>JABBOT010000021.1:5062331-5428846 GCA_016165875.1 Acanthopleura granulata | reverse complement strand
TCATTGTAAGCTGCTATCTACTGTCATCGGAAGACAATCAAAGGCAACTCATCTACGATCCTGGTAAAACCAGTCAGGGCCTTGGGTTATCTCTGTGAGTATAGCATGACCTCCACAGACAGCAGCACTTTGACGGACACAAAGCTAAGCATTCACCAGTTCTATTAAATCTTCCTCACACTCACAGGTTTTTTCACTTAATCAAACAAAGACAAAACAACCTTAAGCCTCTGATTTTTAAATACTTGATTCTTGACATTGACACAATTGGCATTTTAAACATTTCATGGGTAAATACTGAATTCGTAGCAAATAGTTCACAAAAAGTGACATAAGCAGAACAGAATTTGGTTTCATAGGATCTTCTCAAAACAGCCCTTAGTATTCCAAGTTTGTTGAACTAGACACCTGATTTATGAGCATGTACATTTCTTCTGTAAGATACAGTGCGCTCCTGTTCAATTTCTTATCTAACCTCACCAGGTGCATTTATATCCATGTATCTGGAATTTCGCTCTTTGGTGACTTAGTTCTCAATCATGTCCATCAAGGTGCACTTCTGAACAGTTTAACCCAATCTAAGGTGGGAATCTCAACCTTTTATCACATTTACTTGATAGAACATTTTTTTCAGATCTCTCAACATCAATATGAAAAATTCGATCCAGCCTTTAATTTGACGAGTTTTCTTTCTATCAGGAGCCTGACAAAGACCATGGTAACATTTTCCATATTCCATAGATGTGGACAAATCCACATTCACGTCCATGCATGTACTATAATAAAACAATTTACTTTGTACTGATAGAACATCTAATCTGCTCTTAAGAAAATTGGCCGCCCCTCAGAACGCGCATATTTGGGTAAGTGCTGCACTCACAACCCAAGAGTTAAGGTTATGGTGACCTTGAGGCCGTCTGGGCAGTTGGAGAACAGTGTGATCAAAATCCAATGGCTTGTGTTTGTAGCCTGTCATAGAACCTGGAGGCTGCCCAGGGGGGCAAAAAATGTGGACTCCCAAGACTGGCTGCCTTTATAACATGCATAATGTCTTTGAGGCAGAGAAACAGTTACAGCCACAAAATACATTAGATCACCAGATTAAATCACCAGCCATGGATTGATACAACACTGCATCGAAACAGAAATTCTCTACAGCCTATTATATATGCAGGTTGAACATCTAATCCCCATCCCTATACATGGTTATCCTCATACAACATTAAGATTGGGCCTAATGCACCTAATATTCTGTTCTAACTGGAATACAGTGCTCCCATAAACATGATTCCATTTTCACTTCAAACTGTGTCTTTTTAATTTCTATGACTTATGAAGTCATACTTAAAATAGTATTCAAATATCAAAAAAAGGAAATAAACTGTATTTGTCACTTTTTCGGATTCCAAAACTTACATTTTTGTACAAGGATCTCATCCTACAATCGACTCAAATCTCAAAACACCATTTTAGTATAGATGTAAATGCAGCAGAATCCTCAGAATCGGACAAAATTTATAGTCATGGAATTTTAGTTCGGATACAGTAAACTTGATCTAGAAGGTCTGTGAACCAGTGTTTTGTGAGTACAAAAAGGTAACAGTGATATTCTATTGGACACCAGGAGTAGGAGTTAAAACTGAGAATACCAGTAACTCTGGCAACACGTGTAAGGCTGGGACAAATCCAAGACATATCCAAGATATGTGGAAAAGTTCAACTGTACATTACATTGAAGCTTTAAAGCATGTTCCAGGGTTCCAGGGAATGAAAAACAAGGAAAGACAAGAGGTAACAGCATTACTTTGACAGGACAACAGAAGAGCTAACAATGACAGAAAAAGACAGAAGACACGAGCAGTGACTTAATCCATTAGCACTGACAAGGATTAAATAGGCCCCATGGTTATCAAGGCCTACAACTGTACTCTGGAGATGCCGGACAGTGGCAGCATTTTTAATTCAAACAAATCGAAAAGCATGAGGCGAGAATGGCGTCTGCTGCATGAAAATTATCAGTCAAGGTCGGCTGTAAAGAGCCAAGGAATGAGACAACTGTGTAATGAACTAGGGGCCCATGTATCACCTGAAGGCCCGCGCGGTACAAGTCCTATTACAGTGAGAGCAATGGTGAGTCTGGATACTCAAATTGATACTCCATGCTGTTGACTTAAGCCAGTATGGCATGGATGCAAATGTTCATCTGACAGTTATGTAACACTCTCATGCAACGGTTTCTCTGTAAACATGTAAAAAAAAACAGTGGAGGGCAAACAAAAATGCACTTTTAATATGTGCCACTAAAATCAATATCTGAAGCCAATTTTCCATTAACTATAGTAAAAATGGTGCACATGTTTTACAAAACGGTCAATGTTTAGTCAATATATGGCTGGCCAAACACAAGGCTGTTGTCACCGATGCTATACCTATCCTGTGACAATGAGCCTGGGCTGTTCACAAATTCAAACTTTGATCCCAAAAATAAATACGCTGAACAGCCACACAAAGTGACCACGTCCATGAAAACATCAGATGTATTAATTTCACACTGATGTAATGACAATCAAACAAGAAAAACTAGACAATGACACAAGAAGAACTAGCCAATCAATCAGTATGTCTGTATGTCTTATGTCCACGAATAAAGCTTGGCTCTCCCATCAAGCAGTTCAAAGCTTTGGCTGAATTGTTTCCCTTGGCTAAATGTGTGATGTTTTGATTGAATCCCATGGAGTACCATAATAAATTAATTGAAGAATCTGTTGATGACCTCACAAAGGCAGCCTTTGTCTCCCCTATTATACTCCAACCCCCACTCTCACCAACGGCCCCCACTTCATCCCACCTTCTTAAAATCCCGTCTCTGATTATTAACGAAGGAAAAATGAAAAGGAAGTATATTCACAAACCACATCCTAAATCTGGCACAGCGGAATTACATATACAGCATGTCAAGCAAAGTCTGTTGGTTTAAGATTTACGAGAGGAATAACAGAAACAAAATAACCTGAATGTCAACCTTGCTAATTTAATATTGTCTGTGACCTTAAAAGAGCTGGGTGTGTTCGGGTTGTCAGTCAAAATGCGATCTCAACCACAAAACAAGAGGAGGTCACAAGAAGTAAAGGGATACCTTCAACTATCTGTATACCACAAAGCAATAGGGGAAAACAGATGCAGAAAAAAAGGACACCTTTTACTCTCTGGATACCACAAAGCAAAAAAATGAAGCAGTACCTTTAAGTCTCTGTACACCACAAATCGATTATGCATGTGTTCCAACCCTAACATGACCTCTGCTGCGTAGAACCGAACCTCCTTTTCTGAGAAGACGCCGTGTTGAGATAGATGGTAGTGGAGGTCTCCGCCATTCATTAGATCCAGGATGAAGCACAGCTTCTCAGGTGTTTGAAATGCGTATGTCATACACACAATAAACGGACTGCCCTCCTGAAAGACAAAGTGAAAGTGATAGTGATCACGACACAACAACAACATACATGTACATAGATATATATACTGCTGTAAGTAGAACATGATGAGTTGATTTACCCTCATTTTACCCATTATTATTCATTAAGCAAAGTCAACAATAGTCAAGGAATTTGCAATGTTAAACAAAATTATAACATTTTACATGTACTATAATTAATTAAATAATCCTCTTTTCATCAGCAAATTTCCAGGCAATGGCTTTCAGAAATTCTAACGAGAATACATGTATCTCAACCATATAATGCAAATAAATAAATACAGTTGCATGAGGCAAGTTGGTCATGCATTTCTACATGCAGTTTGTCATTGTGGCTATCAGGGGTTGAGTGATACATGAAGTCTCATTTGTACAGTCAAATCCTACACAACAAGACCAAAGGACTTCGGATTTATTACAAGAAATGCAAATTCACACTTTAAATGTTATTTAAAAAAAAAACAGAGACAAAAAAATCATTGTTTCTGTATCTTTCAAGTTTGATGTATGAAATTCTTTCAACCATATGTTCCTTCGCAAACAGCTGTTGTCGCTTTGTTTGCTAAAAATAACACAGTGTTGGTATCACTGCCATGTCACAGTAAAAATTACTTGACTGTCATCTACCAAAACAAATCTGCTCTATAAACAATATTAAAGAAAAAACAAAGAAAGAATCTGTTTTAAGCTCCTATGCATCAACACCCGAACAGTCAAAAACTCCATAATCAGTGACCCTACAGAGCTAGTAAGATTCCCTGCTAACACACGGATTCTGTCTGCCAAGATTTATCCCTCATCACCCTATCACGCAGGCCTATGTGCCCAGGGTGGGACTCCAAGCTGACAATTACTGGTTGGTGTGTACGATAGGTCAGTTAACACGGCCCGTAAATAACACGGCCCGTAAATCACACGGCAAGCTGTTCTCAACCATATTGGCTTCTGTATTTATGCAGAGTGTCGCTGATAATATAAATTGGGCAAATGACAGTATGGATTTTAATTGGCCAATACAGTAATGATACGGACATTATCGGGCAAACAAAAAAGGGTAGTAAAATCCAATTACTCAGGCTGGGAGAAAAATGTGTTGGAAAAAGTGGGGCCTGTCACCATCTAATGTAAAACTTAATTTTAATCCTAGAAACCTTGCAATACCTCTTTTCATCAATATGAATTAATGAATTTAATCTACGCATTTAGATCCATACTATGGCTGTGAGAGTGAAAAAGCTTAATCAATGAAATGTACTGCTGCTGTGCAACTTTACATGTATCAATTTACTAATTTGCTGAGGCCATCAATTATAGTAAAACTACGTGTCTTGGGCAAAACCAAGCTAATCCTCCAAAAACAGATCCTAATCTAGAGAGTTTTTTTTCAGGCGGGAAGAGGATGAATTCAGAAATTTCTTTTTTAACTGATAATTCCTTTAAAATCCCCATCTTTTTCACTGAGTTGACTGAATTAAAAAAAAAAGAACAACAAATCTGTCACCAACCAATGCTACTACATGTAATTCTGACAAGGTCATTTCACATGATTTTTTTTAAGAATGGCCTGATTTAACTGAACATGCAGGTAGCTTCAGTCATAATTTACGCTTATGTGCATCTATTTCTTAATTGAGGTGTTAGGCCACACCACAAAACATTTTGGTTTCTTTATACTACTGTAGTCAATCCTGTTGATGACAGGAAGAAATTGGTCAGACTTTCCTGAAATCTGTTCCTTCTTGCAGGATACTGGATGGTCCTCCAGACCAAAGTCGCAGCAGAACCAATGGGAGCTGGAATTTCTTCAGGGAGCCTCGATCAGCCATCAGCCATACACATAACTGAATGTCTGTCCATACATTTTGACCTCTCCTATTCTTACATGTTTCACTGCACTAGCTTGGACAGCCCACAGATTCAGGATGCAACAATGATTGGATGACAGAAAAAGACATGACAGACTTTTCTGAAGTCTGAATGTGACCTTTAAAGAATCATCTTGAAAATTTAACTTCTCAGAAGTGAGAGAGGGTAAAAGAAAAAAACAACACCTGGCTATCTTAACACCACTGGACAATCAATTGTTAAACTCTTTTCAAAGGTCAAAAAAAGTGCTTGTGAGAGAAATCAATTTGATTGTGGTGTCAATAGCTCAGTAGTTTATACAGTGTGGCTTTTAGTGTAAAGGTCACCTTCTGATGGCAGCATGTAAAGAACCAAACCAATAATGCCCCACTCTGCTGGCCATGCAGGGTTCCTGCCAGCCAAGCGCCGGCCGCACTGTTTTGGTGTCTCACTACCTTCGCCAATGGACATTAGGAGGAAATGCTCATCATCTTATGTGCACATCTGAAAGATTTCCTCACCATCGGTTGCTTACTACCATCTTAACCAAGTCTGTTTTATAGAAAAGAGATGGTATGCTTACTTCTTTATTTTTTTCTACATCCTGAGAATATAAAACAATCTCAAGGAGCCCATTTCTCACAACGAAACTGGATTTTTCCTATTCACTGAACAGAAATGATAATGACTGATGGATAAAAGATTAAAAAAAATTATTCCCCTTCTTTTTTTTTTTTTTTTTTGAAAGAAAAAGCACCATAACACGCTGCTCACATATCAAGCAATAAAAGAACAATTCTTTGCTTCTTGGGATATCATAAAGCAGTGTGGTGTGCTCGTGTCTAATGATGTGGCACATATCACGACCAATCAATAAGCACTTGTAGACAAAGACGCAAGTAAATCAATTCTAGAAATGCAAAGGGTACGAAGCCAGACTTCTAGAGCATCTCGGACACCGAGTTCTCTGATCAACAGACATCCTGTTAGCCTTTAAACTAGACACGGACAAAAGAAGAAGGCCTTACACCATACCACCACCCTTCGACTCTCTCCTGAAGCCGTTCTCTCGTCCTATCAAAAATCCATGGAAACACAGCCTGTTTTTTTTTTTTCCATTCAACGCGTTCACATTATAGGGCTGAGGTTTTCACTGGACAGGGCTGAATGTCACATAAGACAAAGAGTGCACACTGCGCAATTAATGCCACACCATCATTTAGTCATCATCTGGTTCCATTGGACAAAGGCTCACTATTACCTGATATGCCTACCAACGCTCGAGTGTTAATCCCAGACACCCACGTTTATTACCAGGTGGGCAGTCTGCAGGTTTGGGGCCATTGCTTTTGCAGATAACAAACAGAATAAATGAATGGCAAATACACAGTCACTCAGCATCATAAATGTACATATATTTATGGTAGGCACCTTTAGTGTACTTCACAGACCTGTATCCAGATAGATTTTTTGTTGCTAATGCATGTAAATATCATGATGACGTGATCTGGTCTTATCCATTTTAAATTTTTTCCTCTTGCTTTTTTTTTTCATTTTCTTTTTATTTTTCATACAATGCAACACTCTTCAGGAATTTTCTCATTGAAAAAAATAAAAGCTATGATAGAACACAATTCTACAAAACCCCCAAAAATTGACATTTTGGCCAAACAAAAACAAAAAAACACCAATAATTCTATCATTCATTCCTCTACAATAATGACACACTGTAATATCAACAGAACAGTTCATCAGAGGACCAGAAAAATATCTATTCCATGCCATTGGAAGTTCAAAAATATGTGTTTTATTTGCCACTTGTTTCTTTTTTGTCTAAGAAGAGCAGAATTGTGTTAATGTTTTAGAGATTTTGAATGTCACATGTATTATGGTATCACTAATAACCTCCCTTTGCATCAACCTGCATGATGGGATGTCCATGTCTGCATATATCAGTCCTGCCTTGATCTACCTGCAAAATGAGATGCCCACATATCCCCATATATCAGTTCTGCCTTCATTAGCCTGCAGGATGGGACGCCCACATGTCCCCATATATCAGTCCTGCCTTGATCTACCTGCAAAATGGAACACTCCCATGTCCCAATATATCAGTCCTGACTTCATAAACCTGCACGATGGGATGCCCACATGTCCCCATATATCAGTCCTGCCTTGATCTACCTGCATGATGGGATGCCCACATGTCCCCATGTATCAGTCCTGCCTTGATCTACCTGCACAATGGGATGCCCACATGTCCCCATGTATCAGTCCTGCCTTGATCTACCTGCACAATGGGATGCCCACATGTCCCCATGTATCAGTCCTGCCTTGATCTACCTGCACGATGGGATGCCCACATGTCCCCATATATCAGTCCTGCCTTGATCTACCTGCACAATGGGATGCCCACGTCCCCATGTATCAGTCCTGCCTTGATCTACCTGCACAATGGGATGCCCACATGTCCCCATATATCAGTCCTGCCTTGATCTACCTGCACGACGGGATGCCCACATGTTCCCATATGTCAGTCCTGCCTTGATCTACCTGCACGACGGGATGCCCACATGTTCCCATATGTCAGTCCTGCCTTGATCTACCTACACGACGGGATGCCCACATGTCCCCATATATCAGTCCTGCCTTGATCTACCTGCAAAATGGAACACTCCCATGTCCCAATATATCAGTTCTGCCTTGATCAACCTGCATGATGGGACGTCCACATATCCCAATATACCAGTCCTGAATTCATAAACCTGGAGGATGGGATGCCCACATATCCCCATATATCAGTCCTGCCATGATCTACCTGCAAAATGGAACACTCCCATGTCTGCATATATCAGTCCTGACTTCATAAACCTGCACGATGGGATGCCCACATGTCCCCATATCTCAGTCCTGCCTTGATCTACCTACACGACGGGATGCCCACATGTCCCCATATATCAGTCCTGCCTTGATCTACCTGCAAAATGGAACACTCCCATGTCCCAATATATCAGTTCTGCCTTGATCAACCTGCATGATGGGACGTCCACATATCCCAATATACCAGTCCTGAATTCATAAACCTGGAGGATGGGACGCCCACATATCCCCATATATCAGTTCTGCCTTCATTAGCCTGCAGGATGGGACGCCCACATGTCCCCATATATCAGTCCTGCCATGATCTACCTGCAAAATGGAACACTCCCATGTCTGCATATATCAGTCCTGACTTCATAAACCTGCACGATGGGATGCCCACATGTCCCCATATATCAGTCCTGCCTTGATCTACCTGCACAATGGAACACTCCCATGTCTGCATATATCAGTCCTGACTTCATAAACCTGCACGATGGGATGCCCACATGTCCCCATATATCAGTCCTGCCTTGATCTACCTGCATGATGGGATGCCCACATGTCCCCATGTATCAGTCCTGCCTTGATCTACCTGCACAATGGGATGCCCACATGTCCCCATATCTCAGTCCTGCCTTGATCTACCTACACGACGGGATGCCCACATATCCCCATATATCAGTCCTGCCTTGATCTACCTGCAAAATGGAACACTCCCATGTCCCAATATATCAGTTCTGCCTTGATCAACCTGCATGATGGGACGTCCACATATCCCAATATACCAGTCCTGAATTCATAAACCTGGAGGATGGGACGCCCACGTTCCCATATATCAGTCCACCAGGTTAAACAGAAACATAATAACGATAGAATGTCAAGGCTGAGGGTGACTTCAGCGGGAAATCCCCAGGGTAGTGGCAACTGCCCACTCAGGCTAGTCATGTTTTAATGCAGGATGTTTTATTCCTAAACAGGGAATTAAATGTTGTGAGTCTAAACGCTCATGTTTCAGGGACAAGAGTGCCGAAGGTATATAATGTCATTAGAGATTATCCATACGAAGCAGTGCTTTCATTCAGGAAAGTTTGTCCTCAAGTAAGCACACTCTGTTTCAACCGTACATGTTGCTATCAGAAATTCAACTTTGTTATCTGCCTGATTTATCTTCATGACTTTCACCTCCTGACTGTTTACATGCCTCTCTTCAGGTGAAATAGTGAGGGAGGCAATCATTAACATACAAGTGTATACAGTAAAACTTGTCTGAACCGACTATGCCTGGTTCCACTAAAAAAATGTCGGTTTTGACAAGATGTCTGTTTGTGGAATATACCGTGTGTAACAACAACACTTACAAGTACTTCCTTGTACACAGCTTGCTAACATGTCACTCAGTTCTCTGCAAGCAAGCAAGGTCAATTACACTGGCTTTTGTTTTTGCCTTAACTTTCTTTAAATGTGTAGAGGAAAAGGTCTACATAGAAGACAAATTGGTTAACAAGTAAACATGCCAGGAACTGGAACAACTGTTGCATTGATTGTCACATCAGCATTTTTTTCATACTTGTGAAGTCAAAGAATAAAACTGTTTCCATCTTAGGAAATCCCTGAAAGTAAATTTCCCAACCACGTATGTCGATTTAGGACACAGAGAAAGTCTCGTAAGACTGAATAGAACTTCATCAATCAGGTACTCCTACATTTCCACACGATGTTTCTTGGCAGATCAGTCAGCATTGCTTGATTTAATGAAATTTGGAAAACAATGCGACCATAATGTGGAGTATATATTGATATCCTGAATTACTCAGTGTCATCTTAGCTAACAGTGTGTGGAGTGTTCCAATCAAAATCAACTTCAAGAAATTGTCTTCCTCATTTAGTGAACCGTCTCCTAAGAGGATTATCTCTTTCTCTGACAACACCTCTCTGACCCCCTGTGGTGGCAAAGGCAGAGGGTAGCAGCAGTCGGTCAGCATCACACTGTGTCGGAGTATACAGTGTGGATTAACATGCACCCGATACAATGGGTATTCAGAGTGGAGTGTGTCTTCAGTAGTGTCAGTGTCTTCAATAAAAATAACATGGGTCGTACATGGAGATAAAAGTGGACCAAGCGGCATGGTCGATATTGACAAGATGTCAGTTTTTACGTGTTGGTGTTGGCAAGTTTCACTGTACATTTCTCTTTCATTCACAGGAATATTCTGTGTGATCAGTTCCAGTGTCTCAAAGACATCTGAATGAGTAAAACAACACATAGTACGTTAAGGCAGAGTAAAACAATACGTACCTGTTTTATGACACATACCAAGCAATATCCACCTGCACATGAACACGAGACTGCCAGTACTACATGTACTTACCCCCGTACTAACAAGAGACAGCATTATCCTCTCATTTAAAGCTAATGTTTCTCCGCCCCTCATTTTGATTCTTTTCTTGTCCAGACATTTCATTGCATACCTGGAACAATTCACACATACAGGTATTTTAAGGAAACTGTAAGTTTTGCATATACATTGTAGGCATTTTGTGTATTTATATTTATTTACCTCATTGCTGATTATAAAGTAATACTATATTTATCGAAGGCAACTCAGTCAATTTACAGTGAAACTGTTCTCCCCCAAAGCCTTCACAGAGAAAACAATACATAGGAAACATGTCCTTCACAGTCTAATCAAAAAATATATCAATGTACACAAAACAACGTGAAAAGTGAAGGCACATACATTCATACATACAAAAGGCTACAACACAACCAACAGTGCTGTTCCTGCAACAGTCCCAACCAGCAGGACAAGTTGGATAGTGGGAGGAGCCAATTACTGCTTACTTGATCAATGTCACAATCAAGGATGCTTCAATTATTAAGACGAAGGTCCGCTTTTTGGGCAACGGAAACCAAAGTCCCCAGAGTGAACTTGAGCTCTTCGCCAATTAGAGCCTGACAAACTTGCCAATTAACAGCTGGATTTATTTTGTTCATTTGTTTGATTAGGGTTTAAAGTCCCTTTCAACAATACTTCAGTACTGTAGATTTCCTCTCCTATTTCCGACACGCTGGTTATCACTACGTCAGAATCCTGTCCACAAACACAGACAGATCTACTGCAGTCTTACATTTTGCCTGTGTCGGCTTTCCGGCAGCCATACACTTCACCAAATCCACCCCTGCCAATGATTCTATGTACACTGAAATCATTCATGGATAGCTGCAAAACGAAAAGGAGAAATAAATAAATAATATGTCATCACATGACTTAAGGTGTTTGTTCAGGTATTTCATTGATTGATGTCATACCCTTGAATCACTATCATCTGATGATTTTTATAGAGCTTTTATAGAGTGGATGAAACCCACGGCAGACCGTTGGGGTAACCATAGCATCCTGACAGTTACATGTCCCTCTAACTGCGACAAGTTGTTAAAATTGGGATTGAAGAAATGTGACATCATTAGTCAAGGTAAATCAGCCTGAATTGAGATTAGGAAAATACGACTTGTTCAGCGTCACCATCACACAATGATGATGGAACAAAGTGACAAAATGCACTGACATTTCCTTATCAGAGGCAGTCGCTAAACCACCTAAAAAACCCATGAACAATCAGAAACAAAAACACATATCAAATTCCTAAATGACCTAAAATTTCATCCATGACTAAGTTGCTTATTTTTCCTGATTCTGATAGTTCTACTGATTTTCAGAAGTTGCTTTGAGGTTTGTTTGGAAGGTTGTATGATACCCTACTGGAAAAATGTGACTTTCATCACCAGAAGTAATATTTTATCACATTTATTTGCCTCTAAAGATGCACTTTTTTGAAAATAATTTTACGTCATTTACAGCATTTCATAAGTCCTGTCACATGACAATATTCTGTGTATCTGCTATTAGATCTGTGAAATATTCCACCAGACATATCAGTCATGACAAAATAACAAAAAACGAAATAAATTAGGCTTGGAGAGCTACAGGATATTGGTGATTTGATCATGCGTTATTGATTACTTGTGATTGGGTGTAGAGTAAACAGTTTAGATCTTGTGTCTGAAGCCCGTGACTTGCTGAATGCGGCCCTTGTTCAAAAGACCACCTAAGTGGCTGCCACATAACAAGGTTATGGGATTTCCATGGTCACTAAAGCCATATTGCTTTTGCTGTCGTTTACTCCAAATAATCTGCACCCTAATGAAATAATGCAGACCCGTTTCCCGGTGGCGGTTTAACAATGTCACATGTCAGTACTAGATCTAGATTGCCAAGCGTCCGCCGTCACAGCAAAAAAAAAAAAACCCCTCATTTATCAATAATCCGATTATGATTGATCTGTCGTTGAGCAAACTGCGAACCCCTGTGGGCACTGCTGACTGACTGCGGATACGGCTTTAGGTAGGCGCCTGGCAGGAACCAATCAAACTACGGCTCAGACAAAGTATGGCTGGTTTGTAGACAAGATGGCCCCGCAATGGTTTGCAAACTGATAGAACTATTCAATACATCCCATGTCTTATTTCACGTTATTCGTCAGTACTGACGGTCTGTGTCTGTGTTTTCAGGAGGAACTCAGCACATGTGGAAATAGAACTGTTCAATACATCCCACGTCTTATTTCACGTTATTCGTCAGTACTGACGGTCTGTGTCTGTGTTTTCAGGAGGAACTCAGGACATGTGGTCACACTTCACGCTCTCCTGGACAGGTGTATCCCGTTACCTCACCTGGTGGCTCGTGGGGGCACGTGATCACACTTCCCTTGATAGTTTTCTCAGCCATATAAATGTACATATACAAAGTGTCGGGGTCATGTTTTTTATATTCCTTAGGCTTGACCTGTCTCAGAAGCAAACAAGTCAGTTTGTTTCTTACTTTTTATTTTTTTTTGCATTCCCTGACAATTTTACCATTACTATTTCAGCTTCAGCGACCGTTAAGTGTTTTTCATACAAGAGAACGTCTCTTGTTAAATACTGCATCCCAATAATGTACAGCTACATGCAGATTTTGCGATGTGTTTTCTTACTTCAGATTAATTCTCTTTCAAATACACAGCAGCATAAACCCTGTACCAATATGAAATCCTTAAACAAGTCAAAACTTTTCTGTACCCACATCTTCTTGTATGTCGAATTGCTCTTGAGGAAAACGCATCCTGGATTCACTTTTAATATCTTTACTAACTGAACTACATGTAAATTGCACAATGATCAATTCTTACTTGGATATTGAGCTCTAGATTCTTCCACTGACAAAACCTGGTATACTTCTCACTGAAAAGAAAAAAAAGAAAATGTTCATTCAAACAAAACAGCCACATGACAAGTAATCATAATCTTGGAATCTTCAAAGAAAACACTTTTATTGGATATATCCCAAAAATAATGTTCTCACTTGTGTTTCATCACTAAATCAAATGAATTCTAATAACCTTGAAGCTTTGTTTTATGTAATAATGGCACACTCACACAGAACATGAAACAATTTACCTGATAACCAGATGTCAAATCACAAACCTTATTCAAGCGTAAACCCAAGGTTTTGTTACCAACCAGCCGGCCTGCGACATACACACGATAAAAGCAGTAGCATAACGCTGGTAAAATTCTACAACATCAAGCAGTCAATAGTTTCCGAAACAATTTTCGTCCAAAAATTTTGCCTGCAGGTATATTGGGGAGAATTGATAGCCAATCAAATGTCAGATCACTTTTATGTTTAATGTGTTTATAACATCATTTGCTTAAGACATTTATATGTATTTCATCAGGCCACAACAGAGCTTCCTCGTAGCAAAGAGGTACCTATTTACTGTAGGCACCAGAGAGGACGGCAGTGTTATTCATATAATACCACGTGTAACAATGTCCAATAATATAGTAATTAGTCCAGAAGATAAGGCTGTCTGTTATACATAATTAATGGCCCATAAATAGTACTCAACTATCTGTACTTGTGTTTTGCTGCATAGACTTTCTATAATTAGGCCATCATGAGAAATATGTTCATGGGGAGACAGAGAGGGGGTTAACCTGACTGACCCACAATAAAGGGCCCCACCCTAGAATTTTTCATGATAAGTAGGCATTTATCTGAATTAACTTTTTTATTTCTCTCTGAACGTTACTTTCTACAAAATTATTCTACAAAAAAATAAAACTACTTTTTCTGATTTCTCAGGTGTGGTTACTGCAAACAATGAATATTTTAAGGATAATGTTAAGTACATATGATGAAAAGTACACAGACAGGCAGCCATGTCTGGGGACAACTATTACATATACAGATAAGAAGTTCATTAGCTCCTTCATCTGAAGGGGTACAATCTCGCTGGCAAAGACTAGCTATGCACCAGTGGGGTTGCGGGCTCAAATCTCGTTCCCGCTGGTTTACACGCCATTCTAAGTCAGCAAGTTAAGCAGGGCCTTGTGAAGAGCACTGGTTAATGGTCAAACGGCAAACTTGACTGTCTTCGTTTGTACTGAGTGAACAACCCCAAAGGATGATGTCATCAAACATCAATCAATCAAACAAATAAATCCATATACAGTTTAATACACGTACATGTACAAACAAGATATGACACTAGCACTAATAAGGCACTATGGTTTGTTCAATCTGTCGTAGCGGCTTCACATCACCAACTCCTGACCAATGGTGCGGCTTCCAAAGTGGGCATGTTGACTGAGTCTCGAAGAGTGATCTTTATCAAATTGCACTCCATATACCGGGACTCCATGCCAAGCACTCAATGAAATCACTGTTTATCACATATCTATATCTTAGAGGCAATTTTTCTTGTTGGCATGAGCAATGTGTACTGCAGACAAAATGGAAATTGTATTTTCTCGCGGGACCCGTAAATACATTATCCGTCCATCACCACAATGAAGCAGTCAGGCTATAAACCAAGGCTTCTTGTCAGTCATGGCAGTCAAGGTACAGAAGAACGACCGGATTCTATTGGCGAGAACAAGTGTTTTGTGAGCCAAATGCTGGCTTTATACACCTTATTCAATCAAATCCTTCACAAACTCATCACCCCAACCCCTCTCCGGTGCCTCGGATTTAGTTTCTCACTGAATGATCAGATTATTGCCATGGCAACCACAACCATTGGTTACCGTTGCCGTGGTCCCCAGATAGCTCCAGCTTTTGTCAATAGCCATTTAAAATGTTTATACTGTCCTCGAGACCATCACAAATAATTAATACGCATAATTCCGTAGCACTTGCTACAATGAACCAATCAGCTGCCAACAATATCACGGCTGCAAGATAACCACTCTGTGCCGTGGAGTTCAGTGAAAAATCATGGCAGAAATTCTCAAGAGAGGTAATATCATGGCACTGATCTGCCCTGAGGGAGGTCAGGGCCAATGTGCTGTTATAATCAAAATGCATAGCCACATTCCTGCAGCTCCACAATACAATGGCAACTTGCTGATAAACCCTGGGCTGAGTGCACAAGCTCCCTCACTCTGTAGACCTCCTGTACCTGCTGGACTGAGTGTGCAAGCGTCCTCACTTTGTGGACCTATCTGCTACCTGTTAGACCAAGTATGCAAACATCTTCATTTTGAGGACCTAGCTGCTATCTGCTAGGCTCAATATGCAGTCTCCCTCACTTTGTAGACCTAGCTGCAATCTGCTAGGCTTAGTGTTCTGGCTTCTTAACTTTGCAGACCTGTTACCTGCTAGGCTGTGTGTGGCTTCCTCACTCTGCGGACGGATCTGCTATCTGCTGGGCAGAGTGTGCATGTTTCCTCACTTTGTGAACCTATCTGCTACCTGCTAGGTTGAGTGTGCAAGCTTCCGCACTTTGTGGACCTAACTGCTTCCTGCTCAGCTGAGTGTCTTGGCTTCTTCTCTTTGTGTATCTAACTACTATCTGTTAGGCTGAGTGTGCTGGCTTCCTCAAATTGTGGACCTAACTACTATCTGTTAGGCTGAGTGTGCTGGCTTCCTCAAATTGTGGACCTAACTACTATCTGTTAGGCTGAGTGTGCTGGCTTCCTCAAATTGTGGACCTAACTACTATCTGTTAGGCTGAGTGTGCTGGCTTTCTCAAACTGTGAACCTAACTACTATCTGTTAGGCTGAGTGTGCTGGCTTCCTCAAATTGTGGACCTAACTACTATCTGTCAGGCTGAGTGTGCTGGCTTCCTCAAACTGTGGACCTAACTACTATCTGTTAGGCTGAGTGTGCTGGCTTCCTCAAACTGTGGACCTAACTACTCTCTATTAGGCCGAGTGTACTGGCTTTCTCAAACTGTGGACCTAACTACTATCTGTCAGGCTGAGTGTGCTGGCTTCCTCAAACTGTGGACCTAACTACTCTCTATTAGGCCGAGTGTACTGGCTTTCTAACTCTGTGGGCCTATCTGTAAGGTCCTCACTTTGTACATCTAACTGCTAATGTAATCTATTGGACTTCACCTGTATGATTCTATTACCTGGTCAATTCTATTACATCAGCAATAAATCTTCATCTAATGCCTTTAAAAGGTGCCAAGATCTAGCTATTCTGTTCACAGCTCCTTCTAAATAACTCCAGCATAGTTATGTAATTCCCTTTCTCAGAACTATCAGACAACTGATTTCAAACACAACTGTTTGTTCATTTATTTTACTGATGTCCTCAGCCATACTCAAGAATGGTAGCCTACATTATGGTGAGAGGAAACCTGGCAGAGCCTCGGGGAAACCCACAACAATCCACAGGTGACACCCACGACACGGTCAAGTCTCTGGTTTACAATACCTACAATATCCTGATACGTATACAAGGAAGATAGCCTACATATTAAAGTATTACAGGCATTTTCAATGATGCCTGAGGCTTGCTTCCCACAGGTTTACATGCACATATAAACTATCATGGCAATGTAATGCATACTACGCAGATCCTCACAGTGGGTTGCAATGTGTTGTCAGTCCACAAAGTGCTGGGAGCTAATTGGGAAATCAGATAACCATAACTGCTGATACACGCAGCTCACAGCAACAGGAACACGGCGCTGGGGAAAGCAGTTTGCTTTTTATCTTTACAGCCACTAAACATGCATATGTCTTGATTGAGACAGTGGTGACAAATGATAAAAGAGAATATTAACGACCAGTTTTGTTTCTCTTACAATGTTGATTCAGATAACTGTTCTTTGTTTTATTTTTAAAAATGAGTCTTTAAGGATTGAGTGATAATAAAGGCATCCTTCACACCTCATCAATTAAACAAATGACCAGCTTGCTGTGAATGTACCTGCACAACTGCCTTCAGCACAGCACAGTATATCTACGTCCTATCTCCTGATAGCCTGACAGTGGACAAGTTTACTCCTGATGTAAAATAATTCATTACCAAACCAGTGACAAAATGCTAAGCAGACCTTGTACACCCCATTCATTTTCATCACAGCATCATTTATTGCTCTATGGTCATAGTGTTAGCCAGCTGCCCGTCTTCCTGTCTTGGAGATGGGAGGTTCACATGTGGGGATATGAGGCCAGTGGTGATGAACTGAGACGGTCACTCCACTTAATTGCACCAAAATAGCTGTCTTTGGGACGGTTAGCTTTCACAATTTACAATCATATCCTACCGTATTAGGGTTGTAGTAATATTTACTTGTGTGGAAACCATGCTTAGATAATTACATCAGCAGTGTCATCGAACAGGAGCGCAGCTAGGTGCTATTGCTATATGAAATTGGAAGCCAGCCGCCAGCCAGGTGTCAACTGTCTAGGCCAACCCATGCCATCAAACAATCCTTTTAGAGAAAAGCGCATATGTAAGGAGGCTTAGTTATTTCTCTCACCTGTTGAATACACGATAAGTGTTATAATGTTTACGATTTCCAGTTTACTCGCAGTACTTTCATTTTACTTTCATCTTCAGTCAACAACAACAACAATCTCCTACTGATCTGACTTCACGGAAATCCACAAAGGAAGTCTACCACTTTTGTAAGTTGACTTACATGATAAAACTCCTGAAAATCAGGAATCTGTCCATGTATCTCTTCATAAATCTGTTAAAGGGGAGCCTCCGTGGCTCAGTCGGTTAACGTGCTAGCACAGCGCAATGATCCAAAGCCTCCCACCAATGCGGTCGCTGCGAGTTCAAGTCCAGCTCATGCTGGCTTCCTCTCCAGCCGTACGTAGGACAGTCTGCCAGCAACCTGAGGATGATCATTGTTTTCCCTCGGATTCTGTCCGATTTCCTCCCATCGTAATGCTGACCATCGTCGTATAAGTGAAATATTCTTGCATACGGCATAAAACACGAATCAAATAAATAAATAAACAAATCTGTTAGATGATGTTAAATATAGTTTGAAGTTCTGGGGGGTTTTTTTGTAGCCTTTGAGGATTAATTCAAAGGTTATGAAAATGACCAGCTTTAAAAGTAGTTTTGGTACTAACGGACCTGGTACCCTCAGTATAATTCATATTGTAAATATGTAAAACATATTTTTGACACACCATGTTGTACTTGCACGCTCCATTAAGTAGGCATGAATGTGTCATTATTTGCCAAAACCACAGAGTTTCCAGGGTCTTACTAACAGATCATGGGTGAAAACATCCTGGGTTTCCATTCTGGCTAACA
The DNA here is from genome assembly GCA_016165875.1 of Acanthopleura granulata. NCBI lineage: Eukaryota > Metazoa > Mollusca > Polyplacophora > Chitonida > Chitonidae > Acanthopleura > Acanthopleura granulata. The sequence continues at coordinate 5,410,044 of JABBOT010000021.1, read as the reverse complement.
CTAAGTCTGGAGTTGAAGTTTGCTTTAAACATTATTCTGGTCAAAACATTAAATGTGGTAGGCATATACATGTACACATATTTCAAACCAGATTGACAAGAATGAGGAATGAACTCTTGCTGCCACCGCTGAAGGTCTACACCGGACACAGCAATATACAACAATTCACAGTGGAGAGAAGGCAGATAGCTAGGTTAATTACTGTAATCTGAATGAACTGTTAGATTTCTTGTATCACCTACACTCTGTCTGCAGAGATTGTCATTTACCTCTCGCCCTCCCCCAACATTCTCTGTACTAAAATAGCCTGGCCACCAACAGAGGATGCGCCATTTCCATTCCCTGGGCAGCCACTCTGCAACAACATGCTATCATATCCTCCACGGTGGAATACCTCTAGATGGGCTAAAAATCAATAGCCTCTTTAAGCAGACGAAACACTTAGTGAGCACACTAGTCAGCGATTCGGAGCCTGAGTCGACCTTTCCCAAAACCCAAGGTCGCAGCACAGGGCTTCTCCGAGTGAATACATTTTAGGCCAATTTGTCATTGTGTAGTTTGGGAAGATTCGATTTGGATCAGGTTAAAACGCAGCTTGAATCAAGCAGAATATCAACCTCACTCAACATGAAGAGGCCGTTATCTGAATCCAAGGTCATGTTCACAGGCAAACACAGGCAGGGCACATCACATACATCTGTACATACATGCTTCACCATAACTGAGGCGACGACTCCACAAAGCCTTCATACAACTGCGTTATTCAATATTTGAAATTAGTCTTCAAATTCTATTAAGATATTAAAGCGGTAGACAGTCAATGTGTTCTTCACTAAAAATGAAAAATTGTAACAAAACTGACCTTATTAAATTTGGACGTAAAAATGTTTTACACTGATGAAAAGCTTGTTGCCATCCTCTGACAGAATTAAATCTGACGTTCGCCCACATAACCATGTTTGAATTCCCACACATCCCCAACAATTCTGGTCATGCTTCACAGTTTGTCATTTTGTTCAAAGTAGGGCTTTCTATTTACTGTAGTATTGTGAAAGTACAATTTTGTGAAGAGTACACAGTGAGTCTGCTGCTGGGAATTCATGGTCAGAGCAAAGTCTGAGGTTGGTCATGGAAGTCTGACAACACTATACCCAACCTCCAAGTTACATGAGCAATCGTCTGTTTTCTCACAAAATCAATTTGCATTTTGTTTTTCTAATCTGAAACAAAAAGCCTGAAATCAGCCAACTGGAGCAAAATTTCCATGCCTGCTGACATTTGAGCTCTGCCAGCTGCAGCTGATTCAATGACCATTGGTATATACATGTTCATGCATGTGTGAAAAAAACACTTTACCTTTCTATAAATTTTTTAAATATATCCCCCTTTAATGAATTTCGTATTTCTTCTATATATGGCTGAAAAGGGAAAAAATAAAAATAAATGAATATTATACCAATTAAATTCATAATCACATAAATACGACATTTTTCACTCTAGGATGACCAAAAAATGAGTGGAGGAAACTTGAGTGATCGGAGTAAACGACTGCCCTGCGTTAGCTACCTGACAGATCTCCTGAGTCAAAGCAGAAGCAACAAGAACAGGATTCAAACGAACTACATTAGTCAAAGATCTGACAGTTGTAGCCAGCCAGTCTTAACCTTTGACAAGGAACATGAAATACCTGATACCGGGTTACAGACACCATGTATACCAGATGTTACCAACTAGCTTCAGCTGATGCCCCAAACTACATTTGATATCATTTCTATAAAATTACACTTCAGTGAGGTAACTGATCAATATCAAAAGTTGTCATTCCAATATCAAACAGACAAAAAGGCATTGTTATTTCTCTTTTAAAAAATACTATGTGTATATATCAAACAGGAAAATTAAATTGTTACTCTTGAAAAAAACAATATGAAATTACCTTTACCATCACTATCGCAGGGAGAAATCAATGTGTTTATTATTCATTAGAAGACTTTTGTGAAGTGTTTTGGGCCAAAAAGAAACCAGCAAAACCTTAATCATCCAGATTGGCCAGAAGTCTACTTACAGTAAAGATATCAGGTGCTAGTTTTTTTGTTTTCTGGGCCTGCGTCAGGGCTTCTTGTACGTGTTCCACCGCTGATTTGGAGTACGTCTGGGATAAATAGATAAGAAGATAAACAAATAGATAAAAATTCAAAATGCTCAAAGAAAACCATTCACATAAAAATTATGATGACCACCAGTGACTGTACATGTACCTTGTAAGAATCTGTATGAAAGCTCAAATCCTGCTTTGAGAATTCAGCATGCTACCGATTTTCCTAATCTGTGCTAAAACTGAGAAATTGTATTAAACTATTTAACATTAAGAAAATAAGCAAATTAACAAACCATTGATACTGACTGAGTAACAGTAGTATTACATCACACACTTTCAACATCAGTTTAATCAAAAAAAAACATATTTTTAACATTTTTAACTCATGATCCTCTCAAGTTCAGCCATTAATTAGCTCGTCTGGGCACCAATACAGGGGTACGGAAAATTGCCTGCAAATGATCCTGGCTGAGGGAAGGAAGAGAAACAGCTTTACAGCTGAAAAATTGCATGTTGCAACGCCGCATTGGCAGAACTATACATGATCAGTCATCACGGATCTATGTGTAGAAACGGACATTCGTATACCAGCTGTTAACCAAAATGGGCGTTTTGGGTCAATAACTGCAAGACCAGAGTCGTACTTAAACATGGGCTGACATAAGTAAAGTTAGGCACATCCTTTATGAACAGCAAACATTAATACCTATCAAGATCTCAACTCTGCTACATGTATATGACATCACTGACATATATGTATCATGTTTTCATTGAACAAACATACGTGACATGTGGCTGGGCATGGTGAGGACAGTCCTCACAGTGATACAAAGTCAGTGGGTAGAGATTTACCAATTACTCCAAGGGAAACATGATATAGCTCTGGGGATGTAGGAATGGGATCAACGGCCAGTGGGCAGAGATTTACCAAACACTCCAGGGGAAACACGATATAGCTCTGGGGAAGTAGGAATGGGATCAACGGCCACTGGGTAGAGATTTACCAAACACTCCAGAGAAAACACAATATAGCTCTGGGGACGTAGGAATGAGATAAACGGCCAGTGGGTAGAGATTTACCAAACACTCCAGAGAAAACACAATATAGCTCTGGGGACGTAGGAATGAGATAAACGGCCAGTGGGTAGAGATTTACCAAACACTCCAGAGAAAACACAATATAGCTCTGGGGACGTAGAAATGAGATAAACGGCCAGTGGGTAGAGATTTACCAAACACTCCAGAGAAAACACAATATAGCTCGGAGGGGGGGGGGAATATAGGCATGAGATAAATGGCCACTATGTAGAGATTTACCAAACATTCCAGAGGAAACACGATATAGCTCCGAGGATGTAGGCATGAAATAAACGGCCAGTGGGTAGAGATTTACCAAACACTCCAGAGGAAACAGGAAATAGCTCTGGGGCCATAGGCATGAGATAAACGGCCGGTGGGTAGAGATTTACCAAACACTCCAGAGGAAACACGATATAGCGCTAGAGAAGTAGGCATATGATAAACGGCCAGTGGGTAGAGATTTACCAAACACTCCAGAGAAAACACAATATAGCTCTGGGCACAGAGGCATGAGAGGAAACTGTGGACCACAGAAAACAGCTTCCAACGGACATGAATTTGGCATGCAGTTTTCTTCGCCAGTAGAATGAAGGCTCGAGGCAAATGCCCTATGTAATCTTCAGGATTCCCCTGACACTGAGGCTTAGACTGAACCTACAGCTCATCCATTCTAGCAACTGAAAATCATGCAACATGCCACTTGCCAAAAAGCAAATATTAAATCAAGCAAATGAAAGGAAATAAATCCAATACAACATGACTGATAAAGTGAAACATGATCAAGTTTTTAAAAGAGGCCAAGTGTCCATGTGATCAAATCCAGGCAACAGGAAATCCGAAACTTCAGGGCAATTGGCAGCGCAATGAAACTTAAATCGAAAGATCTCACCAAAATAAAGTTAAGATCCATGAAAAGACCTTGAAAAATTATGTCTGAAAATACCTTCACTGAGCTTTACAGATATTTTTTTTACCAATTAGATGCAGTCAAATCTTTTGACTGGGTTTTATGGATCACATTTAAAAAGCGATTCAGTGACGGCACACAACTGTGTACATTTTTATGCTCAGCAGAGCAACTTTCTTGAGAAGAATGCTAATGTAATGTTTTCCTGTGTATGGAAACCATAATATGACATTAAATTTCTGTTTTTGGCCACATTGAGTGTGACATCACTGGTGAACCACATCATCGATATGGTTCATAAAACCCACCACACCATCAAAATATTTTACTGCCTTCATCTTGGTAAAAAACTATCAAAAAAATTCACTGAAGATATTTTCAGATACAGTATTTTATCACTTTTTGTGTGGTCTTTCCCCTTAACCGTATAAAATGTAAAAAAAAGTTTCAGTGCAGTGGGCAATTATGATGAAACTCAGGGTGGCAGGCAATCCTATGAACGGACCAGGCAATGAGGCACCCTGGTCAGGCAATGTCAGACAGTATCACACCCTAATCACAGGGTAATTTTATATAGACCCTTTCATATCATATTTGACTTTTCTGTTAAGAGTGTCCTTCCCCAGGAACCTGAAGGAAGACATCAATGAGTGCCATGCTGACAGATTTATTAACCTCATGGTGATGTATGGGCTGCCTGAAATGATTCATGCACAGCTTATAACTCGCTCCATTCTCCTTGTCAATAACAATTTCTTGAAGCCCTTCACCCATATACAGCAAAACTCCTGACAACAACGACGCGGCGTCACACTCTGCCAAAAGCCTTCAGTTAAGATGACGTTTCCAATCAAATCTACTCAGAGTAAAAATCCCTTAGGGAAAGGCATTAACCTGCCAGGTCTGGAGAGAGATGCCAAAACCGCCCAAAACTTCGGACGAACAAAAAACAACTTCCAACTTCATACACAATTATCCTGTCGCTGATCTTTGTCCAGTGTTTGTTTCTGTGCCTCATCTGGTTACAATATGTGACAGCTCTGTCATGGCTCGTCTATCAGACGATGAACCTGAGCATGGCTATCCGTCTATACAGACCCCACCATGATGAACCTGAGCATGGCTATCCGTCTATACAGACCCCACCATGATGAACCTGAGCATGGCTATCCGTCTATACAGACCCCACCATGATGAACCTGAGCATGGCTATCCGTCTATACAGACCCCACCACGATGAACCTGAGCATGGCTATCCGTCTATACAGACCCCACCACGATGAACCTGAGCATGGCTATCCGTCTATACAGACCCCACCATGATGCCAAGACACAAACATTCTCAGAACCTCCAAGATCAGAAAATCTTGATGAAGAACATCTGGGAAGGACATTAAATTTTGTCAATTTTTTCAATTTTCTTCAGAATGTACCTGCACCTGTGCTCATTTTCTTCAGCATGTAACTGCACCTGTGCTCATTTTCTTCAGAATGTACCTGCACCTGTGCTCATTTTCTTCAGCATGTACCTGCACCTGTGCCCATTTTCTTCAGCATGTACCTGCACCTGTGCCCATTTTCTGTCTTCTACTCAAAGCACTTCAATTCCACGAGATACACATGGACTTTGCTACTGTTCTGAAGGTTACCATATCTCTGAGCATTCAGGCCACATTGCCAGTTCATAATTGATTATATATGTAGTGTACAGCACATATTTTACACATACAAGCACAGCCCATAGTTTTTAGCTTAATGGACAATATACCCACAGCATCCTAAACTGAAAACTTAGGCTGCCTGATCTGTATGCCCAAGATGAAGGAGTCTCCGATCTTGATTGGCTGCATGATCTGTATGCCCAAGATGAAGGAGTCTCCGATCTTGATTGGCTGCCTGATCTGTATGTCCAAGATGAAGGAGGTCTCCGATCTTGATTGGCTGCATGATCTGTATGCCCAAGATGAAGGAGTCTCCGATCTTGATTGGCTGCCTGATCTGTATGCCCAAGATGAAGGAGGTCTCCGATCTTGATTGGCTGCATGATCTGTATGCCCAAGATGAAGGAGTCTCCGATCTTGATTGGCTGCATGATCTGTATGCCCAAGATGAAGGAGTCTCCGATCTTGATTGGCTGCCTGATCTGTATGCCCAAGATGAAGGAGTCTCCGATCTTGATTGGCTGCCTGATCTGTATGCCCAAGATGAAGGAGTCTCCGATCTTGATTGGCTGCATGATCTGTATGCCCAAGATGAAGGAGGTGTCCGATCTTGATTGGCTGCATGATCTGTATGCCCAAGATGAAGGAGTCTCCGATCTTGATTGGCTGCCTGATCTGTATGCCCAAGATGAAGGAGGTCTCCGATCTTGATTGGCTGCATGATCTGTATGCCCAAGATGAAGGAGTTTCCGATCTTGATTGGCTGCCTGATCTGTATGCCCAAGATGAAGGAGTCTCCGATCTTGATTGGCTGCATGATCTGTATGCCCAAGATGAAGGAGTCTCCGATCTTGATTGGCTGCCTACTCAGACCCGAAGCCCTTACAACCATGTCTACATGTACATGTACAATGTCACTGCATCCTTGTATGGCTTGAGGGACTATATCCCCAACCAAAAATGACCAGGTGGAGAAAAAGACTTGACGAATGACCACCAGAGTTCCTCACAGTTCATAGGCTCATGAATGAGTGATACACTGGAAAGTTAAAGGTCAAGCCGACACTGGCACCCATAAGACACAAGCTAACTATGGCCATCAGGTCAGTCAAAGGAAACCAATGGTTTAGGTCTATTCTGAATCTCAAGGGAGATTGCCATATATGTATGCAGACTAGAGCACAGAGACAGTGCTTCAGCCCTGGTGGGGGGGGGGGGAGGGAAGCAGATATAAAGTTGGAGGTTCATTTGTGCCTGGACATTTGGCCCACGGCCTTCTGATGTACACCGGTAAAAGCGATACCATGGTTGAAGGAACAGCTCAAAATAAGATCTATTTCAGGAGAGAATGAGTGAATAATTGAATGATTGTGGTTTTAATTAAGCTATATCTCCAATATACCATGACTAGCAAGTTACTTGTAGTATAAGTTGATACCAGGAACCAATAAGTATTCAAATTAAACAAATAGCTCCACATACAAAACCAGACATGAAATAAAACAGGACAATGAAAAAATGTACTAAATGTAAAAAAACACATTTATGTACATAATAGCTGAAACCAGTTGGTAATTGTCAAGCAGTCAGGCCAGGTAAATTAGTGCACGTAACCCCCACCTTTCCCAGCAGAAAGAATTACTCAGGCCCTAAACATCCCACAAACTTTAATGTAACAATGCATATACATTTTGCATCTTGAGCATTTCAATGCATTTTAATGATATCTTTAATATTAACATTTGATGACCCGTAAGATTGACTCTCAGTTGCACCTTACAGGTATAAATGCTGAAGTAACTTTCAGGTAATGCACTAAGTCGTCATACTTCAGCCAGAATTTTTTTTCTGGGAGGGGGGACTGAAGATATTAAACATTTTAAAGTTGTGCAGTACATTTATATGCACAATGTAACATCCACATCATCAACAAGCTCATGATCGGTGCAGCTTTCCAATACATTATGTGCACATCCTGACAATTAGCAAGCTTACGGTAGGTCCAGCCTGCTAATCAATTCCCTAATTAACTAACGAGATCAGATTGCACCATTCATAGCAAATATTGAAAGTAAATCGGAATTAGCGCAGAATCTCTCTATAGTGGATCATTACACATGCAAGATCACCTGGACACATAATAAAGAATGCCAAGGACTTGGCAATAAATATGACATATTTCTCCACAAACTCTGTGACCTCTGAGGCCGTAAAATCAGAATCGGGTGAAAGATACCTCATATTGCCATCACATGGTGCACTGTTTTTGATCTAATTATGGAATCTCTGTTTCAAAAGGGAAAAAATTAACTGCTCTGTTAGTGTGCTTGATTTATTTTCTTTTCATGGAGTTTTCATATGACATTACACATAATATCCAAGGCGCTAATTAAAAAAAACCTTTGTTAGGCATCACACGATCCCATCAAAAGATAGTGTCGGTTGGTACAAATTTCTTCCTTTCCTTTAGTTAGTGAAAAAGAAGGGGATTTTATAGAACATTAACAATAAAATAACATTAAAGAAATAAAAAAAATTTCCATCAAAATTAACCCTTCCCCTTCTCCCCCCCCCAAAAAAACCCCCAGGATATGGTCCTGTGCAGTGTTAAAGATTCAGTCATGTAGTGCGAATTAAACATTTTTTTAATGAAAGCCTAATGTTACTTGAGGAAGAAGAAGTGTTCAAATAATGCTACCTTTTTCGTGTACCTATAAGAGATCAAAGGTAAAGAAGACAGGATACAGCCATGTAATTTGTAACTATAACAAATTCATTTACATGTAGACCCATAAAAAAGCTGATGTACTTGTCAGAAAGCTCACATTAAACAGTACAGGTATACAGTATGTACATGCATCTCTGTCTTCAGTTTATAGTCACAAGAATATTCTGCCAGATTTATCTATCAACTATTTGTTTGTTTATTTGAATGAAGCACACAATTTAATATCACATCAGATTACATGTCCACTGTACATGTAGCTCTCTTCCCCCAGAGAGCAAAAGCAGTGCAACACCAGGTCACTTTTAATACTAAAATCTCACTAACCCTCGATTTGAACCTATACCCTACCCTTTCATACATCCCCAATACCAACGCTCAGACTTGAGTCTTTCTCTCCACTTGTGTTCCACAGGTACATTGTATTTTTAGGAGATTTAATGCAGTAGGATGCTGAAAATAACTGTAAAGCAGCTTACTATGAGTAAATCGCTCTGATCAACGCGCGCAGGTGAAACCATACCCTCTGACTTCAGTCAACTCCATCAATAGGCCGCAGTATCAAATAAACTGGGCTAATGCTGACGCATGTTAAGCTACGGTCGCATGGAGATTTCTGTCAGCTCATTGATCAATATGGTGTAACATTCGTGTGAACAGGGTGGATGCAACAGAAGTCACTCCCTACCTTCCTCTGTGACATGTTATATCAAACCGATTACTGTCACATGTTTAATCAAAGTGTTCACTGTTACATATGAAATCAAACTGTTCACAGTTACACATTAAATCAAAGTGTTTACAGATATATGTTTAATCAAAATGGTTACTGTTACATGTTTAGTCAAGTGTTTCATAGCTACATGTTGAGTAAAAGAATCCACCAACAAAACATGACGCCACAAAAAACATGAACATATACATGGATTATACACAGAAATGCATCGTGGCTAAGCCATTTTGTCTGATACCAGAATAATTTCTGAATTCCATTCAAAATATCCCCAATCCTACATCTCAGTCAAGCTCTAATATAAACATGTTTGGCAGTTTTACCTCTCTGTAGCTGGCGTTCAATTTCCTCAATTGTAAAGATATGGTCTGACATCAGTCTTGATAGACAAATAACAAATGCCAGAGTATTTTTACGAAGATTTACCAGTATGCGTCCTATGACCCTTTGGGCTTAATACAGGTGTATGCCACTTCAGTACAGGCCAACTCTTGCACTTAATTACTACCTTTTTGTTTCAAATTTGCATTGCACATTGTGTTTTCTGGTCATTTTTTTCTTGGTCGTGTAGTTGTTGTTTCATAGTTATATGTATAAAGTACAGTGCTTTTAACTCCTTTATGTTCTTTAAAATAAAAGGCAGCTCATGACTGACATTTTACATCCTCTTGAATGTAAAAACATGTTTGAAATTGGATGAATCTGTTGCTTAATAATCTTCCTTTGAAGTATTGTGCTGCTGAGCATATGAGGGATTGACCAATTAAAGATCTAGGAAATATCAGCTGTCTGTAAGCTGTGACATAAATGTTCTGAGTTTTCTGTCAAGGTGACATGTAATAACACAGGGGCAGCACACTGTTTTCACGTTATATGTTTTAATGATAACAAGTACATGGGTGAACACCACAGCAAAGTATTTCCAGACCACTATGTCATGTTATAGATTGACATATGTACTCGAGTTGCAAATGCAACCCTAGCAGCTTACTATAGTCTCAGATGACAAGAGTGTTTCATGCTTGGAACAATTTCGTCACAGCCCAGATACAAGATTATATGCTAGTCGATGGACTATGCATAGTCAAATGCCAGTTTCTGCTGTCATAGGAGCTGTTAGAAAAAAATACTTTACTGACATTAACATAATACTGTCAAACCTTTTCGGCAACCTTAACTTAGAACATGCACTGTCTTTCACTTTAGGGATTAATCCTATTTTACACACACACACATGTATGTGTACAATGTATCTGCCAGAACAGCTGAGCTTCTACACATACATCCGTCCCTGTCCAGGTGTTACAAATACGTGGGCCTCATCAGCTTCCCCATGTCCTCGGCCATCTTCGCATCAGCATCTCTCAGTTACCATGATCTGGTAACCGGTGGTAACTGGTCTCAGCCGCAAAGCCTGCGGCCAACTTCCCCAGGCATCCTTAATTGGCCTAAGCTGCTATTCTTTATGTCAAGAGCGTGCACATCTTGGCACGCCTTACCCAGTTCGGATGCAATTTTCTCTTTTTGTCCTCCTTTCTGTTTCTCCCCACTTTTTTTTTTTTTCATTTCAATTGGTTTTTATTCCTCAAGAGATTGCTCGAAGACATTCTCCATTAAATTTCTACATGAAGTGTTCTTGTGTGTGCTTGTTCAGACAAGACATCTTAAGACAAGTGGTCTGTCTTCGCCAGTGGAAACGCAAGACACGAACACAGCGAAGAGGACACAAGCACTTCAAGATCAAGCAATGGCCAAACAGAAATGCCCAAAGTAATTTTTAACTCCTTAGTTAGAACAATTCTTACACCTGACTTAAAACTTCGTCCACGGCCACGTATAATTAATCTACTCTGATTAAGCAAGGTCCAGAACCTTCCACTGATTTTTTGATGATAGAAAGGTGTTTTCAGGTTTTGTTAGGAAGGTGATATTCCACAGGAGAAACGTTAGTATACCCCAAATACCTAAAATTTCGACCATGATAAAGCTGTACATTTTTTCAAAATTCTGAGAGTTTTGCTGATCTTAGAAAGGTATATTGCAATTCATTTGGAAGGTTGAATGATATCCTACCGGACAAATATAAGTTTCAGCACCAAACTTAATATTTTGTGACATCTATTCGCATTTAAAAATTCATGTTCCTGGGCCAAATTTTAGGTCATTTACAGTAAGCCCCAAAAGTAATATTTATTACTTTCACTTGCCTTTAAAAACACGCTTTCTTGAGGGGTGCAGTTTTATGTCAAATACGACAAATTCCTCATTTGCTGAGTGAGCTTTCAGGCCACACCCAAAAACAGTGTGGTTCAACACATCAAAAAATTCATGATTAAGAGAATTCTTTCCGCCATTTAGGCAATGGTCTTCAGGCCATCAAAATTTCTCAATAATCAAAATCTTTTAAAATCACTTTGAGGAATATTGGTAGTGCAGAAAGTAATACACGATTTTCCAGAATTCTCTCTGATGAAATGCTCAATTCAAGTCATCTGCTCTACACAACCTAGAAAAAATTCATGTTTCACTTTGAACACAAATATCATCCTGCAGGGAGAAATACTGATCATTCCAGTCAATTCACATTCTTGAAGTGGCATTCCACAAATACAAAAACATGAGTCTGTCCAGCTGATAATGTCACATGTACAGTTCTACATGGTTTTGACCCAGGATCATATGCACAACGTTCATGGGAAACCAAATTACATGTGAATGAGCGCTGAAAACGGCAAATTAGATGACAAACTCCCACAAACACACATTCATGTTGCACTATGAGGTTTGCCCTCGAGACAGTTGGTTTTCAACAACGGCAACCCTCACGTATGGAAAGTTCAGTTTTTGCAGCTTACAAGTAACTTCATGTTGGATCCAAAAACAAAGCGAAATGCTCATGCTGATTCTATAAAACCAGAACCAATATCGCTGATGTTAGTGATGAAAATTAGACATGCAATAATTCTGCTGGCACCAAAACAGGCCAGTTTTCTGAACAACACGCAGAGTGGCTCCCAAATTCAAAAGGGGTACATATACACTGGCTTGATAGGTCATTCCAAAAGGTAATCACCACTGCGGCCCTTAACAGCCAGGTGTAAAGCTAAGTATTTTCACACTTCAAATTAAAACAAAAAATAACGTGAAATTTGTAATCATGAAACAAGAGCTCTGCCTGGTGAAGAAAACAAGATGTGTATTGCGAAGTGTATTTATCCACCTGTAACTTTTGGAAAGGCCACCAATATTGCAGTCAGGATACATAGTCCAGTATATAAATGCATGCCAAAAATACTAGAACAAAAAAGACATAACTGTACTCACATGAGACTGTGATAACAATTCCTTCATGATAAATTGGTCATATATTTCTTTTCCTACTTTGATTCTCTCTTCGTCTGATTCTAATTTCTCAAATTTCTTCACCTGAAAAGATACAGAAGCAATTGTGACATATCATATCCAGTAGGAAGCAATGACTGAATTCATGGACACAGACAATCAAAGGCATTAATAATATTTGACATTGACATGCGAACATACAGACAACAGCAAACTAAAAGCTGACACAACTGAGACAGCCAGAAAACCAAAGGCATTCCTGAGAGCAGAAAGACAGAGATTAACAGGTGCATGCGCACTGGTTGCAAGGGACTGGCTGAAATTCCTCAACACAGTACAATCAGGCATGTGTACGAGAGGTGTCCGTTTTATGGGAAGCAGAAACCAGAATGCCTGGAATAAACCACCCGCCCTTTACAAATCATGAAGAATCTTTCACCCATATGGATGTGTGTGACATACTTACATGTAGTTTCACCAGCAGAATGAGTTCAAAGTTATATCATGCTGGTGGAATTCAAGTGTGACATGACATCACAGATTAATTTTATGTACAAACAATGTGATCCTATCAAGGTGACAATTTATTGTCACCAATGCCCTGGAACAGCACAGTTTGGGAATTCTCCAAGACTCTTGATCGGCTCAAGGTGGGGAGTGAACCCCTATGAAACTAAATTTTTATTTTTAACTAGTGGATATATTTACATATATATATATGTACCTTAGATGACCTCAAATTTGCTCATATTTCGTGATTCTGAGAGAGATGTTGATTGTAGGAGGTTGGTTTGGAAGGTACATGTAGGATGATCTCCAACTGCAAACAATGCAGGTTTCAAATGCAAAACCAGTATTTTATTGCATTTATATGCCTCTAAAAATATGCATTTTGGGTCGTTTGCAATACTCGAAAATAGTTGGAACTTTACTTCAGTATAAAAACGCAGCACACACACAAGCGCGCACATGTTCCACTGTATATATAAGTCTGGAGCACAAAGGTATTTCTCAGCTTATAGCTAAATTGACAAATTATCTCTTTGGCTACAGCTAGATCCTGCTACCCTCTGCTGACATGTTTATTGAGAAACTGATCAGCCGTCAAACATGTTGGGTACCAGCAGACAATCACGCCATGCACGCACACATAATCTGCACTCAAGTAATACATTCACCTATGGACTAATCACGGGCTCAGTAATTAAAACTACCTGGATGAGAATCCATCAGAGCCAGATGAAACCACTCTGATTACAGGTAATAAGGCCTTGGTGAGTGGGTTTATGGACTAATTTGTCTAATACTTCAGGTTCCTGCCTGTAACTATCTCTCCAAGGTAACCCATTTGTAACCTCTCACTACAATGTCCTTCCCGATTGATTCCTACCAATTAACAGCAATTACCTGTGAACTTCAAACCCATTTCTGGATCAACTAACTCAGTCCTACTACTACTGCGGGATGTACATTTAGCAAAGTGGTCTTTAAAGCTGCAATTAAAAGTTGAGAGAAAAACAAATCGTACGATCATCCGAAAAACAAAATATGAAAACTGTGGCAGAGGATCCTTTTCTGTATTTACTCAGAAAATGTTTCTTAGTTTTACACGCACTTACAGGTAGTTAAGTATTTGAATAGTATTAAAGGACGCCATTTTCAATTATCCTTGCCTAAGTTATAAACACTGTAAATATATGAAATTTATGAAAAGCCAAAACCAAAATGATTTACTGGGGAACAGGTACATTTTACCTTTATACACATGTGCATGCAAACCTGCCAGTAAGACAGCACTCAGATACAAATAGTTACAAGTTAATCCCCACCCCCACTCGCACCACACCCAAAGACTCCATGCCAACAAAGGCTTCATGAGTTTGAGGGAGATATGTACATGTAACCTTAGACTGACAAATTTAACAAACACTAATATGGCCGTGGTGAGGCCGCGTTGAACAGGAATAAAAGTTATAAGTAATACTGCACACGTACAGGACAAATAAAAATTGGTTGACCAAGATGACCTAGACAGTCATGATTGCGGAATAGATTTAAGCATTCTGCGAGATGTGCTCTCTAAGTAGACTGTGCCTGTGGAGAAGCCGCGTGGAACCTTGTACTGAGCACACGTTCCAATGGCTAGCCGGGATATTACTGCAGCTAGTTTTCTACTGGCATTTTCGAAACACTCAAGCCCTACTTAGACGGCCGATAAATCCTACTTATTCAATTGGCATTACACGCTGTAACTGAGCGAAGAGGCAGGATGCCTGGACAACGCATGGCAAAACCAATTAAGGAGCGTCATTGGGGCAAGTCTAAAAATCCTCCAATCACCCTCAGTCTTGCTGCTTTGCACAACCAATAGGGTGTGCATTGTACTGCAAAAAGGTCGACAATCTCCACCGCCAGATAATCCCGTCTCGAAAATGTCGGCACTGATCACTATTGATCTGTACTGATAGGTCTTAATGGCTCATTAAGTCAGCCTATACATATACACTTCAGCTTTCGTCCAGCTCACCACCTGAGGCCCGTGCACCTGAATGGCTTACACATGACCAACTCAGCAATCTTCACCACAGCTGTACCAAACAATATCCTGCCAATATCACCCACTCAGATTTTTCATTTGATTCTCAAAACGCGAAGAAAACCGGCTCGTTTCCAGACTATAGCTTTCCTAGTCTGACTATTAATAAGTGCGAAGTGATTTTCCCTATTTTAAAAGCTGTAGATTTCTGTGAGTCTCTGCGGAAAATATGCCATATCAAAGCTTGTACAACACATTATGCTTCAGGAAACATAGCCCCTAGTTAAATGTTCTTTTCCCAACTCAAAATGGGTAAAAAATCTAAAACACACATTACAAACATCTACTGAAGATTTCACGACATAAAGCCACAATGGCCTACATGTACAAGGATATTGTCCACTCATTCTTATTACAATGTACAGAGGTAGCGTGTGGATGGTCATGGGTTTCCTTCCACCATAATGCTGGCTGTCGTCGTATCAGTGAAATGGTGTAAATGTAAAGCACCATCAAAAATAAATCAAATCAAATGTAGCAAGAAAAATTCCTTCTCTTAACAATGCTGTACATGTACAGTTTACAAGAACCATGGATCAGCAGCCCAAACTTCCTGTCAGGTATTACACATGCACAACAGATTGGTTTTATTTATTTATTTATTTGGTTGGTGTTTTACGCCGTACTCAAGAATATTTCAATTATACGACGGCGGCCAGCATTATGGTGGGAGGAAACCAGGGAGATCCCGGCGGAAACTCATCCGCAGGTTGCTGCCAGACCTTCCCATGTATGGCCGGAGAGGAAGCCAGCATGAGCTGGACATGAACTCACAGCGACCACATTGGTGGGAGGCTTCAGGTCATTGTGCTGTGATAGCGCGCTAACTGACTGAGCCACGGAGGCCCCCCACACAACGGATTGGGAAGGTGTCCATCTTTAAGAAGATACTCAACTTTTCTTTCTTTTTCTTCTCTTTCTTTTATTCTGGCACTTCTGTTTTATGCCATACGATCTATAGGAAACTTACTGGCCCTTAAAACAAAAACTCCACCAATGCATACGCAATGTTAATAAAAATTATAAAGACACAGGTACATGTAGCTGATGAATTCAAGGTGTCAGGAAAGAAAAGAAGTGACGCACAGAAACATGTCACCTGGACAAGCCACTGTTTACTGCGTGGACAAGCACACTGGATGCCCTCAAGCCCCAGATATTCCTTACCCTGGAGGGAAGAGCGTGTTGCTAGGGAAGCACAGGGTACCCACTGTTCATGTATAGCTAACTAAAAGGCACTACCTGGGTGCAAAGTCCACCACATCTTGACATAGTGTTGGACCCAGGAATATTTCCCTGGTCCTCATTTGATTTTTGGAAAAATTCTTGTCAAGCGCAGCGAGGCAAAATGGCTCAAAGTAGCTGCACATGTACAAGCAAATGCGACATGTGTCAGATCCACTCACATGTTCTTGATGCAAACACACCAGCCTTACGCTCACGAAATCACCAATAGTACACCTGTTATTATCTGTAATTCACGGCTATATTGTTAACCGACTTTTGTAGATAACTCTGATGTATTTTGAGGTACGATTTTAACGTAATGAAAACGTCAGCAAAAATTTCAGATGATGCTGATACACAAGACAATCTTCAATGCAATCTGCCCCATGAACCTTGAGCTTTTTATTAAGAACATGTACACTGGCAGGGTTCCCAACATACAGGCTTCTCATCTAGATAAAAATTATGCTCAAACCAAGTGTCTGAAAATACAAAAAGTATGAAAGAATATAAAAATTATAACATGAGCTGTGGGGAACTGTTCACATGTCTATATATACCTGTGTAATGACTATGGTTTTTTTATCAGTCACAATGTTTTCAAAATCATTATCACACACACACACAATCATTATCACACACACACAATGCACAAACTACATGTACATACACAGTTTAGTTCCATGCAGGGGTCTTAATGACGTCATTCTTGTCCATAAACTGAATGATTCATAGAAATATCAGGAAGCCTATCAAGAGCCCTATTACATAAGCCTTCCAGCAGCCTTGGTCAATATGTGTATTGAGGGGGAGGTTTGCTAGGAGGTACTGCACTGGTCATTATATTCCCCCAACTCACAAGTAACCCAAAGAATTTGAAGTACGTGCCCTAAAGGATCTAACATTTCATTCATGACAACGATTCTTATTTTTCCAGACTGTGAGAGTTCTATTGATAGTAGAAAGTTTGTTTGGAAGTATGGTAATATCCTTGTAGAAAAATAAGTTTTAGCTCCAAAAGTAATATTTTATGGCATTTATTTGCTTTTTGGGGAAGAGATTTTAAGTCATTTACAGTACACATAAATGGAATCTTGTGGAACTCTTTGCATTACCACCCCCACACCTTCCATCAGCAAATGGAGAGAGATCCCTGTATAAAACCTTCAGGCCTGGGGGTCAGACTTGGCTCATTCTGGTGTTTCATATCACACTAATCTGGACACCTGCTCCCAGGTTGGGGGATCTGCCCACTCTAAACCTGCATTGCCCCAGACCCTGGCCCAGCAGCAGATCACACTCCAGGCCATGTCTGTGTTATTATGTGAACTATACTATTTAACTCTTGTTTCATGTGTCTATGGGCCTGTAGACACTGCCCCCCTTCATCAGTTCATCAACATGTAGCCAAGGCTTCTCCCCTTATACATTTATATCCTAAACCACAGAAGCACCAGATTATTAAGCCATCATCTTGCCAGAGGTCCACGAAATCAAGAGCGCAGCGGTATGGCATCAAGGTTTAATTCTGTCAGCCAGCAATCCTAATTCCTTCTCACAGAACCATGAAATTCTCAAGTCTGGCACAGTTCCATTGAGTTATGGCATCAGTCTCCTCTGCATGTCTGCCAGGTCCAGGGACAGTGGGTGCTGTTGATAAGGGCCCAAATGGAGGGATCCATGGAGGGAGAATAGAGCCAGGGCCCCGATGGAGGGACTCATGGAGGGGGGGAAAGAGAACAGAGCTTGGCCCTGATGGAGGGACACATGGGGGGGGGGGGGAGAACGTACCTAGGGCAGTGATGGAGGGACAAATTGGGGGAGAACGGAGCTAAGCTCCGATGGCGGGACCCATGGGAGGAGAGCTAGGAGACTTCAGAATTCAGGTTACTCTTCCTACATCTTCAAGGTATATATGTGTTTGGGCATACCGTAAATGACTAAAAATATCGCTTATGTCTGCACTGCACATTTTGCTTAATTCTGAGCATTTCAATTAACTTAGCAATGTGTACAGGGAAAAATGTTAATTTCAGCATTAAAAGAGATATTTACGACATTTGTTTGCCCCTAAAATGTTGCACCTTTTAGATGAAACTTCAGGTCAATCACTGTATTCAAGGAATATTACCTGATCTGGAGATATTTCTCTGAAGTTCGTCACTACCTCAATAGTACAGGTAAACGTTACTCTACAAAACCTTGAGAATTTGTTGAGGATTTAGTTTAATAAACATTTCTATTTCTGTATGATCTTAATAAACCAACAAACAAAATAATAATAAAAAAAAGAAAACATAAAATTTTCATATTTTCCCTTAAATTTTTCATCCTAAGCTTTACCTACATGTATTGGAACAGGCCTTGAACACTGGGATATCAGGACTGTTGATTTCCCTCTACTGCCAGGGAGCTTTGCCCCCTCTCTGGGAAAGGTAAACAAACCATCTCCACCCCCACAGATTCCAGCCAGGGTGTTGCACACATTTCCTACTTCCTTACTCCTAACTGCACACAGTGTACACACTGCATTCACAAATGACACTTTAATAGGCACCATCATGTATGCATGTCAATTTTTTAAACAAGAAATAATATTGACTGAGTTGGCAATTATTCCAGACTTCGAAAAAAAAAAAGAATTTTTTTCCTGATTCAGGACTGGGAACTCCCAATGCTGGTGTATAAACAGACAAGATGTTAGAGCATGTGGGAATAAGTTAAGGAGAGAGTACACCACTGGCATGTACTTACTATCAACATGCTCGAAGCCACATGTAAACTAACACCCTGATAGCTTATGTATACAGAACATGTAGGCCTACATAAAGTGTATAACAAAGGTAACAAGGTCAAGTCAGAGTCTAGGATGTACCATGTATGTTCCCACAGAACTGCACACCTTCATATTACATATGCATAAACTTGAATACTTACAATAAGACACTATTATGTATGTATAATTGTTTATCACAATATATTGTACATGTATGTAAGTTTACAGAGTTTGATATTTACTCATTACATGAATAAAATAAAATAATAAAAACCACCAGACCATGAATTTGTACAGTAAGATAATCATGTTGACATGATTTTGTGCAAAACCTTGGATCAGCTTTGTTGAATGAATAGATTTCAGTCGAATTTTGTGCCTAGTAGAATGTCGTCACATAGGAAGCCTTTCTTGCATTCATGACACTGAACCAAGACCTGGAATTGTGCAAGGTGATCTGCTGACTCGAACATCAAAACCAATTAAAACTACCATCTGATTTATGATGTGCACAGCAGGCAAGGTGTTCCCACACTATTATAAAACACAACACTGATCATGCGTGTGTTGTCAGCACCTTTTCATGTTGAACTTTATTATTTGGCAGTATTTCCTTTCCACTCAATCAATCAAACCCCGCGAGCATCACTGCATGTCCTTGAATACAATACACTTCACAGTTTTGTAAACTGTGCTATGGAAAATAGTGATGTGTGAAAGGCCTTCAGAACACCTACAACAGGCTTAAACAAACATGTATACACTATATACTCAGAACATATACAGTGTTCAAACATATTCCTACAGGTATGTTTAAATCAGTACTTCAGTTACAGACCTACATATATAACATTTTCAAGTGTTACATAATGTAATGAAGACAAAATTTTTATTTCAACCCTATTCTTCACTTCATAAATTTACACATCATATTATGTCCTCAAAATGCTGTCACATGAAATAAATGCAAAAGGAGACACTCTGGATCAAATTCTGTACAATCAGGTTAGGAGGCAGGAGGGGACAAGGGAGTGTTATTCTTCATAAATCAAGCAGATCACAGCAGTGGTAACAATATTCATAATCAAATCTGAAGGCTTATTTAATTTTTTAGATCCCTTGGTCACAAGGTACACGTAACGTTATGTATGAAAACAATGTCACAACCATCCAGGCAATTCAAAAATGCAAGATAACCCATCAACATTGCATGGATGGGAACAAAAAATTGAGACATCATTCCATTTATGAACTGTACAATTTGGCTTAAATTCTGGTATATGTTCTTCCTATACAAACTCAAAATATTACAATGTCAATACACAGTAACTTACATAGCATATACACATATATATATGTTTATCTGCAGTGCCATGGTTATGCTCTTATCCTCTGAACTTGAATGAAAATACATACAGTGCCTGCATTAGCTGTGATAAGGTTAAATTTATGAAGATTTCCGAAGAGCAAACGCTGCAGCCATAAACTAGACGGGAATTTATTGCTCTTACTTCACGTCTAGGTCACAGGCGTTATCCAAGCTTTATTTATTGCAGTATTTTATAAGCGCTGCTGCACAAGATGTAATTTCCCTGAATAAAATTTATTTAACTCTTCCAATGAAATCCATCACAAGTGAAAAGGTAACAAAACTGTCAAACAGTGTGTTTTACCACTGACATTTTTCAAGCTTTTTATGACAGTTTGGACAGATTGGAGTTAATAGGGTATATAAGCAGGGCACCAAGTGAAACGGCCCACGCTGAACTATACTTCCAGCCATGATTAAGTACATGAATATCTGTTGCTAGGTGTAAGGCTAGGCAACAAAGCAGCTTCTGTACTTTACAGGAGGAAACAAATCTGACCTGTTTTCCTCGCTTGCTTAACAGCAGAAGCGCATGAAGCTACCAACTTGCCACCAACATCGAATGAAATTATCACAGTTTTCGTCGTTTCTCCCATCCCTACACCATCTTTCTGGACAAATGCTGTCTGCACGTACGTTGATTAGCTCGTCTTATTTCTGGTTTAACCCAGAAAACCTTAATTAACTTCTCTCTGTGGTCATAAGTTACTGAAAAGAAGTGGTGGATTACTTAAGTTTAGAGTGTTTACCCCTCTCCTCCCAGCCAAAAGGTGATAATTCCATCAAAGACTAATTTAATATTCTGTTTCATTGATTAACATAATACTTTTCCATGAAACATGACACATTTCCAGAGGGTCTAATATATTTCCATGGAGAGATACATTTCCATGTAGTGATTATTTATTTGGTGTGGATCATATTTCCCCCAGTGTTTTATATTTTCATGGAGTGTGACATATTTCTGCAGGCATAATATATGTCCATAGAAGATTCTGATCTATTTCCATCAGGTGTAATGATTTTCCACAGTTATACTACAGCGGGTGACAGAGAAGCTTACTGTATGATGACAGAGCTTCTTCTATGTAAACCCTAACTACAAACCTGGTACGACTGTCATTACCCATGCAAGTCCATAAACTCATAGCTACACTTGTATCACTTGTAAACACATGTCACACATATGCTGCTGCCATCACAAAAACCAACATGCTGTAATCTCTAAATCTGCCATGGGTGTGATATATTTCCATGACATGGGATACACCCTAAATGACATAACATTTCACCCCAAAAAGTGTACTTTTAGGGGCAAATTAATGTCGAAAAATATTATTGTTGATGGTCAAACTCACATTTTCCAAGTAGGATATGATCCTGTCTACCAAACAAACCTAAAAACAGCTTTCTCACATCAACAGATCTCTTGCAATTAGTAAACATGAGGAACTTAGTTGTGGTCAAAATTTTAGGTCACTTGAGGTGTAATTTGGGTATTTAGCATATTTCCAGGAGCTCTGATTATTTCCATGGGGTTTCATACATTTTCAAGGATTTTGAAATATTTCCCCAATCTTGACACATAAAAAAATACACGCACAATATTAACTGGTTTTTTGAATGGTTCAGAGTATGGTACAACAAAATACATGCAGGTCATATTGACTCCAGACAACTCCTAACATTAGTGCAGAGTTTCAAATTCAGTCAGACTATTTAACACAGAACAGGGGACAGGGCTTTATTAAAACATTGCTCTCCCCCACCTCCTCCAAAACACACAGCCCTCTACCCACCTGTCAGATTCTACCTCTCCACATAAAGTATGCGTGCCTTCAGCATCCACCCACACAGCCTCATTATTATTAACAGCTCTGCCACTGTGGATTTCAACCTGGTTCACACCAACCATACTGAACACTGTTTTGTGACTCTTGGCCTGGCTCTTTTTCTTTGAAAATAATGCATTTTTGCCAACAGTTTAACTGTACCATGTTTGCACAATGTTGCATAGCTGGCTGAAAATAATGCTTCATTTTTAAACTTGCCAGTTTAAAAAGGATACTGATTGCAATTATTTGGGGCTTTATTGTGGAGCATTCTTACATTAAGAGTGTATTTTAACACCCCCTCACTGCCCGCCCTCCAACCACCAAATGATTCAGGGTAACACATTCCTCTACATGACGGACTGGGGAATGCTGGCATTGCGGTATCATGTGGTTTTCTGGTTAATCTACCATCGCAACTGGAACTAGCCTCAGAAGTGTCAGAGGTGGAATCCAACTCCGCCAACACAACCACCAACAGACGACCCTCAACATTTACCTCGGCCAAATCTGGGTCAGGGATCTAAATAAACTCTAGCAGATAAACCCCTCTGACCTGCTCCTGTTGACTGACTTCTTATGTCGTAATGACCACATGTAAAACAACTCTGGGACTTTACAACTGTTACAGGCGCATAAATTTATCCTGAACAGGAAAACACATAAACATGTACATGTATGTGCTGTATCCCACAAATCCTACGCTAAAATTACACCTCAAGGAAATAACCTGGAAGCTTTTCTGCTTTCTCTTACTCAACTCATTCAGTTAGTAGTTGTTGTTGTTGTAATATAGTAAGTAATGGGTCAAATCACTGTGCAGCAAAGCGGTCTTTAGCCAGTTCAACAACTGCCATGAACAGATTGGAAATGTTAAAAGAAAAGGCATACCAGAATGTTTGATTTGTGTTCCACTATTCCCGCCAAACAATATTTAAGATATTGAAACCTTAATATTCTATGCAGTATAAAGCGTCATGTAGTGAAATAAACATGTCCACATACCAACAGTATCAATTTGAAGTACAGAATGCAGCCGTATCAATTTGAAGTACAGAATGCAGCCGTATCAATTTGAAGTACAGAATGCAGCCGTCTTTAAATAATACTGGAGTTGAAAAATAGGCAGCAGTGAAATATCAATGTACCAGTACAGCATTGGTGTACATCCAAACTGAATCATCAAGGATTCATAGAAGTATACACTGTGAAAATCAAAATTCAAAAATTAAATTTTTTTTTTTGGCTGGGGGTGGGTGGCGGGGGCTAAAGTGAGTTTTAAAAAATTTTGCCGACAAAGTCAGAATCTGAATTACCATTAATTTGACAAGCCATGGCAACTTTCCCGTTCTGTTCTGTAATTATCAATAGACTGCTACAAATATTCACTTCACAGTTTCACCCACTCACTGAATTTGAGACAAAAAAAGATAATGCTTCTCATAAAACCTAGCAGCATGCAAATTACATTTAGAGGTTGAGTAAGAATAAAACTGCAAGATAAAATATCCAAAAATAACATCAGGTCATTACATTTAGAGGTGTTTTTCAGTGAAAACATCAACTTTTCTGTACTTATTTCTGTTTTTATTTAATCATGAATTGCATTAGAGTAAAATCAAAAGTGAGTTACAGCCCTTGACATTTTAGTAGTAGTTTACACCAGGAATGCTGTCTGCTTGAAAGGTAAGATGTACCAGAGAATTAATCCCATACATCCCCATGTAGACATAAAAGCACTGTTACACCCATTTTGCAAATTGAGGTCAAAGATGACAAGGCTAATATATTCTCACTGAGATCTTTGGATGGCACTGTGTTAATATGGTAACAGCAAAACACAAACTGTGCTAATCTGATTTCCCCATGGCAGGCTCCATCTCCAACAGTGACTATATACGTCAGATAATTCATTTATTTATTTATTTATTTGCTTGGTGCTTTACGCCGCACTCAAGAATATTTCACTTATACGACGGCGGCCAGCATTATGGTGGGAGGAAACCGGGCAGAGCCCTGCGGAAACCCACGACCATCCGCAGGTTGCTGGCAGACCTTCCCACGTACGGCCGGAGAGGAAGCCAGCATGGGCTGGACTTGAACTCACAGCGACCGCATTGGTGGGAGGCTTTCTGGGTGTATGTCAGATAAGGGTTCCATGATAATATCCCAGAATGAATAGCAATGTGTTGTTAGAGTGTTGGAACAACAGCTCTACTATGAGAATGGTTGGCCACAGAGGCCGTATGGGAGGTTTCATTAACATCTGGCTGAAACTTTCCAATTTCCTGAAAGGCTATCAAAAAACATACATGTTGTACATATACTTAACCCTAAACATTGTAGCTTTACAGGCAAAATGATGCAATTACTGCAAACAGAAACTTGTACATCCATACAGGAGCAAAATGGTTAAAAAAATAGGTGGCTCATCACTTGAAAATATGTTAATCGTGGATAACTTTGACAACCCTCAAAAAGAGCCCTACTCTAAAGAATTTTACTCCTGACTTTAATACCCTATTTTTTCTGATCAAAACAAATGATTTTTTTCAAGGTTAGCCATATATGTAAGCGTATAAGAATTTACTATACTCCATTGCTTAAGTTACATGCAGATCTCTGATGCCTATACATGTGAGAGGTGGAGCCATGGAACTTTCTGATTTTGAGACATTTGCTATGACGACAAGTGATTTTCAAAACCTGGTTTCCCTCACTAGAGTTGACTTGCCAGAAGAGGACTTTGCTGTCTGTTGTTAAAAAACATTGCTTGCCCATGAGGGCAACCATTAGAAACATTTTCCCTGTCGACATATATTTTCACTTGCCCTGGGCAAGCAGGCAAGTGTTAAGTTCCAGCACTGCATGTACATGTATCTGAAGGCGAATGCCTGGGAAATCAGAACACATACGTACAAGGCATGCACACAGTTCCAACAGGCAGTCCACTTCCATGTGATCGGCTGCAACATATACCTGCCTTTTAGGACCCATTACAAGATGATCAACCACCTCCACTAGCTCAGACTGGAAATGTCGCCAGCAATTAACATCAGACATCAATGTCGTGCGTGAAAGACATCTACAAGGCCAGCTGATATTACAGGAAAGTTTAACGCAGAACTCAGGTTTCAGTGAGTGGACTTAAAGACAGGCAAGAGCCTTCAGACAAAATGACACGAATAATCCGAGTCAAAAAAACCAAAAGCAGGTCACCATTAGTTTCGCAATTAATTTCATCTATTTCCAGGAAATCCTCCACCAGACTTGCTAGGCTCTCAGGCCGAGATAGGATACTCCTGATATTAGTAGGTGTCTGTCTGATAATACGTGTTAAATGTACATGTACAGTGCACATGTTTATCAGGCTGATAAAGAGTTGGGCAATGAGGATTCTATCCAAAAATCTTCAGCATTTTTCTCAGGTGCTTTTCAGGGAAATGGCCAATGTCAAAGCCTGTCATATAATCTGAGCATTTCGACCCCAACACTGAACTTCACCCTTACACAACATTATTATGAGTATTCCATAATAATACTGCCTGCTTTCATAATAAAAACAAATCCATACAAACACAGTGTATGAAATATCAACCAATCTGAACATCACTGAAAGCATCTGACCAAATTCTGAAATTACAGCATACGTGCACATGATATGTACACCTCACGGCAAGTTTCATCGACATAAGTTTTGTCCTAATGCACAAGTCTGTTAAAAAAAAAATATGTTCTTCTCACGGCATATGTCATACTTGTACATGACATGGTAAAACTTGGGACGACAACGGACAAATGGAGTCACAACAGAACGATGTTGACACTGGACTGCAACTCTGGAAAAACTTACAAGGGCACTGTGTTGGAAAAGCTACGGATTTTGTCAGAGCACAGGAATCACAGAAACGTGCATGTAAGACTGGACTGCACAAAAACTGTATCAGAACCGCACCAAGACCTCATTAGAACTGTGCTAGAACTGAATTACAACTGCACCAAAAATCATATCCAAATCGCACCAGAAGTGTATCAGAATCACTTATCAGAAGTGCACCAAAACTGTATCGGAATCACACCAAAACTGTGTGAGAATCTCACAAGAACCTTGCGGCAAAGAAATATTAGGAACATTTGAAAATTTGATCCTAAGAACTGCACCATATCCATACGTGTAGGAAGTTACCTAATATATCATCTAATAACATCTTTTGGTTTTTCATTTCATACTGCCTAAATTAAGCAACGACCGAAATGGGTACATGTACGCACGATCTCATTACTCTGTACAGTGTGCAAAATGTAGAAATGTACAATTTCTATATAAACAAAGTCCTTTGTTTATCTGACTGTAGTTTTATGAAAAGAATATTTCACTTATATGACAGTGGCCAGCAATATGGTGGGAGGAAACCAGACAGAACCCGGGGGAAACCCACAACCATCCGCAGGTTTACATCCAAGTTCATAGTGTACCTAGGATAAAATGACCTACAATTTCGTCCATTCTTCGAGCCCTACTGGTGTCAAAAAAGGTGTTTTGCGGTCTGTTTCCAAGACAGGATGGTATCTCACTGGGAAAAATTTGAGTTTTAGTGCCAAAAGAAATATTTTATTACATGTATTTGCTGTAAAAATGCACTTTGGGGGCGAAATATTAGATCAGGTATAGTACATAAGAGGGGAGCCTACAGTGATCATAAAGAAGGGGGTGGTATTCCATGGAAATGACCTTCGCAACTGTGATCAGGTGGGCCCTGCCGCCTATGCCACTCAGGGAGACATACATATACATATACATTTGTGCACAAATGTCAATGCCTTTGTAAGTCTGGGATTCCTAGTGACCATCCTGTTAAGCTCTCCACAGAGCAAGTTAAGCTGATGTGGAGAAGACGTGTTGGGGTCAGACTTCCAATGGGTCTATATTGATTTTACTTGTTGGTATTCTTGTAGATTGTGGTGTGTATCAGAGGGCTGCAATACAGCAGACAGCAGCGACTCAGTGCTGATCCCCAGATTCGGCACTCAAGCCCCTAACACTCTACACAATTCCTAAACCACTCCGCCGCTTCCAGAGTCGTGCAGTCAACAATGTTCTGGCCACAGGCAGTTTGCATATTCAATGAACGCTCATTTGAACTGTGCAGGCAGGCTAGCTGCATGGCATACAGTAGTTTACACAAACTATTCGCAGAAGTAAAACCTGCCTTTGAGCTACGATGGACAATTTTGCAAAAGAGTTTGCTATTGATTTAATGCCAAGTATTTGGCGTCGCTGTCCAGGAACTGGAGATCTATTTAGTGATCGCCTGAAAGACGCAAGGCGGGCTCTGACAGCGCTAAAGACCCATGGTGGGAAGGCGCAGAAGATTGACGTCCCAACTCCATTCAGCATCAGACAGTGGTCCCACAGCAATATGTCTGATACAATCGCTGAATTTGACCACTGCTGTGATTAAATATAGAGACACAGTTTTCATAGATTGACTGATTGAAGAAACTGGCTAAACGAATGAAAATATGTAACGCTTTAAACCAATGGAGAAGCTGGTTATATATACAAGCCCCTGAGGCTAATGACAATGAGCTTGTTACAGAAACTGTCTGAAAAGCTCACTGGACAGACTACTTCCATGGACAGATTTGACTCTGCAAGTGGGTTTACTGACTTAAAATGGACCAATAGACAGAATAAACAGCACAACTAAGGACTGACTAAGGATCCAGTGACAAGTTCAAAGGAAATGGAGAATGGCCCAATGCACATACTGAAACGATGAACAGCATGAGTTAATAGATTAACATACGTGTAAGTTATATAAAGAGAGACCAGTGGACTACCTGAATGGATGAACTGATCCACAACTGTTACAAATAGACCGGCTAAATGGTACTAAGCATTGTCTGAATGGACCAATGGGCATGCAGACTGAATTGACCAACAGGAACAAACTGACTGGACAGATTGCAGAAGTTAATTTGCATATCGGTGGACTGATGGAATGAATGACAATCCAAAGGACAGAGTGTATTGACTGACGGACACAAATGCATTACAGATTTGCATTACTATCAGATACGGGTTGAAGGTTCATATTTCCATAAACATGCATGCAATGTACATGTACACTCTACACCCTGCTGCATAGGGGAGAAACAGCTCACAGGCAATCAAACAGGCATCGATTAGGTCATAGAAATGGGGTGCTACTGAGTACTGAGAACACATTCGCATGAAGCCAGAGTCTGGGATTTTACCCCCGGGGCCATTAACAACTGCTGACTGTGTACAAAGCCAGAAGAATCTGCGCGACACCAGTGGTGAAAACACTACAGGTCAGAGAATTGGGGCGTTCTAGAACTCCGAGGCCAAGAACACTGTCTTGTGAAAGCGGAGTCCGGGATTCTCCCCCCTGGGGCCAATGTTACAATTGCTATTTGTAAATGTGCACAAAACCAGGAGAATCGGCAAGGCCCCCACAGTGAGAACGCTTCAGACCTCCCTTATCAGTTGTGCAGTAACAGTCCAACATGCTATCCAAGGCCCTCTGGCTTTCTATGGGATACATGTAATTCACCTCTCCAAAATGGCCATCCTGCAGAGATCAACCATGTCAAACTAACACCCTGCTGAGAATAAAGTATATGTAGAAAAATAATTGAATGTGGGAATTTTTCTTTACACATGTACGTATAAACCCACGAACAGGTATTAATAGTGAACAGCATTATTAAAGTAATATATTGAACACCAAGTCAGTAAAGGCAAAAACCAAGGCCACATTTCACATCTAATCACACCTTGCCTCATCTGTATTTAGAGTTATTTTTGAAAGATCATTTGGTATGGCTGACAGGACAAACCTATGTGAAAAAAAACATAGGAGACATCCCACAGGAGAAACCCCTGGCAAACAATCCAATTCCTGATAGCACACACTGACAGAAAAAAAAAACAATTATTTCAATGAGAAACAAAAAAAAATTAATACAAAAGGCTGCAGCTAGTATGGTCTTCAATACTGTTATGTACAGTATGTTTTCATAACATCAATGTTGATTTCAACATCCCCTGTATTTGCAGGGACTCCGTTGCCTAAGTGGTTACTGCACTGGTGTGGCGCGATGACCCAGGAACCTCTCACCAATGCAGTGGCTATGATTTCACCTAATGCTGGTTTCCTCTCCAGCCATACAAGGGAAGGTATGCCAACAACCTGTGGATGGTCATGGGTTTACCCTGGGTTTCTGAACGGTTTCCTAACACCATAATGAAATAAATAAATAAATACAATGTAAATACTGTACTTGCTATCAGAAGGATCCTATTATGTCATTATTACCGTATAGCACAATATCAAAGATGCAAGATATAAAAGCTCGTCCATATACACTACACGTGTACACTGTACGTACACCAATTGTCCCTCAGTCCTCGTAATTTAACTGTAGACCAGAGCGAGCAGTAGGTACGTATACATACACGCATGTGCATATCTGTCTCTGCTGTATGGTTTTCTGCACAGCCATTTGTCCCATCTACTTCATAGATGCTGGGTGTATTTCTACAGACCCAAAGAAGTGCTGGGTGTCTAGTACAGTATTCCAAAATTACTTATTGCACATGTAAACTGGGCTATGACGAGGTCCAGCACTGCACTGGATTCCTTTAAACACAGCGTGCCATTTATGCAATCATTTTTTCCAGAAATTCTTTGGACTTGACTTAACGTTGAACCCTCTCACACCTCACCCTGATGGCTGCATGGAGGGTACGTGTACTATGACATGTCAAGTCATGTCCACTCTCCAACCAAACCTCACCACAAACACACTGGCAAGACATGCAGAGCGGGTTAGGACACTGCAGGCTAATTTGCTTGCCATGATTGCTGGACCCAGGAATTAATATTGTATTTTTGACCATCTCTTGAAGGTGCCCTGGGGGAAGGAAATGTCACAGAGGCAATGTGTCAGTCTGTCAGCCCTTGATTGGATTTCTCTTAAACTTTCACCATTTTTTGCATTCATCACATCTTAGTTTAGGCCAAACTAATACCATTCTTATTTTATCAACTCTACCAGCCAGAATTACACCCATGAGGTGGAAAAGTTTAAATAATATGAAATAACCCATCATATGAATAATACAACAATTCGTCATTCGGATTCATAGACCTCCTCCAAAAAACATAACACGGAAACCATCTTGTTTTGTAAGAATACTATTATCATTTATGAGCTTCCCCTCCAGAATAAAAATAAAAGAAATTAAACCATGCCATTAATTTATCTATTTTAATTCCCTTTATAATTGTTTTCAATTATATTCAACTCTGTATGAAAAAAACAGAAAAAATATGTCTGTTTATGTAAAAATAAAAAAATTAAATTGGCTTGGCCTTAATCTGCAATGACAATATTGGGCACCTCTGCCAGTGCCTGTTCTAAATGACGAGTAATTACAATATGGCAGGCTCTTCTGACGTTTCTCCCAGTCTAACAAGGCCAATGATTCCAACGGATGGGAAGTAAAAATGGATCGGACAACCTCTCATTCTAATGAAAATAACACTAAGACTGCTATTTATACTCTTAACTTTGTTTTTTTTCACTAAAATCTCTCAAAACAGGACTTGTTAAATATCACACTAGCAGGTGTTGTGTAATCCGCTTTCGTAGAGTTCTGCAGAGATATAGCATAAGGAAAGTGTCTTTAATGACACCTTGGCCAAAATGCAGACAAATTTATACCATTGAAGACGTTAAAAAAACCTATGTGTCCGCAACTAGCATTTACACTTTTCTAATGAGGAATCATTCATCCCCTGTGATCAGCTTCAACAACTTGCCCAGACACGAGCTCACCTTTTGGCACAACATACATGCATGCATCTGTATACATAAGCTTTAGTCTGCAGACGGGGAAGTTTTACCTCCTTCCACCTGTGCCGCACAGGCTGTCAGTCATGATATGAACTCAGCACATGCAAGTCATTTTGGTCAAATATTACAGTGACCTTCAATGAGCTTCATGTAAGACTCAACGACATCCACTCAGACTTCTTACAAATATTATATATCACCTCACGGCCCCTGAGACCTGAGAGCACTGAAGACAGCAGGAATCCTGGGGACCTTATAACCGATGACAATTTAATACACAACTTTACCTCAAAGCACCAGTCAGTACAGTTGACACATCTATTCTTCTCGTGAACACAGAAAACGTCCACAATTCCACAATGGTTACATCAAAGCGCGAATCTACTACTCAGCCTCAAAACAAAGAACAACATCAGCCAGACAAAAATCAGAATGGTCAAGGAACATCTACAGTCTGTAATACACCAGCTACAAGATAGCACTTTATATGTACTGTATACATGTACGCATGATAAACATAAAAGTATATGTAACTACCAAATAATGAGCACTGCACTATCTCCATGTGCACAAGAAACACTCAGCTACATGTATTTTTTGTGGCTGACTCGGCACTCACCTCTTCATAGAACTTCAGCTGGGGCACTGGCTCCTCACACACATTATTACAGAAATCCTTGAATAGTAGAAATCCTGCAGAAAGAAAAAAAAATGCACAAATCGTCAATTTGTTCAAGAAATTCTTCAGTAGAATACCTGTGGCCTACTTCTGCAGGACTTTCATTGCAAAAATACACAAACACTGCAAGAGTCCTGTTCAAAGGTAATGGTTAGAACAGCTATTATACTAAAATCCACAGACATGTAATACTAGATGTCATACAGGCCCTTGAGAATAGGCCAGTGAACACATTACATGTGCATATGATGCATGCTGCAGTGAACAAGGTCCATCCTTACATATTTATTCATTTATATGACTGGTGTTTTACGTCGCCCTCAACAATATTTCACTTATGCAACGGTGGCCAGCATTATGGTGGGAGGAAACTGGGCAGAGCGCGGGGGGAAACTCACGATCATTCGCAGGTTGCTGGCGAAGCATCCAACGTACGGATAGGAGGCCAGCATGAGCTTGGTAAATCCATACACTTGAACCTGTACATCCTTATAACTTTTGCCATTATCATATACAAGTGAAGTGAGTAATGAAGACAAACTATACATGTACATGTCTTCAGTTCATAAATGTTTTAATTCTACATGCATTTTGAGGAATGAAGCCATCTTCTCGCATGATACCCATAGTTAATGGCATTGGTAATCATATCTTAGGGGAGAGCAAATTTCCTGAAAAGGTTTGTGAAATCCTGGGCTCGCACAGGGTATAAGATCTAAATCTTTAAAAAATATATGACGCAAGCCCTAGCCAACCACTCTTGAATACTTTGCCAAGCAAGGCCATTGTAAAGCAGTTCATTGTAAGCTTCAACGACAGGCACCTAAAACTATATTATTCAATTACTATTACTATATTCAATAATGGCCGATGTCTTATTTTTTTTCCCCAGCCCTTTGTGAATTAATGAGTAATTTTCTTCAACAACTGCTAAATCTGGAAGATCATCGCTTGTGATGAGGTCCAATTTTGTTCTTCTAACCTCAGGTAAAGCTACAGTGTACACATATGTGTAATTTGTCCTACTACCACCCTTTAATGACTCCAGAATTTTATACACATATGTGTAATTTGTCCTACTACCACCCTTTAATGGCTCCAGAATTTTATACACATATGTGTAATTTGTCCTACTACCACCCTTTAATGGCTCCAGAATTTTATACACATATGTGTAATTTGTCCTACTACCAGCCTTTAATGGCTCCAGAATTTTATACACATATGTGTAATTTGTCCTACTACCAGCCTTTAATGGCTCCAGAATTTTATACACATATGTGTAATTTGTCCTACTACCACCCTTTAATGGCTCCAGAATTTTATACACAAAAAAGTTTGTTTTCTCATACACCAATAATACCCACTAAGTTGCCAAGGATGGAAACTGCTTTCATATTATTTCAACCAATGAAATGGCTAAGGGATATAGCACCCACCTGTGCAGGTTTTACACTGTTACCTTGGAAGTAAACAAAAATGATTAATTCTGCGCTTCTGGTAAGATGTGTATTGCAAGCACAAGACTGAGGGGTTTGTCGCAAATGTATGAGGTGTGCATGTCTTCTGTCTGTACTGTGACAAAGATTCAAATCCAGTATACTTTTAATATCAGAAAGGAAATCAAATTAGAGTGTGACACAGCCATGAATAAATGTTTTAAAAAGTGTAACTGTTCATGTTTATGTGTAATGCAATCGCTTTACCAGAAAGAGCAAAAATAACAATTTGGGAAATGGATGCTATATGTATCAGGGAAAAAAACAAGAGCACAAAGCATATAGCCAAAGTACACGTAACCTGTGCACACTGGAAATTTTGAAGCTTGTTGCTCTTTAGAACCCTTTATCTTTCAATATAGACATCACCTGACATAAATCTGTACAAAAATTGATACAATGTATACGTGTATTACTATGCATTAAAAGCAATTCAACATTTTCAGCAGGACCATAGGTCTGTGCACACAGAATATTGATCTATGGCAGAGCAAAATTTTCTTATTTTGTTCTTTTTTTTTCCACCATCTGCCATTGTGCACCATTGACCCCACAGAGGACACCAGGGCCAACACAGAGGACATCCTGCCCCATGGAACATCATGTCACAAATGACACCAATGACCATGGGTCACACATTGGACACCAGGGCCAACACAGAAGAGATCATGGGCCACAAAGAGGACAATATGGGCCACAAAAAGGACAATATGGGCCAATGAAGAACACCATGAGCCACATAGAGTACACCATGGGCCACACAGAGTACATTATGGGCCACACAGAGTACATTATAGGCCACACAGAGTACATTATGGGCCACACAGAGGACACCATGATCAACAGAGAGCACACCATTGTCCACATGGAGAACACCATGGACCACTGAGAGTACACCATGGTCCACATAGAGAACACCATGGACCACTGAGGACACCATGGTCCACACAGAAGACACCATGAGGTACAGAGGACATCCTGTCCAAGAAGACATCAGGGGCCACACAGAGGACAACATGGACTGCACAGAGGACACCCTGCCTCAAGGAACATCATGTCACAGATGACACCAATGACCATGGGTCACACATAGGACACCATGGTCAACACAGAAGAGGTCATGGGCCACAAAGAGGACCCCATGGGCCATGAAAAGGACAATATGGGCCACACAGAAGACACCATGGGCCACACATGACACCATAGGCCAGAGAACAACATGGGCCACAGACCACACCTTGTGCCACACAGGACATCATCGCCCCCATGGGGACATCATAGCTGCATAGAACACCATCTACAGAGAACAAAAATACAATTCTGCCTTTATAATATTTTGTAAAGCCTTGAGAAAAATGTAATAATGTCATACCACTGGTCAACTGATTCAATTGGCAGAGAATAGGATTTTTGCTGTGAGTGTTTTCTCGTTTCTGAAACCACCACACCCTGTGGATATTGATCCACCTTTTTACTCAAATCAATGTTTTGGTGACAAGAAAAAAAATCTGGTATAAACCAGAAACTGCGTTTTGTGTTTTGCTGATCAGAACTGAGTCATGTCATGACAACAGTCCAGTGTTTCCACAAACTCTCCTCAAGTGACATGCAGATTGTGTTGATTAATTGAATTTACTTTTTTATGGCAAAGTAATAGGGGATTTTCGAGTTCGAAATTTTTTGTCGCTTCAGGAATGTGACCTGTCAAAAATGTTAGACACTGATGTTCTAGTAAATGTAATCAGACATAGTTGCCTAACATTTCTGCCAAGGCATGTGGTGAAGGACTTTTCTTTACCAATACCTATAGGTAACTTTACCTATAAAAAACTTCAAACTCAAAACTTCCCTGTTGTGGGTTGTGCCTCGTTTCACATTTGTGAACAAAAGTCGCAGATCAGCTGCCACCTACCCTCAGACTCAAAGCATCCTAGATCGAATTTTTCAAATTATTAGGACAGATACTTGTACTGCCGAAAGCAAAAAGTTACATTTCTCTCCCAGTTACTATCAGAAGGACATGAATACATGTATGCTGTTTATTGGATGGAAATACCATTTTAGAGAAAAGAATCAGCCCATTTCTGTTGCTATTACAAGTAATATGCAGACAAGGTGTCCCCAAAATTAGCAGTATAAGGGTATGCGTAAATTACCGGTTTACAAATCTGCAACAACAAAGAACTTCCAGCCACAGCACTGTGCATGCCCTGACATGGCATCCGCTCATGAATAACGGAAAACTTCCGCCTGGGAACAGACCTTTATTTATTTATCTGATTGTTGTCCATTGCTACACTCAAAAATTTCTCACTTGTATGATATCAAAACATTGACATTCATGTACCAGTAGAGCTGCAACTACATGTGCATACACTGTGCTGTGTCATCTTCCCCCACAAAGCCAGCACAATTTGGACAGAAGCCGTGGCACTGGTCAGCACCCAGTAATCACCTGCTCCAGCGTCGTTCAGCTTTCAGGAAGCTGTGTAATCCTTGAGCCTCTGATTGTCAACAACACCAGATACCTGTCTGCATCCGAAGCTGCTGCTGCCGTTAGCTGCTCGTGCTTCTCACAAGTACATGTAAATAATTAAGCTTGACAAATGCCGACACGGCACGGCCAGGTCACATCCAGAGACATGCTAGAACCACCAGTGAAATATACAAGGCAGAGGGTTACTCCCATGCCAGCAGATACGGCTAATTAAGTCATGTACTGGTGCATTGTGTCTATAATTTACTAACACTAAGTAGAGACTGAACAATGTATATAATACACAGCCTCAATGTACAAACATGTATATCCCCCAGGTTTAGATGTTTCATTTATTTTATTCATCTCTTTATTTTTTATTTATTCATTTGGAGTTTTAAGTGAAACCAGGCCATCTGCAGGTTACACAAACAGGCTAAAGTATTGTTTATTGTGCCATCTTTCTGGCTGGATTGAAGTATTCATTCCTGCAATCATAGCAGTTGTTCGATACAGTGCACTTTTTCATCAATATACATACAGTCTGCGGACAGTATAAATTTACATCCATACATTAATAACCCTGGAATAACAAACAAACACATAACATATACACGTAGCTTTAAAGCAGAAAACAATAAGAATTCCCTACTGAGCGACTCTGTATTATTGTCACTGGGTCGGGTTATGACCGACACACAATTTTTAAGGATGGCCTTGCTAGTCGATACGTTTTATTCCCCAAACCTTAACATGGCCCAAGCAAATGCCTTGCCCCAGCATAATGATGCCAATTCATTGACACCAAATGTTCCTTTTGCAGCTCATCATGATGACATTACATTATAAGCAATGGAACAGTACATAAGGGTTAGATCATGGCTGACAAGGACTGTATCATCATACATCAATGAAATGTTCTGTTGTCCAAGTCAGTCATCAGGTAACCTATATACTTAGCACATACTGTCATTTTCAAGCAATGAAGTATTTAAACAAACTCAGAATGTGGTGCTTTGGAAAATATAATTTTCACAGACCACAGAAAAGCCTGCCATTTGATTGGTTGACCATGACGAGAAAAAGGGGGTATTTGCAATAAAAAGGACTCTCATTGCATCGCACTACTTTCAAAGACTCAGTCCTACTTCACACTAGAGATGCCTCCTATGATTAAAAATAATTTTCCTCCTGGATCTCCATTCTGTGGTCAAGACGAAAATCTTGCCAACCTGTGTGCTACATACAAAGCAGTATTCACACTGACAAAGGTCAAATCTGACCATAGATGAAGATTGCCATGTGATCACATTACAAGGTTATTCCCCCTCAAACACATGGTAAAAGCTAATGCCTACATTAAAACACATGTACATAAAAAGGAGAATTTAACATGTGATGCTACGGGATACGCATTCCATTTGTTAGGGGTTGGTGTCCCCCAAAGATTATCTTCTCGTGGAAAAGGTGGACATGTTACAACATGCCACTGACGGATCATTGGTGTCACAGAGAGAAGACATTGACAGTGTGTATTGTAGCATGCCCAGCAATGAGGAGATACAGACACAGTGTGTATTGTAGCTTGCCCAGCGATGAGGAGATACAGACACAGTGTGTATTGTAGCATGCCCAGCAATGAGGAGATACAGACACAGTGTGTATTGTAGCTTGCCCAGCGATGAGGAGATACAGACACAGTGTGTATTGTAGCATGCCCAGCGATGAAAAGATAAAGACACAGTCTGTATTGTAGCATGCCCAGCGATGAAAAGATACAGACAGTCTGTACTGTAGCATGCCCAGCAAGAAGGAGATATAAACACAGTCTGTATTGCAGCATGCCCAGTGAGGAGGACATAAAAACAAAGTCTGTATTGTAGCATGCTCAGCGAGATGACATAGACACAGTCTGTACTGTAGCATGTCCAATGAGGAGGACATATAGACGAAGTCTGTATTGTAGCATGCCTAGCAAGGAGGACATACAAACAAAGTCTGTATTGTAGCATGCTCAGCGATGAAAAGATATAGACAGTCTGTATTGTAGCATGCCCAGCAAGGAGGAGATACAGACACAGTCTGTGTTGTAGCATGTTCAGCGATGAAAAGATATAGACAGTCTGTATTGTAGCCTGCCCAGCAAGGAGGACATACAAAGTCTGTATTGTAGCATGCCCAGCGATGAAAAGATACAGACAGTCTGTATTGTAATATGCCAAACAAGGAGGAGATATAGACACAGTCTGTATTGCAGCATGTCCAATGAGGAGGACATACAATCAAAGTCTGTACTGTAGCATGCCCAGCAAGGAGGACATACAGACAAAGTCTGTATTGTAGCATGCTCAGCAAGATGACATAGACACAGTCTGCACTGTAGCATGCCCAGTCAGCAGGACATATAGACAAAGTCTGTACTATAGCATGCCCAGTGAGATGACAGAGACACAGTCTGTACTGTAGCATGCCCAGTGAGGAGGACATAGAGACAAAGTCTGTACTGTAGCATGCCCAGTGAGATGACAGAGACACAGTCTGTACTGTAGCATGCCCAGTGAGGAGGACATATAGACAACTATTGTGACATCACAAGAGGATTAACTGGTCAAAATCAGACAGGTGCAGGTCATGGTCTTAAGGCTGCCCAAATAAACCTGGTGGTGCATATTTAAGCCCATGTAATCATGCATTGTACACCATCAACATCTAGTCACACAAATGTGGGAATCAGGAACAAGAATCACGAGGCTGTCTTAGACTTAATATTCAGTCTTAACTTCTAACCAGTTCACTGCACTAAAATTTGAACTCACCTGAAGAATTTCCATTTTCATACCAAGAATTATCTCAGACATCAATGATAAAAATGAAACTCGGGAACAATACCACAATTAATAGAGACAAATTTGTGATCCTTGCTAAAGCCAGTTCCATATAGCACACCTGCTCTCTTTTACTGTAGCCTTGATGTTAAAATCCGCCGCACTACAAGACTTGGTAGTGCAAAACAACATTCACTGTCCATAAAATATAGAAGAGCAAATTTATCTGCTTCTGCTTGGCAGAACTGCATACATTTCACTATGGCTGCCATATCTATCAGCTGCCACCATCCCTCGGTATAAAGCAGGAAGTGAATTATTAATCTGCCAAACAGGTGGTCGTAAAGATGCGCAGAGACAGGCAACAGCTTTGAAAGAACCATGGGACTAGGTGTGCAGCCCATCTGACATGCCTACACACAGCCTTAGCAGTAACATGCCCGACACACTCCTGACTGAACACATGCAGTGGCCTCATCAGTCCATTTCCATGACTGCCATCACTAATAAATTCTGAACAGAAGTCTTGTGCAATGCAGATGTTATTGCACTTACAGTGATGATGCAGTACATTGTATGTGTTGTCAGGAAAAGAACAACCTCTTCAGCAGTGTATACATGGATGCATTCAGTTTGTCTAAGGCATGCACAATTTAATTCCAACAGACTCCTGAAAACAATTTTAGTGTTTAATGCTGATTATAAAGTCTGTAGAAGAATGTCAGGGGTGAGGCTGTGCCTAAACAGGCACGTTTGAATTGTGCATCAGTCTGGTGGTCGTGGTGATTTGCAGCAAGCAACACATGCATTGTATGACATGCCAGGTGTCCTCAACTTTAATGTACATGCACCTATTCATTCATCTACAACATGGTTTCACCTAGAAAATGTCTTTATATTTTATCTATTTATCTGTAATATGACAGACGAATAATATCTGTGTTTTAGAGCACAGCATACTCAAGAACATGACGGGGGGGGGGGGACAGGGAGCAGGACTTCGGGTGCAGCAAGTAAATCTCACCTGACCATACCATGTACCATGCAAACCTCACAGCTACCAAGGATTATCAGGGAATGGATTTGAACACGCAACTTTTTGGTTGAAAGGCTGATCATCTTTTAGGAAAATACATCAGACAAGAATAGAGGATGTTCAGAAAATCAAAAACTTGTTTGAAAGACATGAAATTCATCTCTGCATTACAAATGTACATCATGATCATTAAATGGTGTAATTCAAGGCCTAAAAATGCTCAACCCAATCAATGTAGTTTTGTCACCAAAATCAAATTAAAGGGGTGAACAAATCACACTTAAAATTGTCCATTCATGTGCAAAATGGGGGAGGGAAAGACGGTACAAGTACAGGCACTGCACCTGACAAACACTTCTATCATGACAAATCTGAAATAGCCCAAACATGCCTGTACATGTACAGATATATGTATATGGGAATTCTACTGACATGCCTGCAGTGATGGAAGCGGCAAATTAATTGATGCCATCTACATGTACTGTAACTGACATTATACAGATCTAAATCCTGATTAATGAGGCTGACTACATGTACAGGTGGACATGCAGTGCCAGATGCTATGATTCTGGCTGTAGCTGTGATTGCAGGGTGTCACCGTCATTCACTAGAGCCGGACAAATAAGAGAGAATTTCTCACATAGATACCAGTGGGCGTGGAGAAGACAAGGAGACGTACATGTACTGATGCCAGCCATACTAGTCTGTAAACTAGGTGATTATACTGGGTTTTACTGCATGTCCCAGCAGAGCCTGAGACCCAACAGTTAAAGGTCAAATTTATCTCATGGGCATAAAAATGAATTTGTTGGAGTTCAAAAGCTGACTGATTTGTCCACAGATCCCTCCAGGGACTTGACCTACAGCCTCATGCAGGAACTCCACCTCTACAGGTGTGCCTTTGTCTGCAGCCTCACACAGAAACCCCACTTGTACAGGTGTGCCTCTGTCTGCAGCTCTCCCCTCTGGGGGACTGCAGCTCTCCCCCTCTGGGGGATGTTTCCTACACTCTCACACAGACACTCCACCTGTACAAGTATGCCTCTGTCAGCAGCTCTCCCCCTTTGGGGGCTTGTCCTACACCTTCAAATAGAAACTCCACCTGTATACCTATGCCTCTGTCAGCAGCTCTCCCACTCTGAGGACATATTCTACAGCCTCACACAGAACCCCGTGCAGGTATGCCTCTGTCAGCAGCTCTCCCCCTCTGCAGACTTGTCCTACACCCTCACATAGAAACTCCACCTGTGCAGGTGTGCCTTTGTCTGCAGCTCTCCCACTCTGCAGACATGTCATATAGCCTTACACAGAAACACCACCTGTACAGGTATGCCTTTGTCTGTAGCTCTCTCCCTCTGGGGACTTGTCTTACAGCCTCATGCAGAAACCCCACCTGTACAGGTGTGCTTCTGTCTGCAGCTCTCCCCCTCAGGGGACTTGTCCTACACCCTCACATGGACATTCCACCTGTACAGGTATGCCTCTTTCTGCAGCTCTCCCCACCCCACAACTTTCCTCCATCAATTACGCCCCAAGAACTAATCTAAGCTCTGGAGCAGGCAGTCAGTATTTATCAGTTTTGAATTTCATTTTTCAGGAGCTCACGTTTTAACTCTCCAGGCCCTGGTAAAGAAGCTCCGTCATTAGACACTGGAGTGTATTCAACCCTCTAAAGAAAAATGAAATGAGAGTTATTTTTCTATAACAGCCTTTGACCTAGTATGTAATTTTTTTTCCTGGGAGAGCAAGTGCAGACCCTGTGGAGCTCCATCAAATGCTGCAGAATGGCACTGATCATCATAAACTGACAGAGATCACTGATAGATAGCCTTCTGCCAAATTACATGTACTTCAAACAGCTTACTTCGAGTTTTCTTCAGGAAGATATAGCTGTAAGATTTTGCTGTGGGTGTAAGGATTCCAATGCCCCCAACTTTTAGCCATCAAAACAAGTATACACACATAGTAACCAGCTTTATATATCCATTTTTTAAGGCTGTGCACCTAAAAGCTTCCCTATATGCATGTTTTTGAAAATCTGGGAACATTTAAAAAAACAAAAAACAATCCTAATTTTACACCAGCTTTTGTGTCCTCAGTTTAAAGGGATAAGGCCATCCTTAAATAATTCTATGTTGAATGATGCCTCACCTTATACGGAAAAATGGCTGGTAGAAAATTGGCTTCATTTGGCCTAACAAAAAAGGCATGTTAAAATTAACATTGTCTACATCCCAATAAGAACATAAGAATAGCGTCCATTTTTGCCAGGTTGGTTGAGTTACTAACGACGAACGTATTTTCACTTATGGCCTTCTGGTGTGGAGTGGTCTGCGTGATGGACCCCAACATCACAGGTGTCCTGGCTGAGATCAGAGTAACAGCCAAGCCTGAATAGACATGCATGTATGATCCTGTAATACAGACTAGGATTATCCAATCAGCAGGTCAAGATAATCAGCACTCAACTGCATTCCTAGTCAGAAGAGCAGAATTTCTCACACGTCATTCCTCATTTGCTTTGATCGACCAGTAGTTAGCCACACAGCCTGGACAAGTAACCTTGGTGACTGCCACCATAGGGGTTTAACAATGTATAACATTTCCCTTCTACCATGGGGGTCAGTTTTTAATGGCCTGAAAAAAGCGATATCTGAGTGACCAGGTTAAACCACCTACCCTTGGCATGAGACACACATATTTTCATCAGCTGAGTGAGCTCAAGGTGTGTGCAATATACCTGTATGTTACTGGAGGAAGGTAAGTCATACATGTATCTAATGTACAAGGCCACAATGAGACACCACTTTAACCGCCTAACAAGCTAGGGAATGAATGACAAATGGCTAAACCTTTCAACTAGAGGTTATAAATACGAAATCAGTTTATGGGTAACAGGGATGAGTTGCAATGAAGAGCCAGAAATATATGTGACGATATTTAGATGGTTACCATAGGATGCAACGGCTAAATTGAAATTTGCAACACATTACTATGGAAACTATTCATTCACACCCCGATCTTACCAACATTGCCAAAAAAAAGCTCAAAAGCAATGAAGATGACCAAGTGTCAAGGGCTCCTTGTCCCTGGCTGGGAATGAGCAGACCCCTTGTTTGCTACATGTATCATGCCCTGAAAAGGATACGTACAGGCTGTGAAAATGCCACCCTGCCCCTTTCTTTAAGACCATGACTTTGCCCCTCTCCCCCTTAACTTCCCTTCCTTCCCCTCCATTTTTTACATCTCTACCTTTGTCCCCTGCCCTTAATGATTTTAAGCCAGCAGTCTGGCACCTTGATTCACCAATCTGCCATGACCTGCCCGTAAATTCAGCTTCAGTGACTTCAGTGACTTCCCTGTAAACCAAGGAAGAGGTAAATGTGGGGCCAACACACAGTCCACTGATGCGTACAAGTATAGACACACTTGTACTAGATGTGTGTTGTTACTGGCCAGGCATCACTGACACATGTACCCCGAAGTCTCATAGTGACAAGGAAGTCGAATATATACAGGCCAGCTACGATGACAGAAATATTTCAAAGGTGTCTTAACGCCATGTACTTAAGATCACCTGTACAATAGTCATTCAGGCCTGCTACTACAGGAAGCAACACAACAATTGTGAAAATTTCATAGGCCAGGTATCACATACAGCATATGTACAGGTATATATATAGGTATATAAAATCATGTACCCCTGTGTGTGTGCGCGTATGTATAAATTTAACTGTTGTGTGTGTGTCACTTCAGTGACGCAGGTCCCATTCTGGCCCGTATCATACAATACCTATGCGTGGCATAATCTGAACATGCTACACATGTGTATCACATGTACAATGATATACATCACATATACAATGTACTGGTATATATATATAATAGGTATACAAACATCTATACATGTACTCATGCGCACACGTGTGTACAAATACATACAAACAAATCGAACTGATGTGCTTA
The DNA here is from genome assembly GCA_016165875.1 of Acanthopleura granulata. Lineage (NCBI taxonomy): Eukaryota > Metazoa > Mollusca > Polyplacophora > Chitonida > Chitonidae > Acanthopleura > Acanthopleura granulata. Next base: position 5,366,328 of record JABBOT010000021.1, on the reverse strand, counting down.
GTGCTTCACATGTGTTATGTGCCTCCATGTGACCTGCCATATATCACAGCCACTGCAGCCATTTCAATTCAAATATTAAATACTTACCAAGTTTTTGGTCGAAGATTTTATCAAATGTTACCTCCACCATTTTCATTAGGTGTTTATGCATGACACTGCGAACACTGCAAGAGAAAATCACAGTCAATAGCCTTATTATTTCAAGGTGTTTGCAGCCAGGAATTGGAGGTAGTAAACACAAGATAGTCAACATATCGAGCTACGCATGAATGTAGTATCTGCTACCCTATGCTACGGCAATTTATTTTTATTTGACTGGTACGATATGCTGTACTCAAGAATATTTCACTTACACGAGGGCAACCAGCATTACGGTGTGGGGAAACTGGGCAGAGCCCGAGGGCAACCAGCATTACGGTGGGGGGAAACTGGGCAGAGCCCGAGGGAAACCAGCATTACGGTGGGGGGAAACTGGGCAGAGCCCAAGGGCAACCAGCATTACGGTGGGGGGAAACTGGGCAGAGCCCGAGGGAAACCAGCATTACGGTGGGGGGAAACTGGGCAGAGCCCGAGGGAAACCAGCATTACGGTGGGGGGAAACTGGGCAGAGCCCGAGGGCAACCAGCATTACGGTGGGGGGAAACTGGGCTGAGCCCGAGGGAAACCAGCATTACGGTGGGGGGAAACTGGGCAGAGCCCGAGGGAAACCAGCAATACGGTGGGGGGAAACTGGGCAGAGCACGAGGGAAACCAGCATTACGGTGGGGGGAAACTGGGCAGAGCCCGAGAGAAACCCATAACCATCTGCAGGTTGCCACAGAACCTTTTCCCAGCTGGTCTAATTAAACATAATGGTGTATAAATCGTACAGTAACAGTAATACAAAGAAAAATGTAACATGATTTGTGCCTTACATAACTTCTAATAAGACGAATCGGCATTGGAGCGAGATTAAGGCTGTTTGGGTGAGACATGGTTGGGGTCCCTTGTAAACTAAGGCAAAATAACACTAAAAAGGCGTGATTTCGAGTAGTTGCTTTCCATTACACATCTGAGAGACTCGATTCCGCGACTTCTTTTCGCTTTGGGTGAGCGAAGTAAAGAAAAATTTTAAAAAAAAATTGACTAAAAGGGGATCGCGGACTTTGACTACTGGAAATCAAGTCTTTATAGCGTTATTTTGCGTTGGTTTGCGAGAGCACCCACCCATGTCTCGCCCAAACATTGTTAATCTCGCCAGATGGCTCCAATGCCAAATGAACCTTACACATAAGACTACGCCATGGCCTACTGATACAACATGTAGTGTAACTACATGCAGAGATTTCCACAAATTGAAGACTTCATTCGTGAATTCGTTTAGCTGATCAGATGTGTGGTAATGGCTAAAGCTTCTATGTACTCTGTCTCCTGAGTCTCAGGGCACAGGAGGATCTCACACAGACGGGTATAAAATCAATGGTGAGGGTTTGAGCTAAGGCTAGGTGCGCTGCTCGTTCATCTTGCCTGCCTGCCTGCCTGCCCGTTCTAGGCCGCAGCCAGCCTTAGCCGAGACAGCCGAGCTTACCAATCCCTACCCTCCTCCTGCACAACAAACATCAACTCCGGCACCCCCACTGACATAATCCCAGATCTAGGCGTTCCATCACCAAGTCCTTTCACTTACCTGGGGTCTGGCAGGACGATTTTCTTGCTGGCCCGATTGGCAGGAGTCGATTTACTTTTCTCCATGGCCATTAGGTAGCTGACGTCGGCCAGCACAGCTTCCAAGTCCGCCATTTTGGCTAGCAGAAAGACGAACACTTCCGACCACCGTTTCCCCTTGAAATTTACAGCTTCACAATCCACGGAGCCTAGCGAATAAAATATTTGCTAGAAGCGGAAGAAATCACGATCTCAATTCCATGGTATACACGGGAAATCCGGCCTAGTAAACATAGCAGCCATCGATAGACGCACGAGCACGATATGGTAACCTACCAGTGCACCGCAAACCCAGAATCGCAATGAGCTCCAAACTCATTAATATTCATGTGGTAGGCTCTACCAGATTTTATATATTTCCGCGTTGCCGTAAAATGGACTTGTTAAATTGGGTAGCCGAGTATAGGAGAACCAGGCCGAACTGTGTCCTATTCTTTGTCCAGCCTGTATTTATAAAACACTTCCATTAGCTGTGTCGTCTGGTTGTGGTGTAGATTTCGTGTTATGATGGTGATATTTGTTCGGTCTGATAATATGTGTATAAAAGCCTTAGGCCTGTATACGCAGAATCGTGCTATGTTATGAACACAACGCGTAGGCCTATACCCACAGATATATATATATAAGCCTAGTATAGGTCATTACGCGCAGTTATAGATATCTTCAGTAGGCCCACATAATGCACGTGTAAAGCCTTCTAAACATATCATACCCTTATAAATGTCAAAATCAGTTAACAGACGTAGATAGCAATAATATACATGTAGGCTAACAGCATTACACAAGCTGATTCATAAAAATAGGGTAAGTAAAGAAATAAATAAAATAAAATTTAAAAAATACAAAACATTGCAGGAAAACGAACTGGCCGGGATGCATGTGACAATGGCCACAAGCCAAAAATAGAATGCATTCATCATTTACATCATGCTACCTGTTACGATCCGACAACACATAATTAATTCACAGCAAATCTGTATACGTTTAGGCCTGTGTTAATATACGGAAAATGGGGTACATGTGCAGGATTTTGTAGCCTGATATAGTGACGTCACCTACATTTCCTTCCCAACGATGACGTCATATAAATTTATCTCCGATCGTCAGTCTCGTCCAAAACTAACACACCAGCATGTATAATTCATGATTTCAGAGCAATAAGCGGGCATCCCATTTGAGAATGTATTTATCTCTGAACTTACAAGTCGTATTTATGGTTTTCCAATTGTTTATTGTTTTTAAATGAGCTGCATTTTATGAAGGACTTATGAGATATGACAATATTTACACGTGGTATATATGACAGGTAAATCACATTAAGAACTTAACACCTGTATAGGTGCCTACCACATACAAGGTTTGGAGAAAAGCCTCTGCGATTTATGCACACCAGCGGACACGGAAAGGCCTCTGTAACTGACAAAATCTTTTGCACATGCAGTTGTGATCGAACGTAAATACAAATAAATATTTAATTATTATAGGCCTCTTTCTCGCCTAATTACACTGAGCCATTGCCAGGATTATAATATACACGTGTGTGTGATGAGTATACATGTATACACATTTGTACTTTGAAAACTTGTGTATATTGTGCTGTACATAATAAGAAGAAAAGAAAGTAAGTGTTATGGGATCAAACCCCTTCTCATGGACGTTTTTCAATCGTCTGAATCCACTGAGTATCGTGTCAGATCGCAACAGTTTTCTGCTGATGTACATTTACGCCAAATTAGATACAATCTACGGGGGGGGGAGGTGGCGGAAGGGTGATGTCATCTGTTTTGACTTTCACCTTGTTTATTAGAGGTGTAACCTTTAACATTCATAAAGGGGCACATTTTTCTCATTGCCGTTTTGAATTTCTTGCTTCCTTCTGCAATATTCGCAGTCAAACTTTTCTTGTTTCGTTGTTTACGGCTCTGTAAACTGGATTGGAACAATATGGGAAGATACAATTGCGTTGACGTAGTAGCCCTGCAATGCGCGTTCGCTTTATTTATTTATTTGGTTGTTGTATAATACCATAGCCAAGAACTTGACTGGTTATTCCCGCACAGATGCACTGTTTGTACATCAATCTGGTGGAGGAGAATTGGTCTGAAATGAAAAGATTTACTCATTTATTTATTTATTTGTTTATTTATTTGGAGTTTTACGCCGTACGCATGCAAAAATATTTTACCTACACGACGGCGACCAGTATTATGATGTGAGGAAACAAAACCCACAACCAGTCTGCAACTTGCTGGCAGATCTTCCCACTTACACGGTTAGAGAGGAGCCTAACAGTCTGAGCTGGACCTACCCTCAAAAAGCGGGTCTCCGTGGCCTAGGGAGTTAGCACCCAGCGCGGCGTTATGACTCCGTGCCTCTCACCCTTTCGATCGCTGTGAGTTCAAGTCCAGATCATGCTGGATTCCTCTCCGGCCGTACGTGGGAAGGTCTGCTGATGGTCGTGGGTTTCTCCCGGGCTTCCCCGGGTTTCCTCCCACCATAATGCTGGCCGCCGTCGTGTAAGTGAAATATTCTTGAGTAGGCCCTACGGCGTAAGCATCAATGAAATAAATAAAAAATAAGCCCTCAAGAAACTCTTAAGTTAAATCTGTTATTAGAGGAATAGCGGATTGCCTTTCCGTTGATCAAACGGGTTAACTAATTCCGGATTATGTTATCAGGAACGGATTAATTCGTTACCAAGAACGGAAAGACCAAGGGAAAGACAATGCGTTATCCCTGAAATAACGGATTTAACGGGAGATTTTTTAAGATAAACTCACAGCGACCCCATTGGCGGTAAGAAAAAAAAACATCACTAGACCATGTGTATGTATGCTTTGATAAAGCATATATATGAAATAATTACTAACTTTATATTATTTGTTGTCTTTTCTTTTAAACGAACGTTATACTTCGCAGGTCCACGGGTTCGAATCCAACTGTCTCGAATTCAACTGCAACTTTACGCTTGCTTGTTAATCCTCGAATGTCTAGTATCAGCTTATACATAGATGTGTTGAATGCACGGTAGTGGTTAATTACATGTAAACTTCGAACATCCGTTTCTTCCAACCAAACACTTGTCCACCGTCATATAAGAAAAAAACTTAACAGCAACAAACGAAAAACCAAACAAACAAACAAATAAATAATTAAACAAATAAAGAAATAAAAACATTGCTAATTGTCTTCGGAAGAGCAGTGCTGTCCTCTGTAAGTAGAGCCACTTCTCAGGGCACAAACTTTGAGCGCCCTTACCTTAAATGTTTATTCAGCTATATTTATTTGCTTTGGTGCTGAACTCCGTTCTCAACAATATTTCACTTATAAGTTTACGGTCAGGTCTACGAATGGAGGAAACGAGAGTGTCTGCGGAGGAAATCAGAGTGTGCGCGGAGAAATCCAAAGACCTTCGCCGGGAATACTTAACAAACTGGATTCACCTCATTGGTGAAGGGCTTGATGGTCGCGACCACAACGCCCTCTGGACCAGATATATGTCTGCAGCAGTAAGTACATGTAAATTCAGATAGGAATGTATTGTGACTTTAAAAAGGTTTGTTCTTGTAAAAAGGCCTAAAAATTCTATTAACGAAGATGATCCTAAAGGCGTAACGTCCGACGATAGTTACGGACACGGATGGCATAACCTAACAGCTTTCTTGCTGAGACTGTAAGCCACCTTGTATAGGTGCCTCGTGTTGCTTTCAAATCTCCTCACACATTGCATATCAGTGGCGAGGATATTCACTTGAACCATGTAATCTGTCAGGAGTGCCTCCACAGGGTATTCCAGGAACTGTCCATCAAACAGACGGGCTAAGTGAAACTTACAGCCTTCTCCTGCACAGGTCACACCGAGCCCGACAACGCAGGCAGGCGTCCTGCTTCAACGTGTAACAGTTAAAAAGTACACCATGCATGTGCCACTTGGCTTAATTTTTGTCCATTTTTTTTATCTGTATGGAATGTTCAAGCTGAATAGGAAAAAAAATTAAGATATTCAGAGGAAAGACAAAGCGGACTCACTTTAATATTTGTTTTCTTCCGCGAGTGTATGATAACTTTACACCCTAGGCAGATTATATCGACGGCTTGCAAACTCCTCGCAGGGCAAGTCCCGCCCCTTACATGCACTTGTTTGACATATACGCCATCTACACACAGTCAAGGGCAAAAATATGAAATAACGCCTAGTCACGAGATAAGACGATTTCGACCGGAAAAAATTAACACGCCTTCTCCAATCTATTTTAGTTCTTTGCGTTCGTTTTACATCAAAATTTATTTATTTATTTATTTATTATAATTGTTATTTGTCGCCATACTCAAGAAAATTTCACTTATACGATGTGGACGATGGCCGTTTTACGGTTGGAGGAAACTGGTGATATGTACATGCAGTTCACCCACAAAGCGAGTTCAGTACGCATGCGTGGGTTATTTGCGGTAAGGTGGTAATCTCCAGCGATCTTGATGCAAGGCCACATGTAACATTGCAAATGAATCATCATCTGCTGGATTCAAGCACGCGAGCTCAGCAGCAGCAGCTATGCCTAAAAACAGACACTCCAGACAACTAGAATTACATTTAGTTAAGGACTAATTGATTGATTGATTGATGGATTGATTGCTGTTACCTGAAAAAACTTCCGTTAGATCTGTTATTGGAAGGATAATCTGTTCATGATAACAATACAATCAGTTATCCCACAAAAAAAAAAAAAAAAGAAAAGGAAAAAAATACGATCGAGTTTAACGGAGGATCTATTGAGAGTACCCAAGAAGTCAAGGATATTTTACTCCTACGAAGGCGGCTAGTTTCATTGCTGGTGAAACTGGTATGCTACAGCTACATATGAACCAACCTCATATTGGTTACTCTTCAGCTGTAATATCACATCGACAGTATTCGGTCCTTGCAAAGCGAACATACTGTTATAAATTCTACATAATGGATTTGACATATTGATGTCTTTCGATAATGTAGGGATCTCCGTGGTAGTGACCCAGCGTAATGATCCAGGTGCCTCTCACCAATGCAGTCGCTGTGAGTTCAAGCCCAGCTCATGCTGGTTTCCTCTCCGGACGTACGTGGAAAGATCCGCCAGCAACCAGCGGATGGTCGTGGATTCCCCAAGGGCCCTGCCCGTTTTCCTCTCACTATAATGCTGGCCGCTGTCGTATAAGTAAAATATTCTTGAATACGGTGTAAAATACCAATCACACATATAAATAAATCTTTCCAATGTATACTGATAATAGAAATCTGTTGCTTCAGGTCTACTACTTGTACCAACAACAAACTTTCTTTAGCTTTATTTGCCTAAAAGGAATCACAGTGAAACAATTCTTACATCATAGCACTAATTGATTACAGCGGTATAATTGTTGTAATGAAACGTGATTCACTGAATTCAACAAGCACCTCCAGTCAGATTCTTCAATTTTGTCAAACATGCACTCCATTAATTACAACATATATTACGGCGTGGAACACCTACCGCCCTATACATGCTTTGTTGTTATATTATCTAGTCCCCCTTATCCCAGGGATGTAGGGAGTGTATATAAAAAGATAGCACTGTTAATATCACCGTTACATGCGTCTACTTGCAATAAAAGCATAACTGCACTTGTATATCCTCTGTTCCTTTACACCATGTGTAATATACAAATATGGGCTTTTCAATATTTAAACACGGACAATTGTTCTACGGGACAGCATGCATTGGACGCGTCCGTTATCACATGTTTATGCCTCTCCGGCATCACTGGAGAATGTTGACTGCTTCCACTGTAGATCACTGTCTTACACTAAAACAATGTATAGTTTTAAGAGATTGTGAAGAGATAAATTTTATTAATGAAACTGGTCCTTGGGAGTGTGACTATGTATATTGTTGTACCGGTTGACGACCTGAACTGTGATTTCGATGGGCTTACTTCGCTTATGCTAATTTCAAACTCACATTGCATTAATGTGTGTTCTTTAACTCGAAGTTGGCTTGGATTTTGGGTTTTCCATTGTTTTAGTCTAGACCATTTTTAAAGAGGCCCTTTTATGTAATAAACTGAAGTGGAATTTGAATTTAATCATTTCAAATCCTTTCCACCCTGCATGATGGTGTGGAGTTTTGATCTTGCATCGGTCTATATTATACTATACTCTAAAAGATATCATATCATCTTACACTAGTAGTATATAAATCTGTTATAAATCTGTTATATTTGGAACATGCTATTATCGGGATTGTGGTATATGAATATCAGACTTGATGTTATGATTTAACCTTTCTGGCGCTTTTTTTCCTCATTGACTAAACTTTGGTTCATGCAATAACAAATCATGCATATGTTAGCTAACATTGGTCTAAGGTAATTGCCATAAACTTGATTGCGATTTAAAGAAAAATGTTTAACAATGCTAATTTTCTTAAAAGAAAAGACAACACTAGAGCCAGGTATAAGCATCGATAAGGAATCCCATTCATAGTTCACAAAACGTTACTTTTTATTTTTGTACCGTACTTTACATACAAAGGAGCGTCTTGCTTCTAATACTGACGAACGTAGGGTACAGATGGCGCGACATTGTGTTTCCGGTTTCTGTAAAATGACGTATCCCATGGCCTCGTAAGAATTCCAGATCAAAAGGTGATATATAGAGTTACCATGCACGTCATAAAAATACTAACGCCTTTTAGGTCTCCATGGGCCACTCTTCTGAAATAACTTTGGTTATACTTTTCTTCTGTTTTATTGAGATGATGTGGTTGGCAAAGTGGCATGCATTGCGTTACACTGAGTGGCTTACCTCACTGAAGGCTGAAAATTCGAGTTTCCCCATCCATTGTTCATTGGGAATAAAACATTTTTAAAAAGTTCACATATTTATTTAATTGGATTTTTACGATGTATGCAAGAATATTTCACTAGTATATACGACAGTGGCCAGCATCATGATATGGGGGTAAATTGGACAGAACCCAGAGACCAGGTCATTCTGAGCTTGCTGGCAAACCTTCGGAGAACATTTGCTGATTTTTTTTTCTTCTTTAAATCTTGTTTCAGCCAAGCCGGCCACAATTGCATATGCATATATTCCAGTCCAAAAACGTATTCCATATGTTTTTAAAGGAGATCAAAAGTGGGATATTATTTTAATCTTATTGTGTTCTCATTTATGTTCCTTCATCTGTTAATATTTAATGAATTTTATTTAGAAAAAGGTCGCGTATCCTTTAAGTGGAAGATAAATTGAATCTTGTAATGAGCCTTCTGGCCCTTGGCGGACATTATTCTTCTATTGCCTATTATCACAGTGCACTGACCTATATAATTTAAAATAGACCATATACTAAAAATTATCCATAAAAATAACAAATTCCATAAAAATGTCTATAAAGATAATTCCATAAATATATCCATGAAACTGTACAAATCGTTTGGGATGCACCATGACAAGATACAGCACTCCGCAAAGTTAATGGCCTTCTCATGCTTTGGCATTCAAGAGCTTATGTCAGCATATCACACATTAGGGTCCGCGCGAAAGGATGTGCGCATGCATTACACTAGGCACTGTAGTAGCGATGTTGAGACCCGGCTTTATTGATATTAGTGAATTATTCCATCATGACTAATAATTATAACAAAGACCATGAAGCATACATGTACATGTAGCACGTATTTCATCTACGCGCTGACTAAATCATTGGCTTTCGAAGACTAAATTACCTTTTAATAAGCTAACATTATTTAAAATATGCAGATAAACTTCAATAGGTTGGGCATTTATCGGCTATATCGGCATGTTAGAGTCTTGTTTTTGTTTTGTTTTGTTAATTTAAATTCATAGATCGTCGATTATGGACAACGCATTGATTCAAGCGGAAACTTTTTTGCTTCCAAGGAAATAAATCTCAAGACACAAAAAGCTGGCACAGCATACCGTATTGTGACTGTTGGAGGCGTGATATCTGGTATCGTCGGCGTGGTGTTTGAGTGAGGCAGCATTATGAATATGACACCTTAATTTAGGCCAAGGCGAATGATTGTATCCACGATTAAGGTGAAACCAGTTGCAAAACAGTATGGCTAAAATGCACCTCCCTTCAAAAAGAAGTTTAGCATTGAACTAGCATTATAATGCAATATGCTTCTCATCGTCTTACACAATAGTAATATTCACATAGAATCGCATGTCTGAGTTCCACGTAACACTGTTTTCATTTTGCTCCACAAAGAACAGTTAAACCTGTTCATGCATTTTAGCACTCGTGTAGTGATATATCGAGACAATACGGAAAGATATTCACACCGAAAACGTCTCAAAGTGGAACTATTCTTCACTGATGACATGCTTTACTGATTTACAATATTGTTATCCACTGAAATTGTTCCCATGTGGGATTCCTTTACCCTTATTCTTCTAATGTAAGGCACAGATATTAATACACAGTACATTACATTCTCCTTCTGTTTGACCAGGTGTCCCAAAAAGTATAAGAATTAGGTCGCTTGATTCGCTTGTACAGCCAACATGCACGAAGTATGTCGCCTTGCATTCCGGATGTTCAATTTCTGGAGCCATGATCTACACACGAGGAAATACTTTACTCCTACAGCAATGGCCGTTTATAATGTATTCACCATTTTCACTACAGGGAACGTTTTACTCATGAAGCCATAGTTATCTTAACACGACTGAATGCTTTACGTATGGGGTCATGATTGTGTGTTCAAATGTCAGAGTGATTTACCTATGGGGTCATGGTTGTGATTTATTTATTTATTTGATTGGTGTTTTACGCCGTACTCAAGAATACTTCACTTATATGACGGCGGCCAGCGTTATGGTGGGAGGAAACCGAGCAGAGCGGAAACCCACCACCATCCGCAGGTTGCTGGACGAACTCACACAGACCGCATTGGTGGGAGGCTTCTAGGTCATTGCCCTGCGCCAGCGCCCTAACCGACTGAGCCTCGGAGGCCCCCGGTCATGGTTGTATGTTCAAATGATAGAGTGCTTTACCTATGGGGTCATGGTTGTATGTTCAAATGACAGAATGCTTTACATATGAGGTCATGGTTGTGTGTTCAAATGACAGAATGTTTTATCTATTAGAGTTTCAATAATTCTTAAAACTGAAAAAACTCATACAGGAATCCTCATTATAAATTTTGCGAACCTCAATAACGACTTTGAACGTGAGCATACGAAGCTGATGTTTAGTGCAAGGTACTTATTTAGACTATTCTGAAAAAAAAATAGCAAAAGTTTGACTGGATTTGCGCTGATCTTGATTCTTTGCCAGAAATCTCTTTATTGTCCCTCGAGGAGACGCTTTGCTGACATACTGTATTATGGTCCAATGAGTGTCTACTGTACGGACAAGCTTACGTATTCCTTGAAAGAATCATTTAGTCTTTGTGACATGTGGGAAGTACGCGAATTTTCACTGTGGGTGCTGCGTTTCTTAAGCCATGATTGTGTAGTGTTCGAGGAACGATCTTCAAACCTCTTTTGTCTGTTTTGTTTTTTATCCTCAAGCGCTTAATATTGATCTGTTTTCTCTTCAGTAATTTCAAGAAAACAAACAAAACAAAAACTGCTTGAACATATCCAAATGTCACGCACAATAAAGGTACGACACAGTGAGCAAAGTACGAGTCTAAGGACTGGATCGATGAGAATTTCCATACATTACTGATTCTAAGGTAGCAAGCATTTCCTGGTGGCATAAAAAAAGTCTGCAGAGAAGCAGAAGTGGCTGCGTATTGAGGTCATTGCTGGATCGATGTCGACTCGACGTCACGGGAGGTTATATCTGACTGCATTTTGCCGCGACAAGAATAGAATTGATCTGAGAAGAGGTTGATGTCAATAGCACGCAAGTTATTTCGGACATAATTCCTCTATACTTAGATGAAGAGGGCCTATTATGCGAGACGAACCACAAATACAGCCTGGAAAGCCAGGAGAAACCCAAAAAGGAACCATCATCAAGGCCGGCTATTGTTCCTTGCTAAAAGACACGCTGTCTTTTCTCCCGATTTGTTTCGCTGTGCGTGGCTATAACCATATGAAGGAGATGCCGTCATTAACTCCAGTCCCAAATTGTCCAGTGTACTTCTTGGAGTGCACATGCAAATCATAATGCTCTAAGGATTGGCTTTTTTCTTTTTTGAGTGCATTATTCTCAGACGAGCATATAGCTCGAGTCTTCATTGAATTTCATCAAGAATTTCGTATTTATATAATGATTATGTACAAAACCATTGGAGGATTTAATTTGTCGATTTTGCTTAATTATCTTGCCCTTTATCATCGTGCTGAATTTGACGCTCTGCGTCTGGAGGTCAGGAGAATACGTTTGCAGATCCACGGCCTATAGTCATCGTTGACCCAGTGAATACAGGCTGCCGGGGTTGGCCAGAGTAAGACCGAATCGCTCATGTTACGAGTTCAATGCTCAGTTACCATCGATTTGATCCGACAGATACACAAGGATGTCGGCCTCCACTCAGACCTCTATATCTCGACGCCTCTCAGTGCGTGAGCTGTACAATGGTCACTATGCCAGGCTTCTGTAATAAATACTTCTGTCGTGAATACTTCTGTAAGGAAGAGTACCTGGCAAAGGTTGGTGAATCCGGTTTCCTCCTCTCATAAACTGTGATCGTTAACATATAAAACACTGTGACATAATCAATGAACACTATAACGAGTTTGTCTGCCGTCTGAATAAGGTAAATTACATATGTATTGTCAGTTGTGCACAGCTAAAAACCCTCGGTCAGGTTTGAAGTCGAATCCAATAAAACAGGAACAGCTTTAGAGTGGCCTTTTGTGCAGTTATATGCCATTTGCACGTTCACCAAAAATAGGAGACTTTCGGTCAATCGCATCGCATCAGGACGATCCAGCATTATTATAATTCAGTGGTTATTGAATGGATACCTTAATATTTGGCCGACTGGAGTGATGCCCCTGTCTTTCGTCAAAGTGTCTTATTGGGTAGGTTTCTAATTTTTCCTCCAATGTTGGTAAAAGGGTACCTTTCAGATCATCTGTGTGATGCTTGCAATGAAAAGGTCTGTAAAAGGTTTTTTTTCACAATAAATAAAAGCCGTGCATGTGGGTATAATATATAGTCTGCCAGCCTCCCAGTAGTACTGAGCCCAACGTGGTGGGCATACGTTCTTCAGAAAGCCTGTTAAAAGCCAGATTTAGACAAAAAGAAGCTGATAAATCTGTGTTACCCTCAGCTGACGGGGATGTATTCAGAAACCGCAAGGGTCCCTTCCTGGTATTTGACGTTGCTTTGTCTATCGTATCTACACGCTAGTGGCTATTATAGCAACGATCGAACATCTCGGCTCCTAGTCGGTTGGTATTGGGAATGTGGCCGTCGATTCCTTAACAAGGAGGAAGGCTGGCTATTCGGTGGGAAAGACTAGCTGGTGTATATTGGATTAAGCTCTCAACCATTCAAGGGATACAGCTGACAGGGATCGCTGAAATGATACACCCGCGCAGACAGGAGATACAGACGTTCAGCACGAACACCCGAGTAGACAGGAGACATAGACGTTCAGCACGAACACCCGCGCAGACAGGGGACACAGGCGTTCAGCAGGAACAAACGCGCAGACAGGGGACACAGGCGCTCAGCACGAACAGAGAGGGAACACAGACGTTCAGCATGAACACCCGAGGAGACAGCATTACAGACAGAGGATACAAAAGTTCTTCATGAACAACAGAGCAAATATGGATACAAAAGTTCTGCATAAACAGCCGCGCAGACCTGAGCACCCTTAGAAAGCAGACAGGGGATGCAGAGGTTCTGGATGATAGCCCATACCGACAGGGGATACAGAGGTTCTGTGTAAACACTCGTGGAGACAGGGGGTGCACAGATTTTGCGTGAAGACCGGAGTAGACAGGATACAGAGGTTCTGCACGAGCACCCGTACAGACAGCGGATACTGAAGTTCTACACGAACACCCGTGTGGATTGAGGCTATAGGGGTTTTGAATGAACACCCGAGCAGACAATGGATACACAGGATTTGCATGAACACCTGATTAGATAGGCACATAGTGGCCCTTATTAACCAGGTGCACCCGTTTCACGTACATCTGCACATGTGTTATGGCTAGAGAATACAATCCGCAGGCTTTCTGTGATATGTTCTGCCTCTTAAGGATGGGTGGGTGAGATGTATCACGCTCCCCGATCATGAGCTTTGCGTAATTGGGTGGGATACATCCTGTTCTCCGTTCATGAACTAACAGTAGTAGATTGGGGTTCATCCTGTGATTTGTTGATGGACGATACCTAGTTGGGAGATTATTGAAAAGTTTATTCAAAAGATTATTCAAAAGTTAAATACGCTATATTTAGAAATTATTAAGAAAACAGTTCTCTTAGGCCCAGTGTTCAAGCCATAATTACACTGTCAGATTTATGGGTGGGGGAAGTCGGAGGGATTGGACAAAAACCATACCCCTTCGTTGATGTCCACTGACATAGCTTCAGCCGACTATATCACACTAAAGTTTTTCATTCTGCACTCAACTCGCACAAAGTTCACGTAACAGAAGGTTTTATACACAGCCTACATCGACTATCACACTCTATAGAATATTAAGATCAACCACTTACATCCAATAATGCATTACTCTGTAATGAAATGCCTTTCCCAATAACAGGAACACCGAATATCACACGTCATTTAACACGAATATATATGTAAAGTACGTAGTCATAGTCTATATTTCCAATATTACACACATTCAGTACGGTATGAAATAACCAGCTTCCGAAGACTGAACGCTAAGGCACTGGCTATTTTTAGTGTTATCTATAAACCTTTAAATAACAAAAATCCATTTTCTTTTGTAGAGGAAACCCAAAGGATCCACTTGGCATTTCAATCACGGCTTGATAGACACAATTGTCAGTTTTCGCACACAGTCTAAACTAGAATAATGTAAGTAATTATATACTCCTCGCAGAGAGAAATAGCTGTTGGTGGAATATGATGACGTCAATGTGCCGAGTTCTTCGCGTGCGGAAGGCTGTGTGTCGTCTGCTTCTTCACTGGAAATCTAAATAAATAATGGAAGTTGTATCATCGTGGGTTGAGAGATGTTCGAGCAGGGTCTTTATCGTACAGGGACAGCTTACTACATATTAGCGACACAGGAAGACCACCATGCCGTCGTGTTGTAACATGGTAGTTCCTCCTGCAATTTGTAGCCACTAGGCCATAACGCCGCATACACTCATTTCGTCTAATCAAGAACGGACTAAGCTAGAACTCTTCTCCTGAAGTTTTACGAGATGTGGAATTGCCAAACCGTACCACAGGATAGTTAAATCAATGAATGCTTAGCTGTGCGATTGGTTACTTTAGGCTACTGTTTGGTTGGTTGGGTGATTTATTTTTCATTCAATAAGCGGTTCGATTGTGTTGTCTTTATTGGTTGAGTGGCTAACTCGCAGTTTGGATAATTATAATTATGTATATTTACTATTAGGTTATTTATTATAAATCTATTTATTTTTGTTTATGGATTTAATTGTTGTTTTACGCCCTAGTCAAGAATTTTGGACTTAAACAATAGCTGTCAACTTCATGGGTAAGCTAAGTGTCCGAGCTAAACCACCGACCTTCCATAAGTAACTAACGAACTTCTCCACATATGACGTACACGTTTGCTCACCATATTGGTGGGGGACAAATGATGTTCAAGGAACGATAAAGTGTGCAAACGGTCATACACACGTCGCTAACAGCTTGTAATATTGGTACCAACATTGACAGTAGCGAAATGTACAACGTCGCTGACAAAGGCTAAGTTTGAACACATAATATGTCCAAACGAATGAAAGACAAACGCTCCAACCATTCCGCCAATACACTCTCTCACTTTGTATAATGTAATAGCCATTTTTGTTTAATTAAGGGGTTCCCTGATTAGACATATCTGTTGGACGTCTCTTGTTGTCATGGTTTATTCCTTTATTTCTATGCCAATTACACCGTTGCTCTGGTCATATCACCACGATGTTTCTCCTAACCCCTAACTCCTGACCGTAATCTGTTAACTGGTAGTTGTCAATACCGCCACATCATGCTCATGAATTTTATCGACCCAATGAAATACTTTATCTAAGACACCCGATCAGATACCTCACTCGCTCAGTTATGGTAGTACAAACACCGGGTATGACACCGGATCCCACTCAGGACTATAGTATATCTACACTAGACATGGTAATGATCTTGCGATTATTGGCCCAATACGCCCACTTTGGTTGAGGGCTGGCATACAAATGTTGGTTTCGATGCCTGGATCTACTCCAAGCTATGGTTGTAGAGACACATATGAAATGAGCATATTCCTCACCAGCTGATTGTATGCAGAAGTGCTATATTTATATGCCTATTGAGCCCAGATCTTACGGTGAACAACTTATAAAATTCAGCCCTAACCTGGCAAGTGTAATATACTTGTATGCAGATCAGTGTGTAGTGTTTCACGCCTCGTGGATTATTATCAAGAAATCAGCAGTTACAAGTGTTTTGTCCGACTTAAGCCATTGTCAACTGGTGTAGATTATTTTTCAAGAGTACACAGTTTTTCATCCTTTCTGTTCTAGGTAGGGTGGGGGACGGGGGCAGAGGGACGCGCAATGTGACCACACTTCCTTGAACAACACGTGAAAGCGATAGTTAACGTGCAACATTTTTCGTGTAATCTTACTTGAAGGATAACCGTACGAAGTTCACAATGTGCAGGTGTGTGTTCTGCTATTGTGAACATAGCTTAATCGGATAATTGACGCAGTGCTAAGCAACAGTATTTGAGTTCGAATCACCGTCGAGTTAGTTCTGGAACAATTTTGTTAAATATCGCCTATAACAGCTAAATGTCCTTTACAAGCCCCCACACAGGTACCACCCATACCTTAAAGTGAAAGACAGCACGTGTAAAAAGTTAAGTCTTCCAGAAAGGTTGGACATTATTATGTTTATTTCGGTGAAGTTTTTTTCTAACTGCCACAGTGAAGATTGACATTTGACCGTTCTCCGTCGACTAGCAAAAAAGGAAGCGATTCCGTGTTGGCCGTGACATAATCGTTCCAAGGGCGGAACCCCTATCGCCTGAGACTTAAGCATATATGAAAATTTATAACATGAAGTGATCAATAAACTTACTCCCGCCAGAACAAAATGGTCTGGAAATGCTTTGCAATGTTGTTCAACCATGTTATTGTTATAATTAGAACACATAACATTAAAACAGTCCCTATGTTATTATATGTTACACTGAGTCAACTCAGAACATTTACGTCACAGCTTGTAGACAGCCGATATCTCCTAACTTTCTAATTGGTCAGTCTGGCATAAGCTTAAAAGCATGGCCGCCTCCAGATCCCCAGTCGGCAAGAGCATATTCCACTCTTCAAACGAAGATAATTCAGCAACGCATTCTTACAAACTGAAACAGATTTTTACATTCAAGAGAGAATTTTGTCATCCATATGATGAACAGTACGTCAGTCGTCAGCTGACTTTTACTTTAAAGAGACGTAGTTAAGTGTTACGCAAAAAATCCAGCCTTCCAAGTCTGTATTCGTGAAAAATAATCCACAGTTACAACAATGGTGTGACGTCAAAACAATGGTTTAACTTTATGGAAACTCACGATGCAGTTGGAGCAAAAACGGTATAGCACACAGGGATGGAATGAACGGAAGGAGGTGCTGCGTTAATGATTAAATATGACAGGATTATCGGTATACCCCGTGACATGCGCAGTTTGTCCATGTGTACATGGTGGGCTTCATGATGTTCTGGAATAAGCGGATGGCGGGAGATGGTGACAGGCAAATTGTTGCGTCTGCAAGTCGCAAGTGTGACTTTAAATTCCGCCAGGGTTGGACATATTTATAGAGGTATTTTGACTTTTGGAAACATTTGGGTGATTCAGGTATTAAAGAAAAACCTTCTGCCAGAATTTGTGCACTTTCAGTCTAAAATTTGGACACTTGTGCTCTTCAAGTCTAAAATCTAGATACTTTTACAAGTCTAGCAGTCTAGCATGCACAGCGCCTACATGTAATTTAGACGAATTATGGGCCTATGGTTGTTTTCAGATAAATTCCATTGTTGTACATGTACATCCTAACCGAAGTTATCTTGACAGAATACAGTAGCCTCATGAATATGGACATATATTGCGCTGTCAACAATTTTGTACCGACAACCATTACGCTGACGTCATTGACGGCGCAGCTGTTCACTTATAAAGCAGATATTTGTCTTGCAGAATCTCTATCCCGTCTTGTATAATCAAAAGGGAGCCTAAGATAAAAATTATCTGGTGGCATAACCAGTTCATCTATTCGCTAGGCCCAAATCACTTGTTCTGCCAATCAAAGACACATCTTTGAGTTCTTTAATAACCAGAGTACATGTTTGTTTGAAAACATGTCACTTGTATATCAACATGCAGACGACATGGCTGCCAGGTTGATCGCGCACAAGGCTGAAGTCCTGTGTATAGATTAAGTAACATGCAATGATATTCCCACTAAATGTTGCCATCACCACTGAGCTTGATCACACCTGATAGCACATAAAAGTGACCTTATCTGCTTTGTTTGAGCCTTCCAACTGTGTACATGTAACTAGATAAGGTGTTTATGTGCCTTTGTCAGGGTATGTACACTGTAGCGTCTGTTTGAACGAAGCCAGTCAAGGGATATAACTTTGGTGGCTGACAGGCTGGCATCGATCCATTAGCCAGCCCAGGCCTTGTCGAGCCAAAGAAGAAGAAATTATCGATGTAAGCCTACGGCCACAGTCTGCGATGCATGTGCATTTTAAAAGTCCATCCCACGATCAAGGACCCCCCTTCCCCCCCTCCCCCCCATTACAAAAACAGCGCTATCGTCGTGTCCTCAACTTGAACATAAAAAGCACGCTGGCAACGATTTCTGTTGCCGTCAGCATTATAGAAAAATTAGATCAATGTGTGGGATAATATTCCTGGAAGAGCCAATTTCAGCAAGATACGTAGATATTTCTCTGTTGTACACTTAGATTACCTATGACCGATCCCGCCGTTCATTCAAACTGATTTAGTTCTGCAGCAAACCAGCTTTTTTATTTTTTAAACTTTAAATTTGGATTATGAACCCAGATTGTCTGAAATAAAATTCATTATTATTTAACCGTCTGAACGAGCGCTTTAACCATCTGAAACAGTTCTTTAACACTTTGAGCCAGCGGTTAACCATCTGAGCCAGGGCTTTAACCATCTGAGCCAGCGCTTTAGTCATCTGAGCCAAAGCTTTAATCATCTGAGCCAGCGCTTCAACCTTCTGTGCTAGCGCTTTACACATCTGAGCCAGCGTATCAACCATCTGAGCAAGCACTTTAGCCATCTGAGCAAGCACTTTAACCTTCTGAGCAAGCACTTCATTCATCAGAGTCAGTGCTTCAACCACCAGAGCCAGCGCTTCAACCAGGTAACTATCTGAGCAAGCGCTTCATTCATCTGGGCCAACGCTTCATTCATTTGGGCCATCTTCATTAAACCATCTGAGCGAGAGTTTCAACCATCTGAGCTAGGCTTCAATCATCTACGGCAACGAAGCCCCTTGTCTGGCATTTTAGCATTGTTCTGTAGAAGTAATGTAAACCCCAATGTAAACGTCACAAGACGAAGTGATTCTGCTATCAGCGGTCCTCAGAAGCACACAGGGCACGTTCCGTTTTCTACTTACGTTCGGTAAAATTATACAATGCCAACCGTCACATGACAAGTTAGTCCCGCTCTCTGCGAAACTTCTCCTAAACTATACAATCTAAACCGTCATAATTCCGTTATCCACTACTGTTCTCTAGAAGTAGGCCTACACAGCGTAAACCGTCACGAGGCAGGTAATCATGATTTCGTTTTCTAGAAATGTTGTACAGAAGTAAGTCTACACATCGTATACCGTCACAGGGCAGTTCTGTTTTCTAGCTACCCTCAGAAGACGAGCCAATTACGTTTTCTAGCATCGTTCTCTATGCGTATACAACGCAACCTGTATATTCCGTTTTCTAGCAATCTTCTTCAGAAGTGCACAATGCAAACCGTCTATTCCGTTTTCTAGCAATCTTCTTCAGAAGTACACAATGCGAACTGTCCCAATCCAATTCTGTTTTCTAGCATTGTTTTCTGGAGGCACGCGTTCAGTAGGAACTACATGTATTACCACATTTTATTCACCTGACTTGATAAAACCTCGTTGGTGAATGACAATGTTTATCTTCTTCAGAAATACAAACAGAGTATGAGGCTAGCAAGGTCCACCAAAATGGACTTTACGGTAAGACGGTTGACAGGTATCCGATGCAAGTCGTAATGATACTCAGTATAAGTCATGAACTGTTCAAAAGTAAAAAGCAGACATGATTCTGTCTACATTAGCTTTCAATAGCTTTCCTCTGGAGGAGAATGAATTTCGATCTGTGCAGGCCTAGATATATATGCACACATATATGACCAGTATAACTCACCTATTTGCTGGAACAGAACACAAATCGATGTACGATCGAGCAAAGAAGGCTAATATTGATCCTTTGGCAAATTAAAATAAGCTATATTCACTCTGCTCGATTTCTCATCACGACTTAAAAATCCACACGCCATCGATATTTTTTTCTGTTATAATCCCAAGCAAACAGCAATGGCTATATATAGCCTCGTAGTCCTCGGTGGACCGACGTCGTTATGGAAAAAAGAACAGGCACATGAAAAGGTTGGGTGGGGCAGTAAAAGATTGGGACACAAAGCAACTGGCAAGCGACGATCAAAGCCTCCATTCCTTATGTCGCAAAGGCCGTTCTTTGCATTACATAACAGTTTCCCGAGAAATGTAAAAATGGACTGAATCGCGACCGGGCGCTGCTCTATTTCTGGCCTATAATCCAAAATATACATAAGCCTGATTGCTATAAATGTATGGAGGCAAGTTTTCTTAATGCTTTCTTAACGCCTGGAAAACATCGATTTGCATTTCACGAAGTGAACAACATAACTTAATACTCTCTCTACGTTGACTGTTACCAACATATGCATGCACATGTCAATCCTTGTCCGCAATACAGACTTATCAACTTTACAGCAAAATTTATGAGTCTCTTAAATATAGCCATACATTAACAATGTTGAGCATATACACGCATGTATAGATCTATACACAAAACATTGACAAACGTATGGAGAATATTACAAGCTGTAAATCTACAATTTACCTATATATGTTGTAGATTTACATTTTTGGGAATGTCGAGTTAGGGTGATTTATGCAGACAAATCGCTAGTACAAACTTCTGAGGCTATACTTTACCACTCCTTGGTAATTCCAAATTACAATCTTCATTACTTACGAAAATAACTGCCATTTCTGGCAATAACATGGTGTATCTACACGACATGTATTGATTTAATCGGGCCGAATCATGTTTATTATTTTCCTTTTCAGTTTTTTCTGCTTTTCAAATAATTTGTTTCGCTTTAACATTTTGTTTTTCGAGTTTTTCATGACAGTTTGTGATGTTTACCTTTAAAGTTTACTTTTACTATTTATACATGTGCGTTTTTCACCTGTAGGTGAAAGTCAGGTGCTTGGCTTTTATTCTACGATTGCCTTCAATATTGTGCTAATCGAGTACTTATATCGTAAACAAAACCTTTACCAACAAGTAAACAGATAATATGTGGCATCCTGCCAGGTCTTCGTTCTTGCCTCTGGGCTGGAAAAAAAAAAGAGAGCAGCCAACCGTCCGTAATCGAGATGAATTCCCATCCCTATATGAGCAGCGTTATGTACACTAAGAAGATAGAATGATAACGACTTCAGGACCCGATTCATGTCATACCCACTATTCAGGCTTTGCTTAATCCTGCGTTCGAATTGATCCAAATTATTTTCACTGTTACGTCCACTTTTACATGGAGGAATTTATAATTCGATTGAGTGTGTGTTATGACCTACTTTAAAATATGTTGACTGAGGACTAAAGAAAATATGAAAATAAATTGGCCGTGTTTTAACCTTCAAACCACACAAATTGCCCAATACTTCCCAAGAAGAATTAGTTTTAAAACAACAACAACAAAAAAGTTCAAGTTAAATAAGAAATTAAACACAATTATAAAACTCGACAACAAAATAAACCGGTAATAAAAATAACATTTGCGTGCATGGAAATGAACCATTTCTACAACCTGAGTGAAGGATGAAATGTAGTTCACGGCTAACCGGATTTTATCGGTTACATGTGCACATTTAATTACTGACTTCATGAACAGTCGTCGCTCTGGTATTACACACTGTGCTCTATGGTCATTTGCATTACAGTTCATCAGCAAACATGGCAAAGTAAATTCGGTTGAGATATCTCCACCATATGCTCGATCACGCCGGTGCATGGATGTCAAATTCCGAGATGCTGGGCCACATTTCACTAACAAGTCATAAGTCGTAAATCTTATTCTTAAGTCCTAAGTTTTACCCGTCCGTACACATTAATACGTAGGTAGTTCTGTTTAGTCAAACCGTCGTATGTTGTAAGTTTAAACTTAAGGGTTGAGTTACGACTTAGGACCTTTGGTGAAATATGGCCCTGGTTCTGTTGTCCACGTTCATATTTTTATAGCTGCCCTGGATTGCTTGCTGTCCGAAAGCGGTGAAAATGCAATAGCTGCCTGCCATTGTCAGGTCCCTAGTTCGAATCTAGATCTCGCTGCTTTCGCTGCCGCTGGTGTTAAACTTTTCAGGTTTCTCAGATACAATGTTGGTCTACCAAGCGCAGGGTATTGGTTTACTCCATTTGTAACCCTTAGGCCTATGACTAACGTCATATCAATGATAAATTCCTGAGTGCCAATTATATGGATTAAAAAACAACCAAATAAATAAATAACATGAAAAAAAAAATTGTGTTGTTTCGTTGAAGTGTCTCGTTGAAGGCCGGTGGAACAGTGTTAAATAGGTGACACCAACCGTGATCGCCCGCTACACGCCTGGTCTAATCAACACATCATCTTTTAGCAACACAATAGAATAAAAACCAGGAAAAAGCATATTCTCAGATTACTTCCACGCCACAACTAGCTCATCATGAACATGAAACAATTTACCAACCAGCATAGTCCCTATACTTAAGACTCTCGTTTCAGTCATGGAGGTACATGTATACATGTAGGCCTATATTGTAAATGTGAATATCCGAACATGTCGAATGTCACCGACTTCGTCCTGTCCAAGACTTGCATCGTACTTTGGGCTATGTATATATCTAGTGATCCATTATTTCACACTCATGACATCTAAAACAATTAAAATCTGAAAAAGAGCGGTAAATTCACGCAGTCGGCTGACTACATGTATTTGAGTCAAGTGAAATCCGCACATATGCTCACACACACACGTACTTTCCGTGACATACAGCTGTGAAGAGCTCTTTAGCGTGGAGGACCATTTAGTCTCTAGGTTTGACAAGTACCCCAGGACGAACACTGATGGCTAATATTTGATTTTCTTTCATGGTGGCGTGTCTCTATAATCTGTCGTGTTGCAGGCAAAGATCAAAGAACCTTCTGAAAGAGCAATCGATTGTCGGTTCTGGTAAGTCTTCCCGGAACCTAACACTCTCTCACGGACGAATTTCCCGCACACCACAAAGGTGACGGAAAACAGGGTTCCAGTAATGCCTTTACATTTTTAATCCATATTTTCAAGACAGACACTGAACATAACGTGTGCAATCTACCTGGTCCACTGCCACCTGCAAGTGAGGCCAGGGGCTCGATCACTTTCTGGACAGGTAAAATTCCTATCATGTGATCTTTTCCTTTGTAATGGCTGATTACGTAACAGCTGTCAGCCAGGTAAACATTCTCAGCCTCACTTCCATTTAATAACACTCTAAAAATATAGGTATCATCACCCAAAATACAACTGTCTCGAGCAACGTGCTACAACAACAACACTAAGACTTAGCACACAGTTTTTACAATTTAATTATTAACAGTTCCTAGGTTACGGCATATCTGATCTGATCAAGATCAGATTGATTATGATCTTTGCCCTTATCCACTTTTTGGGAAAGTTACTTTCTTAAAAAATAGTGGTTTTAGTGCATTTACACCCACCATGGAGGTCCGTCTGCCCTCCTAAAGGCAAAGCAATTTTAGAAACCACGAAATGCCATTTGTTTTTTACTAAATGAATTGCGCCTGCTGAAAATGTAGTAATCTCCTGTGGCTTGGCGTCAGCCTCAGTTTCGTTTCCTCACTTAACCATAGAAAACAGGTGACTTGGCAAAGTTTAGCCCGAATTTATCATTACGGAGTGGACATTTGAAGTCAAATGAATTGTGCTTTATATAGTAAGTGCACTATTCTACATATGTAGTCTATCAGTCATGAATTTTGACCTGGTTTTTTGTCATGTCTTGATAAGCTACTGAACAGTTATGTTTTAATGTAGGTTGTATTGCCATTCACATCAAACACTGTCAGTTTGTCACATGGAACCGTGCTATAAGGAATTTGTCGCAGTCATCCATGATTTACATTCCCAGTTCCAGTACAGATTGTACATGGGTGTCAGGTCAATTCATCAAGGAGCCAACCTGTGCAACACAACCTGCCTGAAATCCTGCGTCAACTCGCACAATGGCTAACTCCATGCAGATCTGTAAATGTTGGATACCTTTTGATCTTACATATTTTAATCAAGTTAACTAGTATAATAGTGAAATATGTATGTAATGTAATTATCTTCAAACAAGGTATTGGAAATTTTAAAGCTTTTAGTGAGAAAGGCAACAAGCTCCAATCCTGACTGAAGGTATCATTTGTGGTACATGGACAAAGAAACACTTAAAACCCAGGTCCTAAAAGTTATATATTTTAGGGATGGTGAACCCTTGAACCTTTCTAGACAATTATTTGTCTGTTGTTATGAATATTGACGTTGATGAATGGTCATAACACTGTATCTCTGTTGTCACTTCTCTGTCTTTTTATTATATTTTAAACAATTTTTTCCTCTTGAAATTTGGTGTGGGGGGAGGGGGGGTAGGCCTTTCGTATGTAGTGAAACATTTGATATTACATGATGTGGTAAGAGCATTCACATCAGAGTCAGGAGGTCCAGGATCAAACCCTGATTGGATCATTTCAAAAACAGTGGTACTTCCCATGCTAGTTACTCAGCACATACATGTAGACAGTAAAACAATGAAACAGGACTGGTTGGCCCAATGTCAGACAGTGTAATGTGACTGGGTGGGGTATCATGTCTGGTGTCTTCGGCATGATATTCCAGTGGTGGCTGCACTTTGGCATGACGAACTCACTGTGCCATCAAGCCCAGCTCATGCTTGCTTCTTCCTCAGCTGCACACCTGGGAAGGTCTGCCTGCAGTGATGGGATTCTATCTGGTGTCCACTCACCATAATGCTGGCTGCCGTGGTGTAAGTGAAATATTCTAGAGAACAGCATAAAACACCAATCAAATAAGTAAAGGTTGTGAAATTGAAAACTTTCTGCTAATTTGTTTGCAGGCATTTGAAGCCTACTCCATCAAATCCCACCAATGTGGTACATCATGGAGAATGTGCAGCAAGCCCACCACCTGTCGGAGAGGCTGATTAGGGCCATCTGTAACTGGCACCACACCCACGAGGGAAGAAACGACACCATAGAGGACTTGATCAACCAAGGGGCGGAAATCAACCGCGTGCACGGCGGGTTACTCCCCCTGCACTGTGCCGCAATGATCAGTGACAGCTACAGTCTCAGGCTGCTTCTACAGAAAGGTGCACAGGTAAGCTGGTGTGTTTGGTTAGACAGTTGGAGGACACAGGTAAGCTGCTGTGTGTGGCTGAACAGATTGAGAGCACAGGTAAGCTGGTGTATTTGGCTAAACAGTTTGAGAGTACAGGAAAGCTGGTGTATTTGGCTAAACAGTTTGAGAGCACAGGTAAGCTGGTGTATTTGGCTAAACAGTTTGAGAGTACAGGTAAGCTGGTGTATTTGGCTAAACAGTTTGAGAGTGCAGGTAAGCTGGTGTATTTGGCTAAACAGTTTGAGAGTGCAGGTAAGCTGGTGTGTTTAGTTGGGTAGTCTGAGAGCACAGTTAAGCAGGTGTATTTGGCTAAACAGTTTGAGAGTACAGGTAAGCTGGTGTATTTGGCTAAACAGTTTGAGAGTGCAGGTAAGCTGGTGTGTTTAGTTGGGTAGTCTGAGAGCACAGTTAAGCTGGTGTATTTGGCTAAACAGTTTGAGAGCACAGGTGAGTGGGTGTGTTTGGATGAACAGTTTGAGAGCACAGGTAAGCTGATGTGTTTAGCTGGACAGTTTGAGAGCACAGGTAAGCTGGTGTATTTGGCTGGACAGTTTGAGAGTACAGGAAAGCTGGTGCGTTTTGCTAGACAGTTTGAGTGCACAGGTAAGCTGTTGTGTTTGGCTGGACAGTTTGAGAGTGCAGGTAAGCTGGTGTGTTTAGTTGGGTAGTCTGAGAGCACAGTTAAGCTGGTGTATTTGGGTGAACAGTTTGAGAGCACAGGTAAGCTGGTGTATTTGGCTGAACAGTTTGAGAGCACAGGTAAGGGGGTGTATTTGGCTAAACAGTTTGAGAGCACAGGTGAGTGGGTGTGTTTGGGTGAACAGTTTGAGAGCACAGGTAAGCTGGTGTGTTTAGCTGGACAGTTTGAGAGCACAGGTAAGCTGGTGTATTTGGCTGGACAGTTTGAGAGTACAGGAAAGCTGGTGCGTTTTGCTGGACAGTTTGATAGCACAGGGAAGCTGTTGTGTTTGGCTGAACAGTTTGATAGCACAGGTAAGCTGGTGTATTTGGCTAAACAGTTTGAGAGCACAGGTAAGCTGGTGTATTTGGCTGAACAGTTTGAGAGCACAGGTAAGCTGGTGTGTTTAGCTGGACAGTTTGATAGCACAGGTAAGCTGGTGTGTTTAGCTGGACAGTTTGAGAGCACAGGTAAGCTGGTGTATTTGGCTGAACAGTTTGAGAGCACAGGTAAGCTGGTGTGTTTAGCTGGACAGTTTGATAGCACAGGTAAGCTCATGTGTTTAGCAGAACAGTTTGAGAGCACAGGTAAGCTGGTGTGTTTAGCTAGACTGATTGAGAGTGCAGGTAAGTTGGTGTGTTTAGTTGGACAGTTTGATAGCACAGGTAAGCTCATGTGTTTAGCAGGACAGTTTGAGAGCACAGGTAAGCTGGTGTGTTTAGCTAGACTGAGTGAGAGTGCAGGTAAGTTGGTGTGTTTAGCAGGACAGTTTGAGAGCACAGGTAAGCTGGTGTGTTTAGCTAGACTGATTGAGAGTGCAGGTAAGTTGGTGTGTTTAGTTGGACAGTTTGAGAGAACAGGTACATGTAAGTTGATCAGTGTGTTTAGATTACATTTTGGAAAGGCAGGTAAATTTGTGATTTCCGCTGGATAGTTTGAGAGAGAGCTAATGAGTTCATGTTTTAAGATGGGTAGTTTGGTGGAACAGGTAACTTAATCAGTAAGGTTTTACTGGATGGATTATGAGCGCATGTAAGTTTGTGTGCTTAGCTGGACAATTTTGGGAAATTCTGTGGGTTCATCTTGTTTGGTAGACAGTTTGGGAGCAGTAGTTTTGAAGTTTAGCAGAGCAGTTTGGGAACACAGGTAAGTTGATGTGTTTTTCTGGGAAGTTTTGGAGCACATGTAAAGTCCTTTGTTAAGCTGTACATTTTGGTAGGATCAGGCCCTGAGGTGGACCTAACAGTCAGTGCCTATATTTAGGCCAGAGAAGTTCCAGAAACAATTGGCTGCATATAATTTAATAAAATGAAATAATTTAATAATTATTGAAAAAATACAGTTTTAATGGTGTATCTACTGATGATTAATCTATTCCTGTTGGGGAGCCCCTGTGGCCAAGGGGATTAGTGCACCAGCACATTGTTATGACCCCATGCCTCTCACTAATTTGTTACTTCAAGGTCCAGGTTATGCTGGCTTCCTCTCTGGCAGTTCGTGGGAAGGTCTGCCTGCAACCTACGGATGGTTGTGGGTTGCTCCCATTCTCTGCCCGGTTTCCTCCCACCATAATGCTGGCCGCCGTCGTATAAGTGAAATATTCTTGAGTAGGGGGTAAAACACCAGTGAATTAAATAAATCTATTTCTCTTTATGTCGTTGTTTTAAACAAGTTTCTGACTGGTCGATAGTGATGATGACGGTTTGAGCCAATCTGCTCTCGTTTACCGAGTCAAAAGTGATTCAGTTAAGAATTTCATGTCTTCTTTATGCCTCTGTCTCTTTCGCGACAATCATGACAGGTCAACCTTGCAGACGGTTACGGCAGACTGGCAATCCACTACGCTGCTGAGAGAGACGTTCAATGTTTGGAGATTCTGCTGCAGCACGGTGCTGACGTGAACAGCCCTGACTTGAACCTAGACACCCCGCTGCACTGGGCTACGTTCAAGAACAACCTGGGAACTGTCATGCTACTGCTCCAGTGTGGTGCCAATCCCGATGCCACGGATTACAACAACGACACGCCGCTGAGCTGGGCGGCGCACAAGGGACACCTGGGCGTGATTCGACTCCTGTTGGACTATAACGCCACGGTGGATGTTCGCAATCACAGTGGCCACACTCCACTACAGCGTGCAGCGTTCATGGTGGCCAGCGGCCTGAACTGCCACCAAGAGGATGCATGCTTGGACCTGTTGGTCAAGTCCTGTGGCCAATTCGATGTGCGGGATGGTGATGGTCAAGTGATACGGCTGATAGCAGAGGACAATAAACTGACCGATGTCCTTGTGCCACTGTGCAACAGTCCCAGGACGCTGTCCAGTCTCTGCCGCTATCAAATACGCTCCAGTCTTGGCAAGAGATACTTGCCCAATGTTATCCCTAAGTTGCCAGTGCCCAGAAGCCTGGCCGCTTTCATATCACTGCAGAGTTAAAAAGTTCACTTTTGGAAACGTGTCTTTGTATTCAGACTTAAGTCGATTTCCATTTGGTCCATTCTTTGATGTGGATTCTGCCTGTTTTTGATTTTGGATTTGGCACATTTCAGTCTGGCATATCTGGATTTGGATATTGCCCAATTCTGCATTTGGATGTATCCAATGTCTGAGATGGAATTTGTCAGCAACCCACTTTTAGATTTGGATTTACTATCAGCCTAATTCTAGATTTGTGTTTGTTATCGGCCCACGTCTGGATTTGCTTGTGTAATTAGCTCATTTTACATTTTGGATTGTCATCAGTCCACTTCTAGATTTGGGTTTGCCAGCTGCCCACTTCTAGAGTTAGGGTTTGGCATCCGCCCACTTCTAGAATTGGGTTTGGCATCCGCTCACTTCTAGAGTTAGGGTTTGGCATCTGCCCACTTCTAGAGTTAGGATTTGGCATCCGTCCACTTCTAGAATTGGGTTTGTCATCAGCCTACTCATATATTTAGGTTTGTCATCAGCCCACTTCTACATTTGGGTTTGCCATCCCCCCACTTCTAGAGTTGGGTTTGTCATCAGTCCATTGCACATTTGTGTTTGCCATCTGCCCACTTCAAGATTTGGGTTTTCCATCCCCCCACTTCTAGAGTTGGAGTTGTCATTAGCCCACTTCTAGAGTTGGGTTTGTCATCAGTCCATTCCACATTTGTGTTTGCCATCTGCCCACTTCAAGATTTGGGTTTGCCATCCACCCACTTCTAGAATTGGAGCTATCGTTAGCCTATTTTACATTTGGGTTTGCCATCTGCCCACTTCAAGATTTGGGTTTGCCATCCACCCACTTCTAGAATTGGAGCTATTGTTAACCCATTTTACATTTGGGTTTGTCATTGGCCCACTTCTAGATTTGGATTTGCCATCTGCCCACTTCTAGAGTTAGGGTTTGCCATCTGCCCACTTCTAGAGTTGGGTGTGCCATCCACGCACTTCTAGAGTTGGAGTTGTCATTAGCCTACTTCTAGAGTTTGGTTTGTCATCAGTCCACTTCTAGATTTGGGTTTGCCATCCGCTCACTTCTAGAGTTTGGGTTGTCATGTGCCCACTTCTAGAGTTGGATGTGCCATCTGCCCACCTGTAGATCTGGGTTTGCCATCTGCACACTTATAGATTAGGGTTTGGCATCCAGCCCCTTGTAGAGTTGGGTTTGCCATCAGCCTACTTATATATTTGTGTTGTCATCAGCCACCTTCTAGATTTGGGTTTGTCATCAGTCCATTTCCACATTTGTGTTTGCCATCTGCCCACTTCAAGATTTGGGTTTGCCATCCACCCACTTCTAGAATTGGAGCTATCGTTAGCCTATTTTACATTTGGGTTGGTCATCAGCCCACTTCTAGATTTGGGTTTGCCATCTGCCCACTTCTAGATTTGGGTTTGCCATCCACCCACTTCTAGAGTTAGGGTTTGCCATCTGCCCACTTCTAGAGTTGGGTGTGCCATCTGCCCACTTCTAGATTTGGGTTTGCTATCCACGCACTTCTAGAGGTGGGTTTACCATCAGCCTGCTTTGTCATTAGTGTCATTGGGTTTGTCATTACCCCACTTCTAGAAGTGGGTTTACCATCAGCCCATTTCTAGATCAGGGTTTGAAATCTGGCCACGTCTAGATTTGGGTTTACCATCCGCCCACTTCTACAGTTGGGATTGCCATCAGCCTACTTATATATTTGGGTTTGTCATCAACCGACTTCTGGATTTGGGTTTGCCATCCGCCCACTTCTAGATTTGGATTTGCCATCCGCCCACTTCTAGATTTGGGTTTGCCATCAGCCCACATCAAGAGTTAGGTTTACTGTCAGCCTACTTATATATTTGGATTTGTCTTTACCCCACTTCTAGAGTTGGTTTTGTCTGTAGCCTTTTTCTAGGTATGGGTTTGTCATCAGCCCACTTTTAGATTAGTATTTCTCTCTAGCCCACTTCTAGTATTGGGTTTGTCATATACCAGTTCTAGAGTTGGATTTGTCATCAACTCACTTTTACAATCGGGATTGTTATCAGCTGACTGATAGTGTTGGGTTTGTCATCTTCCCACTTCTAGAGTTGAAATTTGTCATCAACCAACCATCGGATTTGGGTTTGTCATCAGCCCACATCTAGATTTGGATAAGACTGGCTTCTTAATTTGGAGTGAATCCATTTGTGGCGTTAGATTTGACCATTTCTGCTGCTGTGTAATAAGATCCCAGTCTTGGCTGATGTAGTTCAACTGCTCTCTTACAAGGGGGAGATTGTCATGAATCTGACAACACAGGGTATTCAGTTCAAGGTCGTACCCCAGGGTATTCAGTTCAAGGTCGTACCCCAAGGTATTCAGTTCAAGGTCGTACCACAGGGTATTCAGTTCAAGGTCATACCCCTTATTCTCACGTCAGTACATATACATTTAGGTTAAGGAATGTGATGATAATTCTGAGACTGAGAACTACATGTACATTTTCTTTCAAACTTACATATGATTTACATTGTCATGTGAAGCCATATGCAATCATGTGAAGCCATATGCAATCATGTGAAGCCATATGCAATCATGTGAAGCCATATGCAGTCAGTAAGCCTGGGGACAGGTAGATTATTTAGAGACAAGTTTAATGAAATTTAGGAAAGTTAAGATGTCTAACGAGATTACAGTTATGTGACTATGCCTGATTGATCAGACTAGTATTATTGGCTCAGGAGTCTGATAGTTCATTCCCATAATGGTTAACAATAAGCACAGTGTGTCTTGATTGTTTACAGGGATGCATAACAAAGTGCTGACAGGGAATTCAAGAGTTATTGTTCCTGGCTCCCAAATCAGAAATCATGACTCTACTGATGTATGAAAAACATTTTTCAAATTCATAAGCGGTGGCGACCAATAAAAACTGCTGTTTAAGAAAAAGAACCAATGCATAGTGCCCATCTTTGTCAGGTTGTGTAGTTTGTGTCATACAAGCCTCAGGGGTTATGATTTCAGTCCCAGCTGTGTAATGAAATTGTAATTCAGGAGGTATCAGAAGCACATATGTATGTTTTAGCAGATGTTTATCAAGAGGAAGTATACATCTTTCAACAAATGCCACATACACAACCTTAGGAAGTGTCACCTACCAAACCATCGAAGTTACATGTCTATCTGTGACGTCACAAACCAAACCAGTGACGTCACAAACCAAACCAAACCAGTGACGTCACAAACCAAACCAGTGATGTCACATGCCTCTCTCTATCTGTGACATCATGAACCAGATCAGAAGGTAGGACTTTGTAAGTTACAAACTACATGTACTTTGAACAAGTTGAAGAGTCCTAGTTGTAATACCAATTAATTCCCCAGCATGCAACTCATAACTTTTTAGTAAGTTTTGAGGTTGACGTTGTAAACGAGTCTTTTATATGGGGACTATCAGTCGCCTGTACCATTATATCACTGTTGTTTTGGGGAGTTGCATGTTTTTAATTGCATCGATTTCTGGAAATAGTGTTTGGTGATTAAATATGTGTGATCATTTAAGGCCATTTTGAAAAGTTAGGCTTACATGCAGTGATTATACGTACTTGACTGGCCGTATTTACATAATTGTTTTTTTTTTCCAGAACATGTTTAATTGATGTTTTGTTATGTGCAATGTGTGCCATATTAAGTTTTACATACAAGTTAGAAGACTACACTTTTAATTCGTACTGTACATACGTAATGTATATACGCGTATACTTATTTAATATACAAACTACTACTTTATTTTGTTATGCCCAGTGACTTTTATCGCTAACGCTGTGCTCTTCACTTTGATTGTTAGCTCATACATATACATTGTATGCTTTGATATTTTATCAGCGTTATTCCTGCTTTTCACAGCTCAAATTTATACATATTTTTTTTATTCATGGGGCACAGAACCTTTTGGACCAATTCGTGAGATTTGGGGAGGGATTGAAATTTTCCTATGTTGGTTTTGATTTCCGTTTTGTGATATATGCGCTTATATACCGTTATATACCAGTATAAACTAGTGTATACAGCTGACTTTGTCTTGGAATTTTTCATTGAGAACTACTTCTGAGTGTTTGGTAGATCTACATGCACGGACAAAGCTGGGCATTTGTCAGCTACGAGCACTAAAGAATGGCCAGTGAGGTAGGCTGGTTTAAGCGGCTGCAGCTCGAAGTTTGTCACGTGCCTGGTAAAGGGTAGTGCCATACTCTAGAGTATTTCACTTAAAGGATGGTGGCCAGCATTATGGTGGGAGGAAACCAGGAAGAGCCTGAGGGAAAGGTATCGGTGTTGAATACCAGTCAGTTAAAAATACATGCACATGTAGCACTCAATGTATACTAGGCAGATTATGTTATAGCCGCATATTTTACAACATTAACAAGGTGGAATCCGTAATGGACAAAGCAGGGCCATCGATCGCTGACTCAATAACATGAGGTGCTAGCCTTGCATGCTGCAGCTAACCGGCCCTTAACCGTTGAAACTGTGCCCAAGTTCATTTCTGGATATGTAGATGGATTGGCGACAGCTTCCGGTCACTGGCGTTGTTTCAAAGGATTGTCCTGTGCCCCTTCCTCATCATGTGCGCCGTCATTTAAAGGCGATATTTTTTGAGGATGTGCTAAAACTTAAATTTAAGAGACAAAATTAGAATGTGCTCAGAAATCGTGAATATCCACCAAGGCCAAATGTTGATAAGCGCAGACATTTTGCCACAGCCAAATGTACAAAATGGCATAATGGGATGCGACGAATTAACGGGCGATATGCTGTACAAGCTATATGGCAAAAAGGAAATCTGTCATCTGTTTCCTCTCTGGTGAGAGATTGCTTTAAAAAACCTGGATGCAGAGCCGAGTCACTAATAACAGATCGGCCGTACTATGCACCAAATTTGATACAAATCTATTGGTAGCATCTTTTTCTGCCAAGGTACTGACAGACGGACAAATGTTAACCTACAAAATTGATGAAAGCATGAAAATATATACTCGGTATCGGTGGTATCTATAGGTGTTTATATATACGTTGCATTTCCAGCGGTCTTTTTGTGCTCGTACATTTTGTCCATTCTAAATCCTTTATGTGTGAATTTTCTGACTCAGAGAACATACATACCGTAGATCTACGGATACATGCCGTAACCTTCTCTAATACGCAGTGCTAGCTTTGATTCGTAAATCGCTGAAAACCCCCTGTGACTAACAATAAGCCGCACTGTATATTTAGACCGGCCACCGTAGTCATCACATCACCTCAGAATGTAAAACATGTTAAGTTCTCATGCTCTCTACGGCTCCGACCTTTGTCTCGGCTCAGCGTGACTAATGTAAATAAACAGTGTGGACAACCGTGGCTAGCCGGCAAGGGGTGTATCAACGACATATATCGTTGGTATCATCATGGCTTTGTAGTTTACTCTGTTAGAAAATCAGCTTGTCCATCTAGATGGACTCAGGGTGTCATTTGAAAATTCTGACATTCATCGTAACCCTGAGTAACAATCGCGGCAGATTTCCGGACTCGAAATCGGTAGAACTGCACTCGATGAGGCCTGTGCTCTTGTCTCACAAATTTACCTGTATTCAAAACTAAAAAAACAAAAATCTTTTTATGCCCTTCTTGGTTGTATTTTGAAGATTTGTAACCTACAAACAGCAATGAAAATGAACTCCGTTACATTTCAGGACGAAGAGTAGGTTACGAGACCTTTCAAAATGGCTTACACTAGTGACCCGTTTGGTAGGCTTACGTACTGACAGATAATGTGACCAATACACTGCGAGTCAATTAGTTACATCAGTAAAGGTTGTAAATTAAGAAGACAGTTTCGAGATTCAAACGGATATGACCTAGAAATGGGCAGAAAGGTAAGTTGGAGTGCCACTTGTGTTAACTGACTTGGAGTTCAGAGATCTGCGGCGACCTTTTGTACTACTAGACTCATGCATGGCAGAAGTTGTGAAAAATAGAGAAAAAGGAGGAAAAACCCAAACAATTTATTTTAATACATGGAGTGCTTTTTATATTTCTTTGATAAATATGTTTTTTGCCCCTTGAGGATATAGATATGAGTTCCGTTGTTGTCAGTGCTGCCATCCCTATCCGCCATCTTGCTTTCCTCTCGCGCCCCACGCTGACTACCACATGATGTTCACTTTGTGTTTAGGATGAATTAACACGACATGCTTCCACGGATTACCTAGAAATTTTATCTGGACATTTTGTTCTCAGTTATAGCCTACTCCGCACCCGTTGCATACAGGTCAATTTTGATATTGATACATGGATATAAAAACATCACGAAATGACTGATCAGCGCCATACTAAGAATTTTTAACTCATATGACAGGTCCATAGATGAAGTAAACCGCCTAAATTCGCTAGTTACGTAACAAATCCCCTCACTTAAAACCCCAGTCGAAATCCCGATAGCTGGACCTGAACGTGTGGCTTCAGTTGAACAAGGAGTTGATAGTCACACTACAGCGAGCCCGCGATGACTGTTAGCCGAAGTGACCATGGCTGCATGCACACTGCTCAACCTATACCTGACCTCAAGTGGCCAAGAGACATGGTGCGGTGGAAATGGACAGAAGTAGGCCTATTATGGCCTATAAAAATACATAAATGTTTAGGTTATGTACAACTTTGTTGCAGGTCCGTTATACAGGTGCTATCAAAATCGTTTGATGCAGGGCCTAATGTTCATCGGCCATTCCAAAGGATTCACAGTTTGCCAACAGCGATATATTTCCTACTCAGGTATTTATATATACGTTATGCACGTCATTCCTCTGTAATGTGGCCCACATTTTTGTTTTTCTTTGTTCATATTTAGCGAATACACGAATTGTTATAAGGGCGTCCAGGTTATCCGGGTCAGGCACAGGCGCTTGAAAGGTCACGTGGGTTCAGCCCCCCACGCGCCAGTCGGCCTATATTTGCTGACACGTGTGATGCGGTAGCGAACGCTGACAGGTCTACACATCACTGACTTCGGCAGCCTGTTATAGTAAGTCACTTTGCATGAATTATAGGCCTATATACATATATGTGTACAGCTTTGGTTTATGATGGGCTAGACAGTGAACATTCAAGTTAACAATATTCCTCAGTACAGCACTAGACCAGAGTACTTAAATGCATACAGGCTTATGGGGAGCCTAAATCGTTGAACAACGCAGCTTATCGAGTATAGCCTACATACAGTGACCGAATCATGCATGTATCTAGAAATATCCTTACATGTTTGTAAAGAAAAAGGCTTGGGTGAATAGAGTTATTGAACAATACTCAGCTGGTCGCGAGTGCATATTTGTTATGTATATAGCACAATGGGCCTTGCGAAAACTGAAGGTCACAGTCCAGTAAGTGTTCTGATGTACAAGTAGGATTGCTTCCAACACGTTTTTCTTGTAAGATGTAGCCCACGACTTTCATGTGTAAAGGGGCTACTCTGCATGACATTGGTGGGTGGTCTGTACAGTACCAGTTGAACTATTAAGAATTTCGAGATGTACTTTGTTAAGGACAAAAAGTCACACTAACATGGTACTTGTGATATATTTAGAGTACATGTATGTGTATATATACATTTCTCCAAAGCGCTGATAATAACACGTATGGCCCCAGCGTTTGCAGAAATCCACGTTCTTTAAAATTTTCATCTTGAAAAGTTTGAGTCAAACATTCAGCAGTTTAATAATAGGTGGCTTATTAAGTAGTTTTGATTTTTTTATTTTTATTTTGATGAAGGCGCTTGTATACAGACAATACGGTTCACAGCGTCCACACGTATTTGCACCTAAAAACTTACTTAAAATGTACCTGTAGTCCTAAGCCTTGAAGTATATGTCCCGTGTGTGTAGACATGAATGTAAAAAGTTATTGGAGTACCAATGAATCTGTATATTTAATTGCAGTCGACAATGCGAGTTTTCGGCACTGTTCTTGTGATTCATGACCTGGAATGCCAACTTTGGCTGGTTAGTCCGACACCATCTTCATATGTATGCGTATTTAATATACAGACAGCTATTGCACACAGACATCAGACCGAAAAGGCCTTTCCACAACGCTACAACGCTACGGGAAGGTCTCATTGAACACTTATGGCGCAAACTCGGCCACCTACCGTCCGGCTATCACCCGACCAGTTCGGCTCTGCTTCTGTGTTGCATTTTTCTCATCAGGTTGGGTGCTTTGCATCCGCTACAATTTCCGATCCCTAATGCCCACTGTTAAGTCATAACAAACTCGAGCTAACTCCACTCAGACCTGGTAATGCACGAAGGCGCCATGTTTGATGACGCAAAGTACTATGGGTACAACTCTTTAAATTCTATCCTAGGATTTACACACTGTTGTAGCAAGTTGTTCAGTCTTTGGAGCAATATCTTTGGACATTTGATCCTCGTAAACACAGGAAGTATTTCACGTTTGTTTGCAACAACTGCGGCGAAGGTGGATAACATGTGAGCATAAGTTTCCAGGATAAAATTTAACGAGCCCTAGATCGGGATGCTTAGCTTCATCAAACATGCAAAACCCTCGGGTATACCGCGAGAGATAGAATTTGCTAGAATTTTAATATGATCTAACAGCTGGCGGTAGGGATCCGAAATGGTAGCAGATGGAAAGCGTCCAACTTAAGGAGAAAAATGTAACACAGAATCAGATAACTGGTAGGGCGAAAGCCATACGGTAGATGGCCGAGTTTGCGCCATTAGTGTTCAATGCGACCTTCCCAGGGCTTGGTAGCGTAATGGAAAGGCCATGTGATTACCTGGTTAACAGAAGTGGGAACTGGCCAGCGACCACTTGGTCTCTAAGGTATTCCCTCTCTTCCATTGCCTAGATCTCCAAAACCACATATCCTAACCATGTAACATTGACACGGTTGTGTTCCTTGATAACTTGCATTCATAGTGGTGTATAATTTACGCATAGATGGTCAAATGTTAATACTCCAAAACGGCCACAAACCTTTTTTTCACTTCTCACGACTCTGTTAAAACAGATCCACTTCCTAAGTCTCGTTTACGTTGCATGCAAATCTAAATGCGACTTGTGAGGCCAATGGCATGGCCTATTACTTGTTGACATAAACACTGACCAGAGCCGTCTGTCATCTCATGGAGTGTATTCTCCTGCAAACCATCGAACAATGGAGAAGACAGCAAATGAAATTTTGCATTCAACTCATTTTATTAACATTAAACAGAGGCAACTGGAACTTGTTCAAATTTGAAAACGCCCGATGCCTTTTGTATGACGTTAACAGGATGCCGCACCACCCATCTCTCCATTATTACCGGATTCGGTATAGCTTTGATCCTGCGTGTCACATTTTCTAGTATCTCGTCTTGTGCCAGAACAAGCACGATCTGAGAAGTGGATCATCCTCGTTGTCGGTGTTGAGAGGTGAAAAAGAAATTTGTGGCCGTTTTTTTCGTATCAAGGCTTGACCATCTCTGCGTATATTATGCAACAGTGTGAAGGCAAATTATCAAGGAACACAGCCATGTAAATGTTATATGAAAAGGATGTGTGGTATTGAAGATCTAGGCGATCGAAGGGCGGGAGTAACGCAGTGACGCTGGCCAGCCCCAACTTCTGTGGGCCTTTTCTGTCTGACGTCAGTATGCAGTAAATACGCCTATACAGGCGCAAATCGTGTCGGGCTAACGGCTGGTGTACGAATGTCGGTTTCGACGCCTACGATGGAGTTGGCAGTCTCTGAAAATGGGCTTGGAGTAGGTTGTGTGTACTCTGGCTATATCTGGAGCTTCAAGGCCTAAATCTACCACGCGAAGCCTGCTGATACGCGCCGCTGGTTGTTACGCTCGTTTAACCAAAGGGTTACACCTGTGGCTGGTCAGTCAGTTTTCGGACCGTGGTGATCTACATGCACAAATGCAGCTGTATAGCCACTCGGCATGCATGCATGATCAAAGGAGAATTGACTGACCGCCGGTCCAAGGTACATGTATGTATGACGTCCGTTAAACTCGAGTCTCGTAGCTACATGCAAATGTACGTGTAGATCTTATAAGGTGCTAAACTGTCCTCAGGCGTATAGGCATATAAATTATCGCAGTGTGGGCATATACACTTTTGGCAGGCTTTGCGTTTAGGCCTAATAAGTGTTGGCTCTATATCATACAGAGTTCAGGTAGGCCCATGTGTTGAAGTTCTTAATGGAAAGGCACTTAAATATGGGTTAGTTTCCAGTTACAAATTGCGCTTAAAGTTCTTTTATTCCTTCCATATTATCGTTGCGTATGTATGTATACATGTATGTCGATACTGGCGCATCATGCAAGGTATATGATAAACATGTGGTTCTGTACATGTACGGATCCTGCATGCATTTAGTACATATGTACTTAAGAGATGGAAGACATATAATTCTGTGTTATACTGGGGTGGGGGCCTTCAGTAGGGCGATAGAAAGCGATGATGCGATCCCCACCCCCACCCTCACCCACAGTCTCACGCCGCAGCCCCCATCACCACCAAACCTCCGATTCCTGGGCCCCGGATTTAGGATGCTATGTTATACAATAATAAAGTAGCCTAAGCATATGCACTGTATTGCAGGGGATAGTATTAATATGAAAGATAGACAATACAAAGTAACAGATGTCAAGTTTGAGGATAAAACGCGAACGTAAACGGGGCTTACTATAACAGATATATTAGGCCCAGCTTAACTCTGTAGACCTGTGATTACGTATACGATCACAGCCTTTGTCGCCTTTCATAAGCCTACCTTAAACCCCTCTGTACTTCCCGCGCTGTCCTCAACACATCGAATCTGACGCCATTTAAAAGTGTTTCTCCATACTCATGTACGTCTTAGCTATCCATTCCAGGTAGGTGTCCCCATGTGTCACTACTGGGAAATCCACACAAACGTAAAACTGGTTGTAATGTGGACAAAGTTTAGGTCCAACGCCATGTTTGAATGTATACTCCCCACGGCGACGGAACTGTATATATCATGAAAGTTACCATTGCCACTACTTCACAAGATTGGCCTTCTGTGCGACAAATGGGCTCATTCTTTAGGATCAGTCTCAAGAGTAATGACCTCGAGAGAATCTATCAACAACATTCATCAATAGAAAGATGTCTGTACAAAACATGCTAGTGGTGTCAGTCACGCAAAAGTAGACCCGAAAATTGCTTCTTGGTTATCTCCCTGCTGTGAGGAGTATGCAATTCAGACATGGTGGTTGCATTTGGAAGTTTCAACCAGTTCTACGGCCGTGTGGATTTACCGGTGATGACACATGGGGACACCTACCTGGAATTGACAGCTAAGACGTCCATGAGTAAGGATGAAAAACCTTTTATCGGCCCCAGACTCGATGTATTGAGGACAGAACGGGAAGTACAGAGGTGTTTAAGGTAGGCTTATGGAAGGCGACAGGGGTGTGATCGTATACGTAATCACAGCCCTACAGAGCTAGGCCCAGATAGAACATGGCCTATAGGATCGATGCTTCTTGGAGTTAGCCGTACAGAAGATAATACTTGCCATTGTTTCGAGGGTGTGTAGGTGTTACTTCATGAAACAGAGTTAATGAGGTTAAGTTAAAGTGTAAGTGACCAGGTGCTTTGTACCCATAGACAAGCGATGGCATATTTAATAAATCGAAAGAACAGATTTTGGCAGGAATGATTGTTCACCGCGACTAACTAATAAATAAAATTATACCAAATTAAATAAATTCCAATACATGTATTAGAATTAAAACATAACACACGGAATTGAAAAATCTCCATGAATGAAGCCGTTGACCATTCATGGGTGTTATTTCTCCAAACAAACAAACGCCAGACACCTAACTTTGTGTGCCGTGGCTTAAAGCCGAAACTCACTGTTTCCAAATAGGTTTTAATGCTGTGAAACTGTGTCGCGGTAATACATAACTGAAAGAAAGACAACAGGTGATTGGCTAATTCACATGCATCAGGTCACGTATAGTCATCTCTTTAAGAATCATCTGAACTGAGTCTGGCTTCTTTTATGCGCCATAAAATGTGGTAATGACATAGGCCAAATTAATAGGAAGAAAAGTCCATTGTGCTAGGCCTGAGTTATCTCCCCTGATCCAGCATGTAAAATACCGGTAGCCAATAATACATGTATATCAATGGCGTCAAGCTTCTGTAGGCCTCTAATTTTAGCGAGGAGTGCTCATTTATATGTAGTTCTTTAGCACTCACGTTACCTCACAAGGCAGGTACGTCAGTAACGTGTAGATCTCTCCCGTTTATGACAGGACCCTCCTTACTTTGATCAGGGTCGCTTTAACGTTTGCAGCGGTAGTGGTTTTTCTCTCAATTAAACAAATAAGTGACAACAATTTAACGTGAAAAATACTTTTAAAAACACAAGAAAATCAGGTACGACAAAAATGTTGGAAAGAATTTCTCAAATAATTTAAAGAAATTCTAAAACATAGCTAAATAAAGAAGTGTATACATGAACTCTGTAGTTAATCACGGGTTGTATTTCAATACATGCTATAAATGACGTATGTTGCGGTGCCAAGTACCTGACACCACACTTTGTGTGGCCTGACTTAAAGCCGAAACTAAATGTTTCAAATCAGTTTTTGATGCTGTGACATTGTGTCACGGCTACTGTACAAGGAAAACGAAGACACCGTATGAAGTGAAGATGTGTGGTGGAGGGATAACAAAGAATAAGCACGGACAGCCTGCTGACTTGGCGTTATCCTCGAGAATGTCGTGAGCATTTTCCCTGCCATAGCTCCAAACACGCCTTACCAAAAATGCTCTTCAGCTTAATTGTAACGATTAACATACCATGTTATAATCATATAGTTAGGGCCCCAACAGATCTGAAACGTATGGATAGGAAGAGCTCATGTTAGTAGAAAAATTTTGCGGTTCGAAACTAGCACTTATAATTTCGCTTTTCAAGAACATTTTGCTCAACGAACAGAATCTATAATGCCGCTCTCAACATATGCTAGATAGCTGATTCGAGAAGTGCATCATTGCTCATGAATAGAACGCGTCGTTCGGGAGATAAACAAAACCACGCGGTCATTTATGTCCATGCCTTAA
This sequence comes from Acanthopleura granulata, assembly GCA_016165875.1. Classification (NCBI taxonomy): domain Eukaryota; kingdom Metazoa; phylum Mollusca; class Polyplacophora; order Chitonida; family Chitonidae; genus Acanthopleura; species Acanthopleura granulata. Next base: position 5,324,425 of record JABBOT010000021.1, on the reverse strand, counting down.
CATTACTTTTTACAGGCTTCAGATGGCTTCTGATTTTTAATGTGTATTTTTCTGTTTTCGGCTTGAAACTGCCCTCAAGCCTATGTAAAGTCTCTGATGTCACGGAGACTCGCATGGAATGTACGGAATATACACATGTGTATCTGATTGCCGAGGGCTACAATACTTTAACAAGATCACGTGGTTTTGTTTATCCCCAGAGGTAAAAGTCACTGAAACGTACATTGTTGAATCAGGCGTTAAAACATGAAGACGGAACAATCAGGCAAACAAACTCTTCATTTTACCTTACCGTTGTACAGATCGCCTAACCCGACCATGTCGGCCGCTGAGGAATTGGAACGCCTTAAGAAGTCGCTGAAGCTTCAGCCGCATCCTGCCCACATGGGATACCTGGCGGAGACGTGGAGGGCCGACCGTACCGTCAGCTTTGATCAACCAACCAGGTAGAAAGATACATCACCAATGATGAATACAGATCGATGCCTGATCCCTTTTTAACACAGACGTTCAAGCTGCACAATTTTCCCATATCGTTCCATATACTTTAAAGCAGGCTTCTTACACTCCTTGGTATAAATCTCGCAGGGTTCAAATCCAAGAAATGTGTATACAGTATATGACTAGCTTCTGCTGACTATGTGCAGTTCCTTTGACAGGTCTGCGTGGCAGGTACGTGATTTCCTATGTTTCTTTTTTATCGACCCTATCCTCACTAAATCCTTGTGGCTTTGTTTTCCTTTCCAGACATAACGGTTCCCGCCTGTCTTCCTCTAGTATCTACTTTCTCCTGGATGGTGACAGCTTCATCAACTGGCACATGCTATTGTCGGATGAGTTCCATTACTGGCACGCAGGTGGAGTCCTTAAGGTAGGTTACATGTCCACTTGTTCATGATATTATAGATGTATGAAGCGAAGTTTCCAATTCCCCGCACAGAGAAATCTTCCTTAGAAATCAGTTCGATGATGTAAATTTGTGCTACGAATTCTTGAAGCATATACTGATTAACACATTGAGAAAGTCAGAAAATATTAAATGTCATTAACCTTCACGTTGTTTTCAAAGATCGTCGTGAAATGATCTAATGATTCCAGGTGAAGAACTGTTTTGCGCCTACACTTGACACCCACACAAACCTAAACACATTGAAAAGAAAACTCGAGTTTTGCGAGCTCTCTTGCCTCTTGGAAATTCCCGTACTTTCATGGGCGTAATTTCAGATTCATCTGATAGACAAAGACGGTAACTACAGCTACAGGTTGCTAGGCGACGCCTTGAAGAACGAAGATCACGTTTTCTTCACGGTGGTTCCGCACGAGACTTGGATGGCGGCTGAGAGGATCGGAGAGAGTCCCTACGTGTTCTACAGCGCCACGTCAGCACCGGGTGAGTGAGGGCGTACATGGGTAGGTGGATGGAAGTGCCCCCAGGAAAGACAGGTGTGAAAACGAGGCTGTTACCCATAAATTCTGGTTTCAATTTCAGCAAAAATCAGCAACTCAAGTAGGTGTATTTGTAAAGATGAAATACTCCAGTAAGAGCTACAAAATAAAGCAGCTTTTATGCACCTTTACAAAGTCGTACTCATGATTAATGATATACATCTGCCTAACTGATGCCCATTATATAAACCCGCGCAAAAATAAGGGCACTTGGCGAATGCCTTATATAGGGACGTTAATTCATATACAAACAAAATGGTTGGCATTTTTGGGAAGAACGGGTTAATTCTTTTGCATTTAGCTGGTGCATGATGTGTTATGTGGCAGATTTATTTGACAATAGGTATTATTTAATTCCCACAGAGTATTAAAAGGCTATAATTTTTCAGCTGATGGATCTTCTTTAGGGTGTAATTGCGCTTTACCATACCACGCATATAAATGATCCTGTTGTTATTTGACAGGATGGGAGTTGAAGGACTCATTCGATTTAACAAAAGACGAGATGGGGAAGATGTTTCCACAGCACACTGAACAGTTAGGCAGATTTTGTTTATCATGAAGAGTTCTTGTTTTACACATGTTCACGCAGCCGTTTTGCTCAAGACAAAGCTATATAGAATAAAGCAATCCTGTGGATTTTTGCACTCCAACATTTGTCTGGTGTATTTTGGGGGTTGCTATTTGTGTATTTCCTTATAATAAAAACATTACAACTTCGGGCATTGATCCTTTCATTACGGGTTTCCATTTTCATTCTCCTTCCCTCCCTTCTTCCATCAGCCCAGCTCACCACACCCGCACATCTTGTCCTAGTTGACAACGTGCTTGTGCATGCAGTACAATGAAGCTTCGCACCAATGCATTTTCGGCCGTGAGACCAGCTCTGTCTGCTTCCTCTCTGTTTGAATGCAGGAACGTCTGCCATCTACCTGCGCATGGTAGTGGATTGCGCGAGAGCGCTTCTTGATTTTCTACCCCAATAATATGCGGGTCGCCGTCGCGGAAGTGAAATATTCTGAATTACCCGGTATAAAACATTAAAAAAATAAATAAATTATACTGGTGTAGATTACGAGGATTTACATGTCAGCTTTGACAATGCGAACTGAACTTTTGGTAAAGATAACATAAAGATCTATACGGGTATTTTGATAGATACAGTGGTTAAACAATGCAGTCACCCGTCAGGTCAACGAGGCTCTACAGAGGCGAAAGATTTAGATGCAGTTGCCTCTTCCAATGAATATCTTTGTTGAACATGTGACCAAGTAGATATTTAGTATAATAAAACAACAGTCGTCAGGCCCACGAGCGCTATTGACACAATATTCAGCAATTGTTCAACAACTGATATACATGTACACCGGGATATCCTGTGAAAAACTATTAGCTTGCTTTAACTGAGAGGTGCTCTGCGTGTGAGTGCAAAGTGGAAATACTTAAGAACACATTTTGTATTTGTTGTGTTTTAGATAACATGGACATCAGACTTTTGTTAACGTGTGTGAAGCTAGCTCGCAGTTCGCAGTTAGCAGCTCACAGTACACAAGGGTCCAGTCCTTGATCAAATATAACTAGAGATTACGCCCTAAGAAACAGGCGCAGAAATCTCAAAGGTTTTGGCATCTGACGTCAGCACTGTAAAAACTACGTGTAAAAATACAGTGTAAACTAATGTTAAACATTACAGAACATTTCACTGTTGGTCCGTTTACACCCCTTTATGGTGTAACAATGCAGGCATTCACTGTTGCTTTACTTCCCGGTGGTGAATATCTACAAATTGCCATAGATTTACAATCATTTGCCATTTTGCAATGCATTATCCTCTAAAATTTCACATCATGTTTCATTGTAGAAAGAAAGCATCATATTTCACGGCAATTTTATGCATCTTCCTAGTGTATTTACATTACATACTGCTGTTTTACAGTCCTATTTGAAGTTCCCAGATAACTGTTTCCTTTACAGAAGAAACTGTGGCAAATTTTTAACTCTAACCTACTATGTAAAACACTGCTATGACCGAGCTATAGATTTACTGGTTTTCATCGACCGCGTGTTGTCACCAGGCCTCACAGGCAGTGAAAGCGGGGGAATTATAAGGAAGACTTTTTTAAACGTAAACTTATATAGGGTGACACAAATGTTTATCTCAAATCTGAAAATCTGTACTGCCAACTGGGTCGTTAAGTAGTCCAGTTTTGGTGTAGTTTGGTGATCGTGGAGCGTACAAGTTAAAAAAAAAACCGAACAATCGGCATAACCATATAACTGCTGGTCGGAAGTTCAGAAATTGCGGCTCTGATGTAGGCCTGTAGTTGTATGTCGCCTAGTGCTGACTGGTTCCTTCTCCATTCCGCTAGATGTCGCCACGCGTTGACCACAATGATCTCCCCTACTTGAGAATTCTTCGCCTTTCCTTTCGAATTTGGATTTTGTTGTAATGATAGACTCCCATAATCTTAAGTATGTTTGACGTGATGCATGTTTTCATATCAACCCTATCTGTATACGCACCAGAGCGCCACTACAGAGAGTGCAGTCCCGCCAATTTTATGTAATGCAAAGAGTTCGTCAGATTGCTCCAAATAAACATCCTTAACACGGATAATGGGCATTCTTTAATCATTACATGGTGTCAGAAGTGGAGCACAGAAGTTCTTCTATCCTACAAAATGAGTCAGGACGGCTTGCCAACACCGAAACCTTTGAATCTCGACGGAAATGTGTCAGAGAATTGGCGGCGATAGATCCAGCAGTACAGGTTGTACATGATAGCGTCCGAGAAGACGGAAAAAGCTGAAGCCTTACAGTGTGCAACATTTTTGACTCTTGCCGGCACAAATGCCATTGAAGTGTATAACACGTTCACGTTTACGGAAGACGAGCAGGACAAACTTGAACCTTTGATAGCAAAGTTCGCAGAAGAAGAACGCCACATTTGAGAGACACAAACTGAGCCACCGTGTTCAACGACCAGGTGAGCCATTTGATAGCTTCTTAACAGACATAAGGCTACTCGTTAAGAATTGTGAGTACAGAGAGTTAACAGACAGTATCCTGAAGGGTCGAATGATAGAGGAAATTAACTCTGAACAGACGAGAATAAGACTTACGTGAGCCCGAGTTATCTCTCGAGAAGGCAATATCGCTATGCAGAGCATCTGAAACGGCCGCTAATCACCTGAGGGTTATGACTAGTGACGATCAGTCCGCAGCAGTAACCCATGCAGTCAGCAAAAACAAGGGTAAACAGACAGGACAGACAGGACAAGTAACAGTGGAAATAAAACAGATAAACAGACAGATCATAGGAAGAAAAAACATAATGGCCGAGAATGCAGCCGATGTGGATATCGCCACGCTGTACGTGGAAAGTGCCCAGCATATGGACAAACATGTAATCGGTGCTCCACAATTGGACATTTTCAGAAAATGTGTAAAACCAAAAATGTTCATGTTGTAGAAGACAGCCATCAAGAAGAGGATAGTACATCATACTCAGAGTCCACTCAGTCAGAACTTTTTGTTGATAACATAGACTCTCAGTCGTGTAGGGAGCCATGGATTGTACCATTATTGGTGAACAAGACTATTGTTCATCTAAAGTTGGACACTGGTTCAGATGTGAACATTTTGCCCAAATCTGAATTTAACAAGCTACTTGTCAGACCAAAACTGAAACGTACAACTGTTAAACTAACGGCATATGCTGGTAGTGAGATACCCTTTATTGGACAATGTGTACTAACTGTTGAACACAAGGGGCAGTTAAGAAGGTCTTTGTTTATTATCAGCCCAGCAAATCTTCAGCCAATATTAGGCAGGAAAATGAGTGACAGTATGGGACTGATTAAACGAGTGTTAGCTGTCACTGACAAACATGAAACTAATGTGTTTTCAGAATTTCCAGAATTGTTTCAGGGACTTGGATGCTTGAAAACCAAAGTCAACATAAAGCTGAGAGAAGGCTGTACCCCTGTGGTAGAACCATGTCGTAAAATCGCATTCGCACTCCATGGCAAGGTAAAGGGGGAACTTGAACGAATGGAACAAATGGGTGTAATCACAAAAGTAAGTGAACCTACAGAATGGGTGAGTTCAATGGTCGTAGTTAATAAACCTAATGGAAAGCTACGCATATGCTTGGAGCCTACAAATTTGAATAAAACCATCTTAAAAGAGCACTATAAATTACCCAGAAGAGATGAGGTAATGTCCATGTTTGCTGGTGCTTGTTACTTCACAAAACTGGATTCCTCCAGTGGATTCTGGCAGCTACCTCTTGATGAGGAAAGTTCAAGGCTATGCACATTTAATACACCGTTTGGACGATACGGTTACTTAAGATTACCATTTGGCATCTCCAGCGCCCCAGAAATTTATCATCGACAGATACACTCGCTGTTTGAACATGTTGATGGAGTAGATATGTCTTGGGATGACATCATTATCTGGACAAATGACAAAGAGCCACATGATAACCGTGTAAGACAAGTGTTGGAAATTGTCAGAGACAATAATCTGAAACTCAACTCAGACAAATGCCTGTACTGTGTGAATGAACTGACATTCTTAGGTGACACAATCTCAAAAGATGGACTGAAACCTGACCTTAAGAAAGTTGAAGCCACCAATGACTTTGCCAGACCAGCATGTAAAAAAGATATACAGCGTTTCATTGGTATGATAAATTATCTAGGACGTTACATTCCAGACTTATCAATGAGAGCTGCACCACTATGTAAGCTCCTGGACAAAACCATACAATGGGATTGGACAGATGAACAGGAGATGGCCTGGAAGAATCTTAAGGAAGCCATTTCCCATGGGCCTGTGTTACAATTTTATGACCAAACGAAACCAATCAAAGTATCAGCTGATGCAAGGAAGAACGGAATTGGTGCTGTACTCTTACAAAGACTTGACGACTTGTGGTTGCCAGTTGCTTATGCATCCAGAGCTATGACACAAGCAGAGTGTAGGTATGCACAAATTGAAAAAGAAACTCTTGCCATTACCTATGCATGTGAACATTTCCATCAGTACATTTATGGCCAGACTGTGGAAATTGAAACAGATCACAAACCTTTGGAGGCCATATTCAAAAAGGGACTGAATGATTGCCCTCAGATGCTTTATCTAGAGCATACAAGAAACAGAAAGTGCCAGTTAGCAGTACAGAGACAGATGTACAAGCACATGTTGATGGCATACTGTCAAATCTACAGGTGTCTGATGAACTCTTAGATGACATCAGAACACAAACAGCTAATGATCCTGTGATGTCAGCTCTTGTCGACATGATCCTTGATGGATGGCCTAATGACAAAAAGGCTTGCCCAGCTGAAATCTCTGAATTTTGGAACTACAGAGATGAACTGAGCACCATTGATGGATTGGTGTTTAAAGGCTGTAGAATTGTGATTCCCCAAAAAGTGCGTGACCTTATGCTGACAAAAATTCACAAAGGTCTTCTTGGTCAAGAAAAGTGTAAACGTAGAGCCCGTGAAGTGTTATTCTGGCCTCGTATGAATCAAGACATTGACAGTGTAGTGAAAAACTGTGAACTATGTATTACGTACAGAGCACAGCAGCACAGTGAACCGCTGTTGCCACATTCAGTAGCTTTACGGCCTTGGCAAAAGGTTGCCACTGATTTGTGTTATGTTAATAACAAAACCTACATAGTTGTGGTTGATTGTTACTCCACATTCCTTGAGATCAGTCAACTTAGTGGATCTGGAAGTAAACCAGTGATACAAGCATTAAAATCCGTATTTGCTAGACACGGCATACCAGATGAAGTTGTTAGTGACAATGGACCATGTTACAACAGTAGTGAATTCAAACGGTTCTCTACAGAGTGGGGATTTACCCATACAACATCTAGCCCATTGTACCCCAAATCTGATGAACTAGCAGAAAAAAACTGTGCAAATTTTGAAGAGGATTCTAAAAAAATCTTGTGACAGTGGTCATGATCCATATCTTGGACTGTTAGTGTACCGTAGTTCACCTCTTGAGAGTGGAAGCTCTCCAGCACAGTTGTTAATGAATCGACGTATTCGCTCAAATCTGCCCATAACGGAAAATTTGCTTAGAGTTAAAAACTCTGGATTGATGGTTCAAAGAAAGTTGGAACAGAAGATTAAACAGAAGCAGTATCATGACAGAGGAAGCCGACCTCTACTGCCGTTGAGCCCTGGATCAAAGGTGCGTATAAGAGAACAGAAATCCTGGGTACAGAAAGGAACAGTTATTCGCCAGGTAGCCCCTCGTTCCTATCTCGTGCAAACAACAGATGGTTGGGTGTTTAGAAGGAATCGCCGTGATTTGCTGTATGTTAATCAGACAAGCAGCCGTGATCTCTACTCACAGCCAGCGGAGGACCAATTACTTGAACAGCTACAATATCAGAAACCTGTGGTGACAGACTGCAGACAGCAAACTGATTCATCACTTGAACCTACATGTTATTCCTCCAGCCAGAAGCAGTTGACTACCGGGCCCAAACTGACCACTACCGCTGACATTCCTAAAACCTGCCCAGCAAGACCAAGGAGAGACATTAAGCGACCAGTGAGGCTCATAGAAACTATATAAATTCAGGGATTCCTAGACTACTGTGTGACTCACAATTTGTGATGTTCATGGACTGTAATTTGCGTGAAGAAGTTTGAAAGTGTACTATATGAAAGTTAACTTCATCGTTTGTTTCATTTTTAGTGGAAAACACTATGAACTGTTGAGTTAGATTGTGTTGATGATCTTAAATATTTAGTGTTCTTAAGACAGTTATCTATTGTCGGTGTGAACATTTTACATTAAGCCAGTTCAATCTCTTTTCAGTAGTAATTTTACAGTTTTCTAAAACTATCAAAAAAAAAAAAAAAAAAAAGAAAAGAGATGTAATGATAGACTTCCATAATCTTACGTATGTTTGATGCGATGCATGTTTTCATATCAACCCTATATGTATACGCGCCAGAGCGCCACTACAGAGAGTGCAGTCCCGCCAATTTATGTAATGCAAAGAGTTCGTCAGATTGCTCCAAATAAACATCCTTAACACGGATAATGGACATCCTTTAATCATTACATTTGTCTTGTGACTTTTGTGAGTTCTTGAAGTAAGAAATACGGGCCCTGGAGTTCCGAATAGTCGCGCCTTCCCTCCCGAGGAGATTGAGACGTCCGGTTGTTCGGTGGATGCTCAGTTGAGAGAAAATTGGCGGAAAAGTATGAAGAAGACGTAGAAATAGGCGCCAAGAAGTAAGTGATTTATTTGTGGCCAGTCAAGTCTTGTCAGATGAGCTACATGTAGTTTTACGACCTATGTTTTGTCAACTGTGCCAATTAGAATTTACATCTGTGGCGACATACTGGCCGCATTGCAGCAGACTACATTCCAATACACCGAATATGAGATTTCCTTGTGGTGTAAGAAATTGTCGTTCAGCGTTTGGCTCCCAAACAGCATACAGGCTGTCGTAATCCCCAGTTGAACGACAGTCGGCTAGTGAACGACGAGCTGGTGATCAGCACATAGCACTCAGATGTACTTTCGGTTCAGTTTGTAAGGATGTGAACAGCGATAGTGTAAAATCCCTGAAATGCCATTTAAAGCATCACATCCGCAAAGGCGAGGTTGTACAGTGCCCGTTTTCAAACTGTTCAGGAAACTTTAACTTGAGGAAGAAAGACACCTTTGCAGCACATATAACACGAAACCATCTGATCAAATGTGTTTTGAAGGTGTTTTCAAGTTATCACAGACTTTCTGTCGACCACAGTTCTTAGGAAGATAACTCTGGGTGTTGCGAGCCCGACAGCCCACCCAGACCACACTTCGAACCAGACAGCAGTGAATGTATCTCACAAGAAGTGAAAAGGAATCTTGCATTACTTTATTTAAACCTTCAAACAGAGCATCATGTCTGTAACACAGTGATTCAAACTTTGATAGGTGAACTATCCAACACAGATGGTTTAAATCAGGAAATTATCCAGTCTGCTCTCAGACAAACGTCTATCAGATGATGATGTCAGCAGAATGGTGAGAGATGCATTCAGCCTTGATGTTTTTGAGAGGTGTCATTCTGTGGAAAATGGTATTTTGAGAAGCCATTTTACTAGGCAAAGGTATTACAAAGAACACTTCAGATCTGTCACACCGGTGGCAATTTATCTGGGGCTAGATTCTAAGAACCAACCCTCTGTGTGTCATTATATCCCAGTTCAGCAGACACTTCAAGCCATATTCTGTGATCAGACAGTAAGATACCAATATTTGCATCCAGAAACTAGAGCACACAACGGAGACTTGCATGATTATTTAGATGGCACATTTTTTAAAGAAAATGTGTTGTTTAGAGAAAAGCCTTCTTCTTTGAGACATATCCTGCACCAAGACGCCGTTGAAGTGGTAAATCCACTGGGGAGTGCAAAGAAGAAACGTAAAGTGCTTGCAGTGTATGTTGTTTTGGGAAACTTTCACACATTCAGCTGATCAAAAATTGATCCAGTGCAGCTTGTATTGCTGTGTAAGGAAACAGATTTTGGTTTCTTTGGCCAAGAGAAAGTCTTTATGAATCTCATTAAAGATCGAAAGATACTTGAACAAGAGGGAACTGATATTGAACTGCATTATTTTACAATCAGAACACAAAGGACTGTTGCTTTTATTGCAGGAGACAATCTTGGAAGTCACTGTATTGGTGGATTTATACAAAATTGTAGCAAGGCCCATTACATTTGTATCTATTGTCTGGTGACAAAGCAGCAGTTGGCCGAATCTGATTCGTGATGCTTTGGTATCAAACGAGATCTCGACAGGTATAATTTTACTGTACAGAAAGTGCCTGACGGTAGAGAAATCGATAATTACGAAGGTGTGAAATTTAATTCCATTTTCAAAGAGCTAAATTATTTTCATGTGTGTTTACCAGGTCTACCACCATGCCTAGCACATGATCTTTTTGAGGGTTCTTCCAGTACGACCTGGCACTGTATTTCAGCTATTTCATCAGCATTAGAAACTGGCATACATGGGAGTTCTTGAGTAGGAAATTTTCAACTTACAATTTCCTGAAGGATGGCACTCTGGACAAACCAAATGTGAATGATTTGAAAAATGGTGATAAAATTAGTGGACAAGCTGTTCAAACTTGGTGTCTGCTTAGATTTGTTCCTTTGGTGGTTGGGGAAAGAATAATAGATAAATGTACTTTTGCAAAAGCTTATTTTGCTTCAGAAGAATGTGCAGTTGATTGTTTCTTCGAGAATGTCGCGAGAACAAGTGGGTGTATTGTATGCATACATACAGCAATACATTGAAACACGGCTTTCAGAGTTTCCAAAGAACAAGCTGAAGCCTAAGCATCACTTTTTATGTCATTATCCTCAACTCATTCTTCATTTTGGCCCATTAGTGAGAGTTTGGACATTGCGTTTTGGGTTTAAGCATAGTTATTTCAAAAAATGTGCTAGACATTGTCAGAATTTTAAGAACATCACTAAGACTAGCCTACTGACACCAACTGATGCAAGCGTGTTACAGTGCTGATAATTTTTTTTGGCGAGGAAATTGACTGCAGTGAAGGTGTGCCGTTTCATGTGGATTTGTACGGCGACAAAATTCAGGCAGTGGTGAAGAATGCCTGGTGATATATGCCTGGTGATATATGCCTGGTGATATATGCCTGGTGATGTATGCCAGGTGATGTATGCCTGGTGATATATGCCTGGTGATATATGCCTGGTGATATATGCCAGGTTAACCATGTAAACATCCGTGGAACAGAATATCGACGGGATGCAGTTCTCGTGCTTCACAAATGGACTGTAATTTGATTTTGGGCGAAGTTATTCTCATTCTTTTGTCACCTCTAGAGGAAATGTCCTTTGTTGTTAGTCAATAGCGTGGAAGATATGTGCCTGACATGAACTTCTATGATGTCTGTGAATTATCAGATATTCAAAAGGAAGATGCCTTTCAGCCCAGCTCAGCTGCTGACTTCACTGATACAGCATGTGCTCAGTATTCCACATTACTAGATTACAGCTGTCACTCTATCTACAGGCTTGGTGATAAGCGTTATGTTGTTCTGAAGCATTGTGTCTAATGCAAGGATGCCATTACCTCTGCTCACAGAGTCTTCGTTGGGTTAATTATCTATCATTGCTATAGTTACTGACATTAGACTTTAAATTGATAATTACAGCTTGAGCTTTAAAATTTTATGCATTTTTTCGCTCCGTAGATACATGTAGATTTAACAAAAATCTGACAATACTAAATAATCAGTCAGTAAATAACTGAAGATGTGGCCATCTTTATAACAACAAAAGTTTCATTTGAGAAAATTGCTGTGAAATATCTCTTATTTTTTGCACATTTATTGATAGAAGTTCCCAACAAAATATACAAGTGGACTAGGGAAACATGAGGCAATTAACCCATAGAGTACATACCATGTATGTTATTAATTGAGTGATTTCGTTGTGCAACTGAACAGGTCTGAGGGCCGGTATGGCAGCCCAAATGCCACTACCCACAATGTGAAAACACGTGATTAACAACAGTGTTATTGTCTGTTTATGTTATAGCCCAGCATTTCTTTATGACTGCTGTAACTACCTCCATCTACAACCAGGTTAAATTGTATTAAGTGTTACATGTATGTGCTTGTGTTCATGTATTTGGTCTAGTATTAATCTTAGCATGAAACGTCACAGAAGTCATCATTCTGCTGACCGAGATGCATGTTGTACGCTGGCTCCCCTTGAAGCGTCAGGCTGCACGTGATGCATCTCCACTGCTGCATTCAATAACCCAAGCCACAGAGTGGCTGTTGGAGTTGTATTAAAATTGTCGGAAAAATGTTGGAGTACGGTTTTCAACACCAATAAAAAAAATCAAATCTTTTTCATTAGCTAAGCATAGTTTGAAGATGACTCCTTCTAGGATGATTGTGGTGGATAAATGAAGAATTCCGAGGTCTTCGGTTCACCTGTATTTATTTTTTCTTTGTGCAGATCGCTGAAACTGAGATGGTACAAGATTTGGACATGGATGTTGACCTTCAGAATGTGGTGTCCATGTGAAAGAGGGTGTTCGTGAAAATCGTCAAGACATTGGCGTCCTGTGCCAAGCTGAAGTGTCTGAATCCAGATGTACATTTGGCAGATGTGGTTTTGCCAATTCAAGCCTGTAAAATTGCTGCTGTGATCAGAAATATGCCTTCTGATGAGTACATTGATGTTTTGAATAGGTAAGGTTCAAACTTGTAGGTCATATATGACTCTTTCTTAGAATTTTGTTTGCGTAGGGTACCACACAAGATTTGAATATGCATATCACAAATTTCGTGAGCATCAAACTCTGTAGTTTTTATATACATGTACTACATTTAAGACCAGTGTAACCCTCCACCAATGATGTCACAAGCATGGGCTAGCCTTTGTCAAACCTTTCAGCTGTGGTTTGGAATTAAGCTAGCTGGTAACAGGAGCTTCATGTGAGGACCTAGAAACGCTGCCGATTTGGATGGCCGGCTAAATCCCTGCTTCAAATCTTCAAAGTTCAAATCTGCCCTTGTCCAGGTTAGTCCTTCAGTAGCTTCATAATACTGGCTGCCATTGCTGGAGTTTAGTATTGTACTTCTAGTAAAATGCTCAGTGTAAAACGCCAGTCAATCAGTCAGTCAATTCAATTATATATTGCCATACCCCCAGCAAGTTTTTTCTTTTATGTGTCCACATAAACTGATATATTATTTGACAGTCACTTTGTTGTATATTTCAGATGAAGCTCGCAGACAGAGTTTGACGTCACCTACAGCTTCATGCTCCGGTATATCAGGTTGGTTTAATGACAACAAATACATCTATGATCTACGAGTAGAATTGGTAGAAAGAAATTAGTGAAACTGGGGATAAAGTTTGTCACACAAGTGAGAGATAAAAGTAATTGGCTTCAAGTGAACAATAACTATTAATGTTGGTATTTAAGCATTCTTGAAAGATGAAATTGCTTCAAATGGAGGAAAGTGGCACTTTTTGGTCATGTTTGAAATTTTAGAAGTTTAAGTGAGAAAGTGATTTATTTAAAAAAATCATGTGCTCTTAACAGTCCTTTTCAACAAGTACTGAGCTCATGCTGGCTTCCTCTCCGGCCGTACATGAGGAGGCCTGCCAGCAATCTGCAGATGGCTGCGAGTTAAACCTGGGTTTCCTCCCACCCTAATGTTGGCCGTCGAATAAGTGAAATATTCTTGAGGATAGTGTAAAATGCCAGTCAGAGAAATAAATAAATATACATGTCATAGTACTAACTTGTCTGCTTTATTATTTGATTTAGGTTTAGGGCGCATGTAATGAAATGTGAGGCCAGTAGTTACTTGGGTTACATTAATTTTATGTATGTTTTCTTCAAAGAAAGCAGTGATTTGGAAGCCTGGCCTTCTGTTTCTACTGGGAAGTCTCCCAGCAACTCTGACTCCAGTACAAGTGTGCTGTCTCCTTCGCAGAACTCAGGATACCCTATCATAAGTTCCCCTGTGAGCTGATAAAGGCTTGTGAAAAAGGAGAGCGGCCTAAAGCACCCCTCAGGAAGGAGATGATCCTAACACTGTGTTCTGAAATAAATCTCTGTAGCAGGCTCCCTGGCAAGAGGAATGTTCAGATTATTGTGCACAAAATGGCATCAAAATATCCAAAGTCCTTCGATGATGTTATTGAAAATGAAGTTCTTGGAACGGGAGTTGCAAGCAGTGTTGGACAGATTATGGACCGTATGGTAAATGCTTACAGTCATGGCAAAGGCATGAAGAGGTCTGTGGACAATACAGATACTAGGCAAAGGAAAGAAACATCAAGACCCTCTGATTCTTATGGTGGTATAAATTACAGCCCCGCCGTTCCTGGTGACAGCTCCAGTGATCTTCAAGAGATGAAAACATTCCTAATTCAAGAGTCGCTAAAAGTGAACGGAGATAGGGACAACATAAAAGCAAAACAACATATGAAAGAAACTTATGCCCTTGAGCGCAGGGATATTAATCCAAATGACCCTGTGTCTAGTGTTAGGAGCTTAAAAGGTGAATGGTCACTTCTATTTGAAACAAAATTTCTTGTTGACGATTTCACAGAACTCACTGGCATTGAACTGAAGTCCAAATTAGTCAGCAGTTTAACTGAGAAGAGGAGGATCCTGGTCCTCTTGTTAAAGTTTATGAGGTGCTGTATCGCTCTTACTATGATTTTTACGTGCATCTTGGTGAACTTGCACAGCTCTTTGGGAAGGGGGTTGGGCGGGGGCTCAGTGATTGTATGAAGCCTACGCAGTAACTCAGTCACTGTAAGTTCCAGTGCATGGGTATGTGGCTTTTTTAAACACGTACAGTTGTGGCATAAAACATGAATAAATATAGAAATTGGAAGTGAGGATACAGGGTTTCTTACCCTTAACGTTTAATATTGCTTGGTTTAGTGAAAGGTTTTTTTCTGGATATTGAAAACCTATGTATTAAACAATGATTTGATTTCCATGGCTGTTTCAAAACATGGTTGTTGTACCCGTCTGTGATATAGATTGATTTTCGCAATGAGGAATGGTTTGTTGTCAACCTGCTAATGGCTTTAGGTGTTACCAAGGACAAATTTTTAGATGAAAACTTCCTATTTAAGGACACCATTAACTGGAAAGATGTGGAACAGGCTACAAAGACCTTAACACCCCAAATTGCTTTAATTGGTAAGTACTGCATGTCACATAAACCTTCTTAATACATATATCCCTCGCTCCTGTCCCTCTAAATGAAGGCTTCATGGTGCATCAATTAGTCTTTCTCGGTTTGAAATCTGGCAGGTATCTTTTTGACTGGTTGGCTTCAATAAAATAGTGTTCACAAGAAGTTGCAATGTCTGGTTGGAGAACTTGTGTTGCTTTCTCAGTGCCCAGACACTGGCCATACTGAATACCCAATACCCAAATCTACCCAATGACCTGCCATGACTGAAGCTAGGGGAAATAATCTTTAATATTTGTGGTGTGAAGTCAGACCTGTGATGCCCACTTAAGGTCTTGTGTCGTCAGCTGAAGGTGAACAAATGTTAAGTGCATGGATTTCATAAAAAAAATGTGTCAAGCGTTTTGACTAGTCATAAAGTTTGGTTCTGAAGCAAGCCAACCAGGCAGCCAACCAGCCAACCAGCCAGCCAACCAGCCAGCCAGCCAGATTTTGTACCAATTCTGAGAATGGAGGTTTGATTTGTTTATAACCAAAACAGTTATATGTAGCTATTTTGATGTCCTGAAATATTCCTCTGACAACGAGGACTGTCGGGGATGGTAGGAAGCAATTAAACATGTCCCTGCATGATCATATATTGTGTTTGTTGTACTCCCTAAATTTTCAGGTCTCTTGTCTTTCATAGTAAAAATTCAGAACAGTCAGGTGTCACCTTATCAGACAAAGCTGTGATGGTAGTTTGTCACTGGAGAGTGTGTGACACGTTGAGAAGTTATTAAATGACAAAATGTTGTCAGAAGACATGTAAAGAAGGTATGATGAAGTTTGTGGACCTAGTATTGGATAAATGAATTTCTATTTGCTTACATTTCAGGCCAGTAGGGTGATGCTAATTCCAAGTACTTCCTGGTTATTGAGAAGGAAGTGGTCAGCGATCAGGTGTTTGCTTCTTACTACGTGCTGAATATTCAGTACCAGGAAGGCCTCGTGGCAACATTGGAATTCATTCAGAGAGGAGATTTTTAGTGTGATTTCATTAATTGCTTGCTGAAGAGAAAATTCAATATACCAGACTATTCGTCATATATGAATGAAATATTTCTGATAAATAAGCAACATGTAACTCAAACACTGGGTTTTACTGGTGGCTTCCACATGTATTAGTATATTTGTAGTCTTGAGTTCACTGATCCAGGTGAGTAAAGATTACTTTTTGCTAAATGCACATTGCAAAATTCGATGCCGTTATCTGTCTAGTTCTTATTTTGATAAATAAAATTGCTTACTTTAAAAAATGTATTTTTGATGCTTTCTGTGATTGTAGATGTTTGGTTAATCTCGACCCATCCAGAGGAAGCAAGATGAAAAAAACTGCAATCCCAAAGTCTTATCCTTCCTTAATGCCCTTAACGAATTGAACTGGAATATGTTGAATGTTGCTGCCCTTTGACGTTGTTACAATCAAGTCTTCTGTTGTTTTTGAAGGGTACAAAACGTCTATTTCATTTTCTGCATGTCTTCAATTTGGTGGGTGTTATTATACATATATATATTAACTAGTGTGTCTCCACACTTGCTTTGCAGATTCTGGGGTTGCTGTTGCTACCTGTAGATTTTAGTTACCTTGTAGTAATTCCCATTATGGACATGTGGTAGTGCACAGGATACAGCATTAACTAAAAGTTGTTTTTTTTTTTTGTCTACAATTGGTAATTTTTGATAGATTTGTATATGTTCAATTATTATGTCATTATGGTTACTGGGTTTCTGTTTTACTCAAGACTACAATTTGGATTTTCAAGATCAATTCAACTATTAAAGGTTTAAAACGATAACTTGAAATGTGGCACCCCTGTTTGCAGTTAAAATATTACATACTCATTTAAAATGATAAAATGTTTTGAGTACAAATAAGAGTTTATAGCCAAAGATTTCTTTTTGAAATGAAATTGAAATAAACCTAAAACTGAAGGTTTACTTGAGACCACCAAAAGCTGTCCCTGATTATATGTGTTATTCATTTTACTTAAATTCATTAAAATATTTTTGATGTAAGGTGGGCATTAAGGCCAATATGGACAGTTTTAGAGCCATTAATGTCCTTTGTATGTCTTATTATCTGAATCTGAGTTGTTTTCAATGTATTCAGGATAACACATTATGAAAGGAGTTCATGAGAATTTCATCCTAAGGTAAACATGAAGTGAAAGGATCAGTAAGACATCATCAGACCCAAACTAAATATGGTCCGAAAACCATTGGAAGGAAAGGTTTTTCATTGGTTTACAATGCAAGGGAATGCTTACTTCATGTTTTGGTTTACTTTTCTTTTAAACTGAAAGACCTCAAAGAAATGAAGTTATGGTGAGTGAAAAGACCATTAAAAACTGTCTCTGAAAATATCTCCACTGAATTTTTAGATTTTTTTTTCAGTCAATTAAATGCAGTCAAATGTTTTGATTATATGGTGGGTTTTATGGACCATATTGATAATGTGGTTCACCAGTGACATCACGCATACATTTCTCTGGTTCTGAAGCAGAAATTTAATGTCATATTATGTTATAGCACAACGGCAAACATTACAGGAATACACTTCTCAAGAACTTTATTCAGAGCTAAACATGAAAGGTGTAAAAAGTTTTGTGATGTCACTGCTGAACCACATCATCAGTATGGTCCGTAAAACCCACCATACAATCAAAACATCTCACTGTTTAATTTGGTAAAACAAAAAAATCCAAAGTATTTAGTGAAGGTGTTTTCAGATACAGTTTTTAATGGTCTTTTCAGTCACCATAACTTCTTTTTTGAGTGTCTTTCACTTTCATTCAGGGATCCAACACAGACATTCAGGGCTCGGAACCCTAGTGAAGTGGCTTACTTACACCTCTAGGTATTGTTGTTAATATCTTGGTTGGTGTTCAGCTGAAAGTCATTTTGACGATTGAAAGGAATTTTCAGCAATTTGACGGATGTTTTGTAAAATGGAAATCTCTGTGCAAGTATGAACTGTATTTTTATGAGCGTATTCGTGGTTCGTTCTGTTCTGGGAACTTGTAAATAACAGGTACTGGTAGAAAGATATAGTGCACTGGTAAAAAGATACAGTGCACTTGCACCTAAATTTCATTTTAGCATAGATTTTAATTGGAAAGTTCAGTTGTTACTGATTGCTGAAGATAGTTTACCTTTTTATCTATTCAATTGACTGACAAATAAATAACATTTTGTTATAGTATGTCACCTTTTCTTTTTTCTGTTTTGAAACTTTCTGATTGTATGTTTGGGAGCCTTGATGAGCACAAGCTTCAAGATCACTCAGTCTCTTGCCAATTAGGTGTCCTCAGGTCTGTGTCTGGCTTTGCAAAGCAAGAGATCAGGAAAAGTCTCCGTTTGTCAAAGTATGTAGGTTTCCTCCAGGCAGTGTGCAATTTCTTTGAAGACATACGAATTCCTTTCTTATGGATGAAAATCTTCATATGGTGCGATCACCAGTCATTCAATTTAATTTTTTTCCGAACAAAGTTGTGTGTAATGTTTGTAAACATACAAGTTGCTGTGCTATTAATGTACAGTTAAAAAGGGCAGTTAAGTGGCTGTACATATACAGTGGAAAGTACTGGCCACAAAATTGCCAGCAGTTTTGAATGTACATTTACAGCTGTTCCAGGTTTTCCAGTGTAGTTTTATTCATGGATTACTGTGAAATTACAGCAGTAATCAGTATAAATTTAGAGCTCATGACGCCGTAGTTTGACAGCAGGGGTAGTAACTTTACACCTATGGTTGGTGTGTAAAAGCAGCAGTTAACAGTGTGGGCCTACTGCATACTTGTCTGTGATTGAACAGCTGTGAAGTGTTACTTTACATCCAGAGACGTAGTTCTTCACTGGAATTTAATGTAGCTTTGCATACTGCAAGGTGTACATTTACCACAGAGCACTGTATTAGTGCAGACAAACATACTGCAATTCCGCATCTGGAACCAGTGTATTTTTGCTTTACAGTGTGCTGTGAATCTACGAACCCTTTCTGTTAATTCTCACTAGGTTCTGCTGAAAATTTGCAGTAAATATCTTTGTATTTCTACAATGAATAGACCAACAAGGGGTGTTGTAAATGTACAGTTAAAAGCACTGGTCACAAAATTGCCACAAAATTATGCTGTAAAATAACAGTACTAATTTTTAGAGTGAGGTTACGCCACAAAGAATTGTTAACCGAACTGTTAACTGGACATTTAGACCGACATTGCGCCTTAACAAATAGGCACAGAGATCTCATACTTTGTACACAAACACAATTTGGCAAACCCTATAAATGACGTCCAGTTTTAACATCTAACGTCAGGTTACGTCGCACTGCATTGTTAACCGGACTGTTAACTGGACATTCAGACCGACATTGAGCCCTAAGAAATAGGCGCAGAGACCTCATACCAGGGCTTGCAAAGTTGTGTTTGTGTACCAAGAATGAGATCTCTGCGCCTAATTTATTAAGGCGTAATCTCTAGCTATAAGGACTGGCCTCTTGTGAAATGTGAACTGCGACCGAGCCAACTTCATATAGGTTCTTTGTTACCGTATCTATGCTATCTCCCCCGGCATCTGCCAGCCCAAGGTGTAACCAAACCACACGCGACGTTCGCAACCTGACGCGCTTACTTGCTATTTAAATCATGGAAAGTGCGCAGGATGTATAAAAGCAAACAAAATAAAAAACAAAACAAAAAAGAAAAGAAACATGAGATACGACGTAAAAACTTGAAATCAGTCAGGCTTTAATTACCAGCATCTGTTCCATAGGCGAGTCACTTAGCGGAAAAAGAGCACATAAGCTATAGATGACATAAATATGAAAAAGCAAGTGAAACGTATTCCAAGGTACTAAATAGTTTTAGAAACAAAAGAAAGTCATTCACAACCAGTCCAGCTTACGAACTGCAACAAACGTTTAAAAAGTAAATATTAATCCTGGCAAAATGAAGGCTGTAGGTGTTGAAGCCAGTGCATCATCGCAGGTGATTTTATGTTAAGTAGATTTTAGTTTGGGCGCAGGGCAATACGCGCCAGTTACCTCACACTACACCTTGTGTGGCCTACCTAAAGCCGGACCTGAAAGTTTCAGGGCAAACGGCAAGAATCAAGCCAAAAATTCACCATCTGTAAATGGGTAGGTAATAATAGCGCTATCATCAGAAAGCTGGTGCTTTACATTTTTAAACCTTCGTGGGACAAAACCAGTAAATATACAGATTCTGTTGCAGATGATTTTATATCACTTTTCGTTAACCTACTATCGTCTTCCGTTAGCCAGTTTCAACATACGCAATCCATGAACAAATTGCTGAAAAGGAAGTGACGCGATTTTGGCAGACGTTGCCACAGCAGCGTGATATCAGGGATATGATTTGTTCTCAATATATTTCTCTCGGACTGAAAAGGCATAAAAAAATAAATAAATAAAACAAAATAAAAATATACAAAATATTTAATATTGGACCTTATACACATGAGTCCAAAGATGTAATAATCAAATTGATCCTGTTTTCTGTGCCTTATTCCGTTTTCGGACTTTTTACAAGTTAAGAAGTCTAGTAGGGCTTGGCACGTGGGCCGCCATCTTGGAAAACTAATTATCGGCTGTTAATGCCCCATGTGTGTCATGATATAACTCCATAAATATTTCATCAATCTTGACATACTATACATTGCTTGATAGAGAAAGTCCATAGCAGTAGATCTATAGTCGCTTTGAATCGGTATCTGTTGGCGTTTTGGAATGGCCAGACCAAATCTCACACTAGCAGACCAGTGATCAAACCGGCTTTTTCTTCGGTGTTAAACTGGTCCCATTTTTACCACAGAAGGCGCCAGCTTCAGTGCTGCGTGATTGAGTAATAGAAGCAGACGGCAGATTACATTTCATGCCATTTCACTGTGGGAGAACGAATGAAGATAATTCATTTCTGATGTATCTCCTCCACCTTTGAATGCACAACAGATAGCTATTCTCACTTACGCTCCGTGTATTCGCATCATACTGTTTCTAAGTTTGTGTTAATTATAGCTGTGACGCATTACCACAGCATCAAAAACTGGGAAAAGTTCGACCACACAAAGTGTGGTGTCAGTAACTTGCGAAGTAAGGGTGGGTAATTCAAAGTTTTTAATACTGTACTGAACGTAAATAGGTAGAGCGTCTTACTACATGGCTTAATCCAGTACTGTATATAAAAACAGTTGAAACATGTATTTAATTGTTGACAGAAGCGTTTGTTAAACCTCTGTTTTCCTTTGTTTTTAAAGATATTTAGGGGCCTTGAGTGTAGTGCAGCACAATGATATATAGGCCTCTCACCAGTACGGCCGCTGTAAGTTCAGCTCACGCTGGCTAACTCTTCGATCGTGCGTGGAAAGGTCCACTAGCAACCTGTGGATGGTCGTGGACTTCCCTGGGGCTCTGCCCAGTTTCCTTTCCCATAACGCTTGCCGTCGTGGTATATTCTAGAGTTTTGTGTAATACACCAATTAAACAAATAGAGATTTTTTTTTCTTAAATTACGATCAACTAAACCTTTATTAAGAAAAAATAGTCCCTCTCCTAAGTCATGTAATTTCCTTACCACAACACATGCCCACTTCCTCACTGATTCATGTTTATCATATTCCAACACATCAACAACATGGTAATACTTAGAGAAAAGAGATGTGAGCTGCATATGGTGTCCAAGGAGTTACCCTTTGTTTTGAGACGAAGAACAATGAACGCTTTCTTTTTCACTGCAATCATCACACCGTAATCCTGTAGTGCCACTGATAAGTTTAACGTAACACACAAGTATGGGCTTACTGTAACCCCGACAAACCTAAGCTTCATTTTACGTTTAAATTTTCCCCCTTTATGGTAAAATTGCTGAAATATTGAGTCCAAATGAAGCTTACATTCTCGGATTTGATTACTTACGTAGTATCATATCGTCCATGCCGTGAATGATTTATTTATTTATTTACTTGAATGATGTTTTACGCCGTACTCAAGAATATTTCACTTCTACGACGGTGGCCAGCATTAACCACAGGTTGCTGGCACACCTTCCCACGAATTACTGGAGATGAAGCCAGTTTCAGGTGGGCTTGAACTCACAGCGGTCGCATTGATGAGAGGCTGCTGGGTCATAGCGCTGCACTACCGCGCTAACCCCCTCGGGTACGAAGTCCCACCGCAGTGAGTTAAAAAAAAAAGACAACAAAAAATATAAACAATGTTATTCCAGAACAGGGGTCCGTACAAACCTAAACGGACATAGGCATCTCCTTATGACGTGCTTACGAACTCTACAAACCATCTTTTACTCTGGGATTCTCACGAGGCCATAGGATATAGCATTTTAGAGAAGCGGGAAACACCATTTCGCGTCACCCGTACCCTACACTGTTCGGTGTCATGGGCGAGACACTCCTTTTTGTGCGAAGTACGGTCCACTTTATTATCAGAACCAAAGACCACGCATTGTGGTCTCCTTGCTGAGACTTTAGGGAATAACCTCAGACGTATTCCACTATCACTTTTTTGTTGAAAATGGCTTTAAAGTATATCAGAATTGTCTCGTAATCACAAGGAAAACAGCTGATCTAAAACTACTTCTATATGACAAAGTGGTGTCTTCTCAGATGGTAGAAATATCTCGCCCTTGATTGGTTAAAATTATGAGCGTTGCAACTTCGATTTTTACTTTGACCTGCAATATCTCGGTTTCCATACATCATAAATAGTGACGTTTTTTGATGCATACACCCATACATATTTACGTTTGATCCAGTGTTTTTTTTTTCTTTAGTATGTGTATATATGTAGTAAGTGTTCTTGGGTTTTACGTCATACTCAAAAATATTTCAGTCATATGGCGACGGGGAGTCCTCAGAATGCAGATATGCTGTGTCCTCTTATGACAGGTCAAGCCCATGCCGCCAAAGTGCGGCCTCCACTGGAGAATCATGTCGAAGACACCTGACACGACACACCATGCTTTCACATTACACTGACACCGGGTTGACCAGCCCTGTATCCTTGCTCTTACTTCTCAGTAGGGTCCACGGATGACGTCAGCAAAGCTGTAAACAAGCATGGAGAGTGACGAAAACTGGACCTCCTTTGTCAAATATGGCGCGATTATGAAAGTTAACTGCGGCTAAATTTGAAGTTACGAAATTAACATTAAATGAAGTCAGAAAACATATTTCGCAAGCCACATCAATCGTAAAAGTGACGAACATATGGAAAATTTACAGGAGATAAAGCTGTTTTATTGCAGAAAAACACACATTTCGAAAATTTGCAGGCTATATGCAGTATATATGCATTCTGAGGACTCCTCATCATGGTGAAAACAACGTGGTTGACGGGTGAAGTCTGCTACGAACAGAGCGCCTAACATGGATGGGGAAAAACGAACTTCTTGCCAACTTCGTTCAAACTTACTTAATTACGTAAGTCTGTGGTATCAATTTTAAAATATGGACTCTTGTAATCATCGAAATTTATGTCACATTCTTTCCAAGAAGTGGCGAATACTAAACGGTGGATGGCGTCACCCGGGTGTAACTTAGTGAGAATGTACTTCTATAAATGTACGGTTGTGTCCACATTGGCTCTGCCGTGGTTTGAGTTTGGGAAAATATTGCTTATTTTGCACCAGTGTATTCCCTGCCTAGAATGCATTAATGGCACCAAAAACACGTCATACACATATCAGTTTGATCCCACCTGCAGCATAGCTATAGTTTTCGTCACAGGTAATATGTCCTTTCATTTTATTTTAAATGTTTTTATTACAGGTGGTATTCACCCGGATTCCTACATTTTTGCAGGCTCTTTTTTGGTTTATTCACTTTTATACACTTTTTTGACACATACTGTCAAGGAAGAGAGGGGACACGTAGCCTATATGTAAAATGCTGGCTGTATACGGCCAGCCATTACCCCGAAGTCTGATTTCGCCTACCTGTGAGAGCTTCCCTGCGTTGGAGTGCCCTTGCGACAGGCAGCTGTTATCAGTGCCCTATTAGTAAAGGGACGAAAGTAATTCTGTGTACTTTAGGGTGTCTTTTTAACGCTGTCTCTGTTTGGTGTATACATTTGTATGCAGTTGCAAGCAAGGTATGAAAATAACGAAGATTGTCGAAACTGAGGAGGTATGAATGAATGAATGAATGATTATGACTTAACGTCAAGTCGGCAGTATCTACCCATATCGGGGCGTCTGGGAAGGTATGAGATTTATTTACGAAAATTTGACATTTTCGGCGAGAGAGGACAAAGAGTGATGAGGCTGCGAGTGAATTCGACTTGCTCGCACTCGCCCCCTGGGCTTCCGCTGTAGAGGAAAGTCCAATTTTTCACAGTCAGCCTGTATGTCTAGATTTTCATGGCAGCCTTCTCATACTTTGGCCCCGATATGCACCGATGCTTATTGGCCACGGAATGTTGTGGATGAGTTACAGTGTTAAACATTAACATTGTCGAACTTATTCCTGCGAAATGAAAAATAGGGGTCTGTGACTAGCTCACGTTACAGTGAAAGCTTCCACACCACCCGCTTGCCTGGCGTGTTCTCTCGCCTTATAAAAAATGATAAATTCACAAAGTTCTCAAAATCCGAAACATAAGGTGCGATAAAAAGATTTCAACGAAATCAGATTTTCAGCTGCGTTGTAGGCGAAATATTATTACAAGACGGGTTATGCATTACCCATAAATATACACAAATTACATAATTAACCATAATTTAAAGCATAAAATAGCTTTAAAAACAAAAGAAAATTATTTATAACTAGGTCACTTTGATGAATTAATATGAACTTTTACATGTAAATTAACAGCCTGGCGAGACCAAGGCTATATGTGGTGAAACGCTCTACCTCGTAACGGGTAGTATTTTATTAAATAATACTTTGCAAAGTTGGTAGCATTATTGTACCTAATACCGCACTTGGTGGAGATAGGTGTAAAGCTGTACCCAATCGTAGATAAATAGTTCGTGATGCTGTAATTCTGTGTCACGGTTACTACTGTAAGATGAAAAGGGTAGCGACATTAATAAAGATTCAGAAAAAACAGTCGGATAGTATACCCCTATACAGACACCTAATCATATTATGTGGTGTTAACGATTGTGTTTCTCTGATAACCTCAAATTAATATGATTGAATGGATGTGCTTAATTAATGATAAAACCCGAAATGAACAATATTCTCCGAGTGTAAATAATTTAATATCTACTCAAATATTTGTGAAAGATAATAAACATAATCTATTGTCAATATTAATTTATTTATTTATTTGATTGATGGTTTACACCGTACTCAAGAATATTTCACTTATGCGACGGCGGCCATCATTATGGTGTGACGCAACCGGGCAGAGCCTGGGGGAGACCCACGACCATCCGCAGGTTGCTGGCAGACCTACACACGTACGGGCCAAAGAGGAAGACAGCATGAGCTGGACTTGAACTCACAGCGACCGCATTGGTGGGAGGCTTCGGTCATTGCGCTGCGATAGTGCACTAACCGACTGTCAACACGAAATCATCACAACTCTTATAATGTTTGTATTAATGCATAGGCTGCATACCATTCAGTAGCTAGCAATTTCATGCAGAGTAGTGCCCCTTTACACATGAAGCTTCTATGTTATTAATCCTTAAACACACTCTTATCAATTGTGCCGCTGAGCTCTTGATGCACCGTTGCTGGAATTTAAAACACAGAAATTAAGAATGGATCGATTACAGCTGGTGTGATGGTGACAGAGGGATGATGAAAGCTGGCACTGCATGGGGTTATTAGCGTATTCAGATTTTCAATTACCGAAATCTGAAGTTTAAGGGCCTCGTTACCACTAAAGACCCCTGAGCTACAACACCATGATTGTATGAGTCAGAGCAGTGGAGTAAATGTGCATTGGATATAGTATCTTAATGTGTCAGAGAGAATACAGAAAATCGAGGAACAGAGATAAAAAAAAAAGGTGACATCATATCGTCAAACATTGCTACATTTGATACGCCCATTACCTCCCATGACGAGTTTACTTTCTTCCGTGTCACGTGATCGTCGACCACTCTTTTACCTACTGTTAGCTTATTCATAACCATGACACAGTGTCACGGCACCAAAAACTGGGGAAAGTTCGACCACACAAAGTGTGGTGTCAGTAACTTGCGCCTGCCGCTTGCTCGCTCACATAATTTAATACCTTATCACACGTAGATGGGAACAGGGTTTTTCTGTGTAATCTTTATTTGTACTGCAGTATTTTAAATTATATTTCACAAATATTCGATTGGTACATATATTTTGTTACACACAGATTTTCTTTGTTTTTTAAAGGCATTTTATTTCTTACATTATGCAAATTTTCTGCTAATTAAGTCAAATACCTTCCAAGGGTAGGCAACAATTATAGCAATATTTTCATGGAGCGACGCGTCCATAACGGCTGCTCTTAAATCAGTATCTATATACTCTTTATACTGTGGTACAAGATATATTCAATATCGAGCACATATTTTTCAGGGTAGCGACGCCTCAACTTTACTTCTCCAGGGTGGTATCATAGGACCTCCACTGTTTTTAACTTATGCTAAAGACCTGTCGAATTCGTTTTGTACTTTTTTGTACATGATTGTTCACATTTCACCCAAGACCTCACTCACCATGCTGTTTATAAAACTTTCAAGCGCTGAAAGGAGAAGTTTTTGTATTAGCTCTCATATTTATGTTTCTTGGCTCTCTATACTTCGGGTCCTTCACAAGCAGATTACGAAGATCATCATTATTTACATTATAATACCTTTAAAAGACCCGTTTGAAGCTCTGTCAACTTGGATAAGGCGAATTAAGTTATTGGTAAAAGGCCTGTCATCTTGAAATGAGAGAATTAAAATATTGGTAAAGAATATAGCATTGAGAATAAAACCAGAACAGCGATGATAATGTGACATTTGGCAAATGGTCACACTTGACCGATGAAATACGGTCTCTTGTTAATTTAGCCCAGTTAGGACTTAATTGTAGGCCTAACTATTAATGTAAGTCATCACAATGCGTCAGCTTACACGCCCCCTATAAATATCCAGTGATGGTAACTACTTAGACATCATATAGGTCTAGAATTATTCAAAATGCTGTGCTGTCATCACATTTAATACAAAATTAAAGGAAAACAATGGAAAGGCACCAGACCTTGGGGTGCTTAGTCTACCAATCGAATCCCGGGTTATGCAGCAACACCATTATAAAGGACTACAACGTACAAAAGTAACACCAGAGCAGCAAATGGGCATACAGGTCATGCATGGCCTCTTGTAAACTGACCTCAGAATTTTATTACACAGCTCCGCCGTACGTGGGAAGGTCTACCAGCAACCTGCGGATGGTCGTGGGTTTATCCCGGGCTCTGCCCGGTTTCCTCGCACAACAATGCTGGCCGCTGTCGGATAAGTGAAATACTCTTGAATAATAAATAATTTATTATACAGTCTATATAAATGCATGTATAGTATCAACTCAACGACTTCAGCTGAAGTAGGTAAAAAAAAAAATTCAGTGATTGCAGTATAATATCATGCCAGTCAAGAGTTACTCATGAAATGATCTGTTGTCATCGCATTTAAGAAACAATAACATGAAAAATGGAAGGGACTAGCCCTCAGGTATGCTTAGTCAACCAGCAGAATCCCGGTGGCGGAAGGAGAGAGGAAGGGGGCGCTTGTGGAGGGCTAAACCTACAGGCAAAATTCTGATATTTTATCTAGAACCATAATGAAAGCCGTTGATGTCTTTGGAAGTATTATCAAAGCAGTGACGCAACCTTCAATAAGGAGGCAAATCTTGGATCCAATAGCAAGAATGGCGCGTATGTAATCTAGTCAACGCTTACTTGAAATTCGCCCACCTGACAAGCTTTATAGATCATGGAAACTGCGCAGAGATTTCTAGGTGCGACATTAAGACTTAAAAACAGTCAGATTTGACTCGGCAGTGTCTGTGTCATATGCGAGCCCGCTTTAATTGCCCGCGAAAGGTGATTACATCTCGCGTTATGCATGACATAATAACAAATGTCACAAAGAACCCGTAAGTAGCAAAGGCTATTAAAGATATGTTTTTCCACCTTTGCGTTTTACAGGGATTTCCGGAAAACTATAGACTCTCCACACGCTACATCTTACCTGACTTGTACAAAGAGCACAGGCGTTTCTTGTCCCACCGACCACGAAAAGATGGGTAGTTTCAGTTTGTGGATATTGTGGACTGTGCGATTATTTCAATTCATAAGTTACTACATGCTGCAAAAACTAGTGTGTCAAAGATATCCCATCAAACGCCTTCACTCTAATTCGTTTGCTCTGGGTACACCTCTCCTGTTGCTAAATACGAACGGAGTGTCCAGAATCTCTGGGTTTCTGCTTCATAATTGTTTCAGATTCCGCTTAAGCAGGGTCCTGTATTAAATGTGACGACATTTAATGCAGCATTTTGAGTGATTCTTGATTGACCAGTGACGTCTAGCATATACCTTTTAACATCACTGAAATATTTTTCCCCTATTTCTGATTCAGCCCTGCATCGTGCTAGGAACAGAATAAAATCCTAACTGAGGTAAATTGACAAGGGGCCTGATTTCAGCCGTAACCTGTACTTATTTGCCAATTATCACACTGCTCTGGTTATACTCTCTCTGGTGTAGTCCTTCATATGTTCACCGTTTTAAGTAAGATTGGCTCGTTGGATAGATGAACAGTTGCAATGAAAACGTTTATGAGATAAATATTTCTTTACCGATAACATGTAAACTATCATGGTGTATTATTTGAATACTGATTGTATTCATCCGCTAGAACATTTATTGTCCGTTATTAATGAAACTGTAACAATATATACTATTATTTTGTGATCTGGTCGCGAAGCGGGTCCTGCAAGGGCATTTCTGAGGTGGTGAAAATTGTGACAGGTTTAACGAAGTAGTTCCAGTTTAAGAGTGTAATACTGAGATGTGTTTCAGCATATCTGAAATGTTTTTTTCTCTTCAGGCATTTTAGCCTAAATGGTCAGTAAACCTCACATTGGGCTCGGTGGGGCACCGTTGTGACACCCTAGTGTCAAAAATCCTTTGTCACTTTGTGTTGTGAGTGCATGTATCATTGTTGCGTCACACTGTTACACCTTGGCGTTTCCCTGACTGTTGAGTCATCAGGCGCATATAGCATTAGCTGTAGGATTCCTAAATATATGTGTCTCCCACGTGACCATTCGTGTCCAATGACAAACAGAGTATTTTGTTTGATGCCGGATAAGAACACTAAAAAATCAGAGGAGAGGCGGCGGTGTGTTATGGATGGCAAATGGTCATTCGTTACCGGTGAAAATCGGCCTCATCACTTCATTTAGAGTTTTATTCCAATTATTTATGTAAGGGTTTAAGAAGTAACCACTTATACCCCTCTTGCACCGTGTTTTAATCATAATTAGGAAGAAGACAGACATTTGAGTAGCTGTATCTGACCATTTTTCCCCTCGCGCACAGTGTCGACAGAGACATTCAAACCATTCTGCACATGAGTCATAAACGTATTCAGGGAGCTCAAGTGTATGTGTTCCGAGACTAAGGTTTACTCCGCTCCATTCTGTACCAGATTAACCATATCAAACACAACTTTTATCCTCGCTATCTGAAAGGTTGTCAAGTGAAAAGTGTTTTCTTCCATAAATGCCAAAATTAAATATGAAATAAAAGGCACAATATGGTTATCAAAACAGAAGAAAATATAATCATTCATGAGCCAACTAACTCCAAGAATTTCAATATACGTTATGAAAGTAAGTAAAAAGCGTGGATAAATGAAAGGTATGTGCTATAAAAGCCGCTATACGTCATCACATGTGATATAATAATGAGAAGAAATAGTATCAATTGTCATTGACATTCAAGGCCCAAGCGCCGCAAATTGTGTGGCTTGGCTTAACGAAATGAGTTTTTGGTGCTGTGATAATGTATCGTGGTTAGGAATAAACTGAGATCAGTCAGAAAAAGTGAAGTTATATTGTTGATGACTTGGACTACTCAGAATTCAACTGTGTTTGAGCAAGTGTTGTTTGTAACTTTCCTCTGTGAATCAATATAACAAGTCACTACATGTATTTAGAATTACCGACCGTTTTGAAAAAAACTTCAAAACAACCCCAAAGCTGATATTTCTCCAAGACTCCAACTTGGTTTGAAACATGTTTCGATTAGTTCTCAATTTCTATTCACAATAACCAGCTGTTTCAAGACTGTTCGTAAGTGTCAAAGCGGCTATAACAACGTGTGTGAACTAATGATGACAATATATGGCCCAAATTACTCTTAGAAACAACAGAAAATCATTCATAGCCAGACTAAAGTCGACGAGTGATTGACAGTGGGTGAAGTTTGCATTTCATAGAACTTTAATATGGCACAATGAAGGCAAAAAATCGTGAAATAAAAATAAGTCGCTAACTTCTATAACTATCCAAGAGGACCCTTTAGGCGAGTAATAGACATTCGATCGTCGCTTACATTTGATTTATTTGTTTATTTCATTTGTGTTTAACGACGTTCTCAAGAATGTATCATACACGACGGCGGCCAGTATTGTGGTGGGAGGGACCAGGAGTTAATCTATTTTTCGGGTGTTTGTAACCAGGACACAATGTCACGGCAACAAAAACTGGGAAAGTGCGACCACGCAAAGTATGGTGTCAGTAACTTGCAACTGATAAATTGAAACTTACACAGTTTAATACCTGACTACAGATGGATGAGCACAGCGTTTTGCAACGCGCTATTTTTTGTACTTTTTCATTTTGAAATACCTTTCATACATATTGAATTATTGGAGTAAATTTTGGTACATGAATATACACAGTTTTGCTTTGTTTTTGAAAGGCATGTGTGTCTTATATTAAGTTCAGTTATATGCTAATACGTTCCTGCCGCAGGCTACTGAGGTCAAAGTCTTTTTGGTAACGAACCCTTTGACACAGGTTGCTGTTAAATCAGAATATGTAAGCTGTTGACATTATGAGGAACACTATATTCATTAACTGACAGAAAAAAATATTTCCCCTTCTTTCTGTCTTTCCGGAAATGATTTTCAGCGGCTAGCAAGTTCCCAAAGACGTGTAAATTTGCAACTGCCAGGTACCCTGAAACAATCTTCTCCTAAATCCGTTATTCGAGGGATGACGGATTACACTTTCGTCCATCTAACATTTCAATCCGTTCCGTGTAAAGACCTTTTCCCTTGAGACCGGTATATGTACCCTCATAATGGTTAAAAGTTCTGGACAAAGAACATAGAGTAGTGGGAATAGACCACAACCTTGTCGAACACTACGGTTAACAGGAAACGTGTCTGAGACATGACCGTTCAACAAAACTGAACCGTCAACATTAGTATATAATAACTGGACCCAACGACGAAAAGAAACTCCAAAACCAACTTTCCCCAACAATTTAAACATAAACAGGTCACTTACTCTATCAAAGGATTTCTCCTGTCCATTACGTATCAGGTGCAAATTATAAAAAAAAAGTAAAGTACATTTCAAAACTACCCAGCGCACGCCTGTTCTCACATGAAACAAGCCGGATACCACGCTTGTCTCATGGATAATGGCCTGTACTTGGATTAAATACAGCCTCCAGCAATATACTGTCCCTAAATTCATCTGAATGGTAACAGGCCAATGCGTCCAATAGGCAATCCGTGCAAGACAACTCGTCCAAAATCCCGAGACAACAATAGCTAACCAATTCGTACAATGGTTAAAATGATGCAATAATGACCGTGATCTATATATGTAGCTGTTCGACAATTGTAAGACTTCATCTCTTTCGTGGTACTGTTACATAATAATTAAGTGCAATTTCATGCACAGAATCTTCACACCCAAAACCGAGTGACTTTGAGAAAACCTATACCTGCACTCTGTTTGGATGAATATATGTATTTCTCATTATACGTGTATACTTCGTAAGTTAAGATTAAATACGAAAAGAAACGAAGTACGATAAATAATGTTTAAAATTCAATTTACAGAGATAGAGACATGTTCTCTCGACATTCAATACACAGGTAAACCATCTTGGCTTAACGTGATTTACTTTCTGTTTATGTAGCACCTTCATTTCATCCTGCTGACCTAAAACTCTCTCACTTGTCACCAGGTGACTTAATCCTAGTCACAAGCGTCGGTTAAAATGGCTTCCTAAGATTTCCTTCATCGGTTAAAAGTGCTCGCAGCTGACACTTTCAGTAAAAGATATTCACAGGATCAATACCAATCATTGTGTATTCATTCATTTCGTTTTAGGCTCTTATACTTATTATCAATCTTGTAATTCATTCAGGAAGTAGAATTGAAGTCTACACTGACATTAATTGGTATCTACACAAATTATTTCAGCACTTGTCATGCTGGTGACAAAATGCAAAGAAAGGAGGACTAAGTAATACACAAATAGTGTAACTCCGAAAAACGTACTCTGTAAGCTTTATTTCGCCTGAATATTTAAGCCATTTATTGGCGATTTTACAAAGACAACCAAACTATGCAAACGCTAATTTATCAACATACAAAATTGCATGACATATGATGTATTCAGACAATGCAAGAAGATAAGTGTTGTGAAATTTAATTATATCCACTATCCAGTATCCATTCCTGGTGCTGGATACGGGCTTCCCAACAACATTACTAAAGGGACATCACCAGAATCGCTGCTATTTGGCTGGGACTGAATCTCCAAAATAAAGGAAAAAAATTGACGAAAAACAATGAAGACGACGAGGACCCAAATTACCCAACATCCATATATCTAGATCGTAATCACGGTCATTATTGCATGAGTTCAGCCATTGTACGAGTTGACTCGACATTGTTCGAGTTGACTCGGGATTTTGAACGGGTTGACTTGTACGGGTTGCCTACTGAACGAATTGACCTGTATTCGCCTGAATACATGTACGCGCACTGTATGAGTGTCTGGATGGGGGCTGCTGGGCTGATCATCTTCTTTTCGTCATCTTCATTGCGACTCTTCCTCAAGGTGTTCAATCTCCGGAGTAGACGCCCTTACAGGTCGATCCCTTGTGAAGGTATAGCTCCTTTCCGGTGTTGTTAGTTTTCCAAGGGCATCAGGGTAGACCGGAAACAGGTGATGTGGTTTCAGGGTAGAAGTTCATCATGATCTCATCGCACTTCATGTTACATCTGGCGATTTCCTCTGTCCCCTTACAACGAAGGAACATGATGGTTTTATAAAATCGGAACTATATTGTCTCGGAAACAGGAATACACAACTTGTTTAGACACATATTGTGAGAGACATATTGTTAACATATGGGTTTACGGAGATATTTTTCTTTCCTAATTCTGTTAATACTGATATATTTTCATGTACATTTATAAGACGAGTTAAAGATATTTATATTGCTGAATGGTATGCTTAATTAGATTCACCCAGACTGATATTCTACAAATTCCTCAGAACTACTTTTGGTTTTGCAGACTCTGTACACCACGCCCTGTAGTTTCTCGATGCTCTAGATTTAGACATGAGCTTTAGCTTTATTGTAAATAGAGTCTACTTTCGGGAAAGAATTCCCCCTGTGGTCTACAATCAAACTATCTAGAATTTTCTTTAACGTTAGTCTATAAATATGAACGACGAAGTTGTAAAGCGCGCAGACATTTATTTACGTCCACCTGGAGGATTTTGATGAATTTATTGCAGCTAGACCATTCGACATTCATCAGTCTGTACTCCACTTTATTGTACCTGAGCTTTGTGTTTCGTAAATATCTGAATTATTCTTGTATAGTATTGTAAGTTGTAATATTTGTTTATTTTATTAAATTATATGCATCGAACTTATTAAAGCGCCTTCGTGTTTCTTTGTTTAATCTTAAATTATGTAAGGCTTATCGCTGTCTGAGAGCTGAACAAGCCATTTGTTGATCATTTCCCTTCCTATATTGGTGATATCCTTACAAAGACTATCTACAGGAGATCAGAAATAATACACATGGAATTCAACTTATCAGATTAAGAACGTCTTCACATAAGTTGAAAGTCAAGACTGGTAGACAGTCGTGAACGAAAGGCATACATTGTAATCAATTTGTAATGAAATATTACTGAACCACACCTAGTGTTTCCAAAAGCATAGAACTTTTAACTTATAGTTTAGTAATAATTCATAGAACTCCTTTACGAGGCCATGAAAATACATGATTTCAGCCTAGGTTAGTAACGCAAAGTTTGTTTGTAGCCAACGATATGCTGTGAATATTTTTGTACACATATTTCAATACCCGAACTTTTCACCTGTCATTTGTATCTTCAGTGTACAATATCCGTACTAACTTATCAGTTTTATGGGTTTTGCGAGAGGCGAAAATGCTTAAGATGAATGAAGATTTGACTTTTCATTCCCTCTCCGATCGGTACGAGACCAGCTTGGATGCCCTCCAAATCTAAATGTGGTTTTTCTGCTCCGGCGTAAGGAAGGAATATGTAGGTAAGCGGCCCCTCACGTCCACAGCGGGCAAAACAGCCGTATTTGGTGGACTAAACATCCCCGAAGCCTATTCCCTTTGAATTGTTTTCATGTCATTCTGTATACATGTGTTAAATGTGATGACAACACAGCACTCTGGGGTATTTTAGATCAGTGACATCATAAATTACACTTAACTTCACCGCAATCGTTTTAACCCTTGGTGCTAGGGGATGTGTAAGTTACTTCTCGTACACTTCCATGAACAGTTGGAATAAAGCCCTAATTGTGGGAAATTGACAAGAGGCCGGATTTCATCGGTGACGTGTGGCCATCACACTGTCGTCGCTGCTGTGGTTTTACCCTTTGCTGTTTTCTTTGTATTATAGCCATTGGGTGATGGTTGGCATCGTCAGTCTTGATACACCCTTAGCTTAAATGGTGCTGAAAGGGTGTAAACTTACAGGGTGATATATAGGCAAAATGGAGCAGAAATCCCTGTTGATTACACACTTTAGGGTGTAACTTTTTAAAATTGATATTGAAAAGGTGTGAATCACTCTGTGGTTGGCTTTGCACTGTCCCGAGTTGTCTTTCTCATAACTTTGGCTACATGCATTGCTTTTAATTAAAACAAGGTTTGGTGGGATTCTTTTCTTTCTCAACACGATGTCATCATTTCTATTTGTCTTTGCGGATCACATCATTCGTGTATTCATGTATGTATATAGTTTTCCGTACACGTGTTACATGTATTTTTCTATATGCACACTGGTGTGATAAAATAATGCCTTATAACATTGTACAGGGTTGGCTTTCTGTCGCTGAAACTGATTTAAGTATTTGCTTAGCTTGGTGTCAAACGGGTGTTGATCTTGCATGATCAGAATTTGTTTTTCTCTTTAGTTTCTGTCTCTTATGGCAATGAATATCGTTCGCGTGTAGGCTATATTTTAGCTATATTTTCATTGGTTTGATTATTGAAATGATAGGAAAAACTTGAGGTTCTATATAGTCCTATATTGACCAACATGGAGCTAAACTGTGGTATCGTTATGTTCTTATAAATGTTGCTCTGATGTTAAGTAAATACACGCAAACATATTCATCTTGTAATATGTAAGACAACACTTTTACAGTCAGCTTGCTATACAGTTAAACCCTATATATTATAACAGCAGAGTTAACCCCGCAATAGTAGTAAGAATTAGCCATCTGCCATAAATCTATCCAATAAAACTGATGTCATACTAGGTTACACCCTGATGTAAGCAAGATTATTTATTAAGCTATAGGACTCATGAATTTCCCAGTTAAGGAAAGCAGTATTTAAAACAAAGAACAGGGAAACGCTCTTTGCTCTTAAGTTTAGAATTTTGACAAATAAAGTTGCAAACTTAACTGAAACTGATCAAGGCGCAGACACGGGAGCTAACCATACAAATCCTGATAAAATGTTCACGCTGTGAAGGCCACGTGTACCTAACATCTGGTTGCGTTACTCATTGTGAGTTTCTAATAGCTTTGTATTTGTTATTATTCCTCTAAAGAGATAGAGCCCTCTCAGTTGTAAAATAAGATGACACTATAGATATTTAAATATTTGAATCCGACAGAAGGTTTCAAGTCTTGTTGAGGCCTCTTTGTCTAGTATCAGTGATGACGTATCACTCAATGGGGACAATGTCTTTCTGTTGTTGTTGTATCTCATTTCTGGGATAGAAACTTACATAAAATTTAAACCTTTCATCTATACTACAGAGCAGATCAACAAGCAGGTCTGTGTTATGCTTAGTGACATATAAGAAAGATTTGAACCGTTACAATCTTCTATTCACTGTTTTGTATCCAGTAAGTAGCATTTTTGATACATCCACGTCTCACAACGGGGCGCTTTAAGAGTTTTAGTCTTATGTAGAGGGAAGTACGCAGACCCCTCGAGTCTCTGTGGCTTGACTGAACTTCTCCAGATACACAAAAAAGTCATGTAAATATTAAAAGGCGTTCAAGGAGTTGTTTTTATGAAATCCATATCTGTACAATTACCTATTTTTCAGTTATTGAAGGACGCCGGCGCTTTGAATGAAACAGATGTAGACAATCTATTGTTTTCTGGGCTTAACAGATACCAACCATGGTTGTTCACACATCTGTCAAACAAAGGATGTGAAATGCAAGCTTTTCATGGAGGCCATACAGTTGATGTAGACACAACAAATGTAAGTTGGTTTTTGCTGTCTATTGTCTAGTATTAGTTCACATTGCACCCATTATTATGCATTCTTTTAAGAAATAGAAGCAAGTTACAAAACTAAAACGTATAAACTGTAGGCCTAATGGTATTTCACCCAGACAGTAAAAATTTTTTTACAGCCTTTCCGAATAGTAATAACGCGTGTTAAATCGTTACGGCAGTATGCACCAGGAAAAGGAAAATGATTCGTTTTATGCCATTTGAACTTCAATTATTGTGCTTTGTCATCTTTTTACCTGTTTATCGATTTTGCGCCATATCACTGTCCTCTCTGTGATTTTTTTATTCTTAGGATGTTCAAATAATACACTCCAGCGGAAGATATGTAACCACAATGAATTGTAATTTCAAAAAATCTTATCCAAGATCTCCACTCTATGACAATTCATATAACTGCCCTTCATATAAATATTATTTACCTATGTTTAGCAGCTACATACGCACATATGGTTGTTAAACTTGTAAATATTCTAAGATTTAAAAATTTATATGATAATGTCCTTTGGCAGGCCATAAGACCATAGTTCTGCTAGAGAAAAGTGTGTTAAACCTGTAACAAAAGAATTTTTGTTTTTAAAATCGAGTGAAAACCTTTTTGCTGCACATTTGGTTTCCATGATTTATTATACAAGTTACTCAGTGGAAGTTGAGATATTACATTGTGCTGTTTAACAGCTACTAAGCGTTTGAACAAGACGCTAGTCTGACATCAATTGTTTTCAGTGAATGAAAATTTTCCAAAATGTCGCTTATCATAAGAACACAGTGGTTAAAAAATTACAGTACCATATTAATCATATCATATTAATTCATCACAAATGACTATAGGATTAAGGTTGTAAGAGACAGAATATTTTACGCTACGGAAATGACAAGGTGATGTCATCATCAAATCCAAATATTTTACAAAATGGTGTTCCTCAAATTTAGAACTTTGAAAAGACGCTGAGTCAAGTTTATTTTATTTCACAGGACATATGGCGTGATCACACCATTTGCAAAATATGTTGGAGAGAATCTCAACGAAGATTCAACAACCCCACTGTTTATGGGGAGAGAACTATAGTTCGAAGCCACGGGCTTGCTCGCTGGACTGGATAGACTATATGTATTAGCTATCTATTGGTTGTTCTAATTAAAATGTGCATCCAAAGTGTTAAACAACCTTACGCCTTTGGAATCTTTTTATGGAATTACTCCGGACCATGTAAAATACAAAAGTACCTTTTAAAACAAAAGGAAATTATATTTAACAATCTTTTACTGTAACATTTCAGTATGTATTAAAATAATTTTAAAATACATCAGTGAGAAAAAGCGCACGTGGCCAAACCCTTTACTTCTTCACATGTGGTTAGATATTAAGTTGTGTGAGTGAATAATCTTCATTCGCAAGATACTGTCGCCTCGTTTTGTGTGCTCGAACTTTGCCCAGTTTTTGGTGCTTTGATACTGGGTCATGGCTACAAACACTTAAGATATGAATTATTCGAGTTGGCGACTTTGTTTCTTGATGTTTCAAGGCTGTAATCATCTAACGAAGTTTTGCAAACGGCTGTTAGGTAACAGGTGTTAGCGCCTCCTGGGGCAACAGATGGCTGCCTCAAACACGGTCTCCGTGAAACCT
Source organism: Acanthopleura granulata (assembly GCA_016165875.1). Classification (NCBI taxonomy): domain Eukaryota; kingdom Metazoa; phylum Mollusca; class Polyplacophora; order Chitonida; family Chitonidae; genus Acanthopleura; species Acanthopleura granulata. The sequence goes on along the minus strand of JABBOT010000021.1, from coordinate 5,285,735 downwards.
GGACACTCAGGGCCTCGTTTGCCATGTGCAGAAGTACGGAATCCAAAAAGCTGAGTACAGTCCAACTGTTAAGTAGACTAGAGCCTACTTGGCGATTTGCTTATGACCATGGAGTATGGGACTCATCTAGCGTGAACGACATTAGTTTCCCTCATTTGGCCTGTTGTGACACGTCTTTGCGTGCCTTGTTACTCTAGTCACGGCAGCCATTGTGTTAACGTAATGTAATCATGATAATCTCGCATCATTGCATTGAATTTAAACTTGGTACATGGCTTCACGATGACAAGCGAAAGGTCAGTCTCCGGCTTAGGTCCAAAACGTCTTTATGAACAAAATCACGACCGTTTTCGTTCTGTTGTGGGCTACTGGCATAGTTCTTAACATGACGGCCCAAAACGTTAAGCGACATGTACAGCGAAATCACTACTTCCAGAATGCTTAGACGACAAGAAGGGGAAGCACTGTGCCGTGTGTGGTACAAGAGTATGAGATTTTTTATTCCAAGACAACAAATTAAAAGTCGATCATAATACACACACAATTGTGAATAGTAAATACCTCCATGTAAATGGGGACGTAACTGTGAATATAATTCAGACCAATCAGAACACAGTATTATTTTCATTAGACATTAATCGGCCGATGTAACTCGTTGAATGGGCACAACGCTGATCTTATACATAAGAATTCAATAAACCGATTCGGCTTTGCAGAAATCTCCCGAGATCATGCTTGTTTTGGACGAGACTGGGTGGGGGTTCTCGCGAGATACTGTGATTTCACGGAGCTTAAGAATGCGGTTGTTGTTGTTTGTTATTTGATTGGTTGTTTTACGCTATACTCAAGAATATTTCACTTTGACGAAAACCCACGACCATCCGCAGGTTGCTAGCAGAACGCGTTATAAGAAGGCGTTCAAAAGGGATCTGATGATTCATAGCGTCGTGTCTCTTTCTTGGACAGGAGTGTCAACTTGAAAGAATTCTTAAAATAACCAGCACAACTATTGTATACAGAACGGATTGCTAGAGTCAGTAGAAGATCGACTTGGCCCAGTAAAACATGGTTGTTCCCCCATCTGAAGGAATCCTGATTCATGGTGTTTTCCGAATCCAGATATTGCGGTTTCAAATCAGAAAGACTGTCACCTACCTGTGGCTTTTGCGCTGTATTCCTGTTTCTTATATCCTTAAATCTGAATTAACTCAAGTGATATTTTCCCGACTTTGGTATTATGCATTAATGAAATAAAGACACGGCTACCTGAAGTTTTAATAATCTCTATAATAGATAAATAAGTTTATAGGTTTAATCGTCAAGCCCTATTGTTAACTCTGATGGTGTGCTCCGGCTCCTTAATCACTGGTAAACGATGATGGGGCGTTCCAGCTTGTAAATCACTGTTTCCAGCTCGTAAATCAGTAGTAAACCATGATGGGGCGTAAACCATGATGGGGCGTTCCAGCTTGTAAATCACTGTTTCCAGCTCGTAAATCAGTAGTAAACCATGATGGGGCGTAAACCAGGATGGGCGCTCCAGCTAGTAAATCCCTTGGAAACCATGGTAGGGGGTTGCAGCTGGTTAATCATGGGTAAACGATGATGGGGCGTTAGAGCTCGTAATTCACTGGTAAACCATGATGAGGCCTTCCAGCTCGTAAATCACAGGTAAACGATGATGGGGGGGGTTCCAGCCTGTTAATCACTGGTAAACCATGATGGGGCGTTCCAGCTGGGAAATCACTGGTAAACGACGGTAGGGTATTACAGCTCTCTAATCACTCGTAAACGATGACATGACGTTCCAGTTGGTTTATTACTGGTAAACGATGATGGTGCGTTCCAGTTGGTTAATCACTGATAAACCATGATGGCGCGTTTATGATGGGGCGTTCCAGCACGTAAATCACTGGTAAATCATGATGGTGTGTTCCAGCTTGTTAAACACCCGAGCAGCTTTGAAACCAACCGATAACGCCAGTTCGGAAAGAAATGCGAGGATTAATACATATATTATAACCCATGCCATTAGTTATAAAATGAACATGTAACGAACAAGTAGGGAATAAAACTTGATAACATTTAACTCATTTTCTCGCCGAAAATGTTCTGTGCCACCTTAACCCCACACTCACAAACACTCCAGCCCCGTGTAATGGATTTTAACAACCTGCATGTATTGCTGAATAACACAAATTTGACCTACACAAATAGGAATTGTGCCCATGGAGCGTCACGTTCCTGGAACCACTGAAGGATACTTGACAGAATTCCAGCAAATTTTAGATTATAATCTATAATGACCCTATAAAGCCTGTAAACAAAAGGACATAAGATTTCAGATCAAAGAGGAGCCTTAAAAGAGCACGAATAGGAGTCAGCTGCTCAGTGACAACGGTTGTTTAGTTGGATTAAACAGAATCTTTCAATGGATAAGCATGGTTAATATTATCGACCTTTATAGAAATGCTGTTTTTCTTTTTCCTCATTTTTAAGTAGTGCTCTAGTGCTACCGGTTTTCATTGTAACGGACAAAGTAGCGTAAACAGCAAAGGTGTGTGATTTTCAAGAGCAATTTCCCTGTTTGCTGATATGTTGTTTAAAATTGTAAGTCGATTGAAAACTTTCTTTTTTTTTCAAATTTTTATCCTCTTCAGCAATGTACCATTCCCACTTGAAGCCGTTCAGCGGAACCGCAACAAGATTTGGATTTGAACCCGTGGGTCATGGTTCGATCACCTGCGGTGACAAGAATAACGCCCTTGCCGGTCAAGCCAACATTTGACTAACACTAGCGATATGTGGGCGTATGTAATAGTTATTCTTCTGTTATTCTGGTTGGTTGAAATATTTTCAGTATCAATCTTCGACTCTCAGACAGCGATAACCCTAACTCTCAGACAGCGATAACCCTAACTCTCAGACAGCGATAACCCTCACTCCCAGACAGCGATAACCCTAACTCTCAGACAGCGATAACCCTAACTCCCAGACAGCGATAACCCTAACTCTCAGACAGCGATAACCCTAACTCCCAGACAGCGATAACCGTAACTCCCAGACAGCGATAACCCTAACTCCCAGACAGCGATAACCCTAACTCTCAGACAGCGATAACCCTAACACAAGATCAGATAAGTTCAATGCATATAAATGAATAGTAAACTGTAAGCATTACAAATTACATTTAATATACAAAGCATTTCAAGTAATAGTGAAAAACGTATAGTTTCTTACGGAAATTACAAATCAGGTTGAAATACCAAGGCAAGATTTTTCAGAAACATAAAGAAATCCACTGTTCTGGTGAAATCCTGAAGTGAAGTATGTCACAGGCTTCTGAGTGACGATCGGGCAGGCCGACGATAGTTTGTAGCCATAGGTCCGGCTAGCCTACAGCCTTCCATAGGCAACTGGTAAGCGAAAATGTCAGAAATCCCTTGCCAAACCTTGGAGAATGCAGTCCTCGGGCTTGACACAAAATGAAATCAGGTGAATGTCACTTTCAGTTTGAACTGGGATGAAATGTATGTAATCGCATAAAGAGACAATGAGCGATGCAAGCTCAGAAATTACGTCTCAGACAAAATAGCAAGTGGAGAAACATAAGCTCCAAAATGTGCCAAGAATAGCAAAGGGGAAAATGTACAAATCGACAATATCAGACAGCAGGTAAGCCCAAAATTTTAGAAATCTTCACTTCGTCGTTCACAAGATAAAGAAATTTCTAGACGGTGTGATTGTAAACATATTTGCAACACGGATATTTCTTTCCAGAAAGTATGCTCTATGTATAATGACACAAAACTAATGAACACAATAGCTTCGAGAAACTACAGCGCACACACTATGAAGTACACACAGCTCGAGATCTAGGCCACACGCTGACCCAATATAAATAATAAATAAGGAAAAAAAATTATACAATGTATTACAGAGGGGGTCGGAACAATGCGACTGATAAACCTGCATAAACAAGGGGGCGTCTCCAGCATCCCAATTCTCAGACTTCGTCAGTGAGGGACTGTTCTTCTGTCACCGTGAGACACTCAACATATATGAAGCCCAGATAAAATTTCAACCATATCTCGGTTATGCGCGAATCGGATTTAAATCGTTATTAATGTCAACATTAATTGTAACAAAATTTTCTTTAAGCCATGGTGATTGGAGATTGTGTTTAAGTGTTTACATGAACAGGCAAAAGTAAACCTAACTGAGGTAAACTGACGAGATAAAATGCTACGACAAAGACAGTAAAACTGTATATCGACAGCAGCGTGACAGTTGACATGAGGTCATACCTAAAGTTACAATCCGGGCCTTTGGTCATTGTCAGTTTAACTCAAGAAATGTTTTTTTCCGTGTGAGTGATTAAAAGGAGGCAACTTACTGTCCCCTTTTCCAGTGGCAATTAGGTGACTAAGAAAAACACCAACAAGATGTCACATTTCACGGGTCACCGTGGCTGCTGTCGCCTAACTGGTATTGACCATTGCACCAAGAAGAGGTCTTTAGTACTGGAATTCAGCAGTCTGAATGGTCTTTAACAACAGATTGTTTTTGTCTGTCAGTATAAAAAGTGTAAATATGTCTAACCAAGATGTGAGGATGAAGAAATACCAGAACTGCATTTAATTAACTTGTAATTTGTTGCCAATTCAGTAACTTTGTTAGTGACGTTAAAATCAATACACTGGTCAACTAAATTCTGTTGGTCTTAGAGAGACTCTTCGATCCCTAGATTCTATTGGTCTTAAAGAGAAACTTCGATCCCTAGATTCTGTAGATCTGAAAGAGAAACAGTAGTTTGTTCGGAGGGCACCAAAAGCAATCTTTCATGGCAAATAATTTGTCATTTACAATTTTTCGGGCGCATTTGCGGACAAATACAGTATTTCAATTGCACTCGCCCGACTTCAGGCGGATCTTATTATGCTACAGCGATTTTGCCTCTCCGCCGATGTCCGTGTTCGAGCTACAACTCCGTCTGTTTCGTGGGTTTAATTTTTGAAGAATACATGGGAATTGAAATGACGATGTCTACGTGGTTATCATGGAAACCAGATTCTTATTTCCGTATATCCTTATAAAAATGTAAGATTTCGTGTCCGTTCTAAAACTTCAAATGTTTTATCAGTGCAGTTTTAACTGTTGGCGGGTATTATGTATCGAATGTTTTTTGGCAAGATTCTGCGTTGCAGGGTGTAATCACATTGTCGAACTGTCAAAGTGGCTCTTGGTAAGGAGTGCGACTTCCCACCGCTGGCGCATGTTCTAATCCAGCTCTGGCTACTTCTTCTGTGGCTTTAAGTCTAATTTACTTGGAACATTCTGGTATCCTCCATCAATAAAGCTTACATTTATCGCACAAGCGAAAATTTTTCAGCATGCCGTAAATTAACAATCCTGTCACACTGCTACTGCAATTAGCAATCACACGTGAGATGCACGAGCATGCTCGAGTTCATAGTGATCAAGCCCATCGAGCTATATGCAGATATTACGATTTAGTTGTCTTCACTATCAAACTGGCAGATGGGAGTGCCAAAGAGTAGAATAAGATTTGAGTTACCAATCAATAGCACACGGACTTCTAATCGCAAAGTAAATACAGAAAATGGGATGGCGATCAAACCTGTCAGAAGATGCTCGGTATTCAGTTCCAAAGAATGCGCCAGTGAATGGACGAAGCTCGTTCACCTGTAATCCTATACTTCCCTGAAGACTTAGCTGACTTATACATCCAAACCCAACTAAGTGTTCCACCTGCCAGATGTTTAGCTGGGGGTCAGTGTAGAATTGAAATGTCTGTTTTGGTAGCTCTGAGGAGAGTCACGAGAGGATTCCATTGAGAGCACACTGAAAGATGTTAGGATTGGAAAAGAAGGCCACGGTAGTTCTTCCAGAGATTGTTCCGTTTTTATTCAGGAGGGATAAATTTTCACGGCTAAAGTAAACATATCCCGTAAAATCTGATGTTCTTCAGTTATATCTTTGTGGTGCGCCCTCGCCATTGTGTAAAGAAAGTCTCATACCACAGTCACTTTTCCTAGTAGTGTACCCAAACCAACATCAATACCTAGTTCTATCTTCTGTTCGTCAGAACTCCAGTTCCCCTAATCATCTCAATCTGGAAACGTTTCTATAAAATCTTCCGCTATTTCAGAAAAAAATGGTAAATCTAAGTTCTTCACATCTGTAGAATCCGAACATACTTTAACTGATGACAAACATAAATGTGGTGAACATCACAAGTAATGAATGTCCAAATCGAGTATCATTTTAGTATGTGTGGTGTCGATAATCAGCTATGTATCTCAGCTGCTCTTTGATTTCAATTGTTCATGTATACAACATGGCGATGATAATTAACGCAATGAACATACGGCTGCCCAGCCACGGATTAAGAGGAATTAGACTCAATTATAAAGCAGAGTCCCAGAGATCCTTAACACTCCGTCCGTATATATCAACACGAGAGGCCTATTCTCATTGTAAACTTAAAGACACTGAGAGTGAATTGAGGCGTTTGATGGAAACTCATCTGAAGACATCTGGCATAATTACTCTTCTCGCCTACACATGAGTTAAATGGTCCCAGTAATTTATTTGCATAAATAATAACGATAATGATGATAATGATGATAATAATGATAATGGCGAACACTACGAAAACGTATTGTAGTAATACCATTATACTACTAGTAGTTGTTATATTAAAAATAACTCTTAACAGGAATTAAATTTTCTTTTCAACTTTATTTGCTGGAGATTTCATTTCACTTTATGCGTATGTTTGTTCTCAGATAACATTCTCGTCGAGAAAGGATTACAGTATGGAAATCTGGCTTCCGGTTGGCCATGATTGCCTTTAAGCAGGCATGCCGCCTTCATTATTCAAGTGGTAAAGGAGTGGAAGTTAAAGGGGTAGTCGTGCCGTCCGTGGTTGTAGTCGTGGGGCCTCCTGTAAGAACCAAAGGAGAAAATGAAATCATATATGTTAACTCCTTATTTATATATTTATTTAAGTGGTACTTAACGTCTTACTCAATAATTTTTCACTAAAAAGATGGCCGTCAGTTTTAAACATGGTGGAAACCGGAGAGTCCCAGGTGAACCACCGGCTTTTGGCAAGTCACTGACGAATTCTATTTCAATGTGCTACGTGCATCTATGCACACCATACTGGTGGAATACAAGCGCTCTTCCACGAACATGACGAGAGTCTAAACGGCCAGACACAAGCGTGGGTCACGGATTACTGCCATCACATCCTCAAAAGCAGAGAGAAAAGTGAAATCAACAAATTGCCTAAAGTGTCGTTTGAAATCGACCTCCTGAGTGCTATCGACTAATGGGCAACAATCGCCCTTCAAACACATGTTTGCAAAGAAACAATCGTGACAATCAATGACTGAAATCTATGCAGGCTACTGACGCTTCATAAACTGCAACTGACATCATTGGTTTTTTTTCCACATAATTTACTTCCTCCCTTGTGCTAGGGGCGGTGTAAGTTGCTTCCATGTAACCACTAGCATGAACAGTTGGGATAGGACCCCACTGGGTTACGTTTTTCAGCACAATGGCGATTTGGTTCCAAGTTGACTTGGCTGTTGTTCCCTTGCACGGTACGAGTAATACATTATCAGCTTGCCCACAAAACGTCACCGTAAATGCACGATTAAACAACAAACTACACGTCTTTGACCCGAATTACCTTTGGCGGGAAAGGTTCCCCATTCTAGGGTAAATTGACAAGTGACCGGATTTCACCAGTTACCCTTGACCATTCCCCCCCCCCCCCATCACACCGCCATCACCGCTCTGGTTTTATCTCTCTGCTGCAATCGTCTACATGTTACACGGATTCCTTAGCGCGTAAACAGCCGTCGACGTTAACAATTCGGTCATAAGTAGCTTAGACAAGTTGCTCTCTCATTATGGGTGGACATCACCCAAAATATAACGGAAAGGTTCCTCTAGCACACCGCTCTCTCATGACCCTTGGATATATGCCGAGCCTGAAATCCTACATAATGGTCACCAATTAGAGCCTTCCAATACACCACAATGCAGACGTTCTTTTCCAGCAATCTGTTGTTGCTCATTCGAACAGGCTAGTACAACAGCCGCAGAGTGAGTTCAATCACGGGAGGAACGACTGTGTGATAGTTAGGACATTCAGTCGCTTTCTCGTACGCGCTCATAAAGACGAGACTAAAGTAGCTCTCGCACGTACTTACGACTGGCGCAATGATGTTCGCCACAAAGATGGGGTAGCAATTTTGAAAGCTGCCCATAAAAAAATCATAACCCGGGCTTCAGAATTCTCTTAATACCCATAAAGTGAACGATATATTAGCGAAGGAAAACTAGGTCTTATTTTATGAACACAAGACCCAGGCACCCTTAAATCAGATTTAATATGACAGATTAATTAACTAGTCTCTAACACGGAATTGACGCACGTGGTGCATGTAGGCAGTGCAACAACAATAACACAATACTATTGAAGCAGAGATTGCTCTAGCTATATGCCAAAATATGAGTACATATATTTGGAAAATTGATACAACACAACTCTGCCTCCTATGCTGACATATTGTTATGTTGTTGCTGTTGCACTGCCCACATGTACCACGTGCGTCAGTTCCGCTTTAGAAACTAGTTAATCAATCTCTTATATTAAATCTGATTTAAGTGTGCCAGGGATTTATGTTTTATGTTTATGGAATGACATCTAGAAATAGCTAAAACTCAGTCAAAACTCCTTGGTCTTGCTCTCTAAAGGTCATTGTTTTATTTTATAAGATATAAATTTTGTACATATTATTCGAATAAGTTATGGTAACACTGTAAATGTGGTTTGGGTATTTTAACTCATACAATACATATCTGAAGTACATATATCTTTTTAGACTTAACTTTGATGTCATTGTCCTATCGATAACCATAATTGTCCTAGCTTCAGTCATGTCCTTGATCCGATAAGACTGAAGAATTGCCGACTTGGTGTTAATACATAACCATTTATTCATTTACTTTGTTCTTTAGGAGTCTGCCTTCTGTTGTTTCAGTAGAGGTTTCGCCTTCAAGGTGACACATCGATTAGTTGTAACCGCTAGGGAAATGGTAGTGTTCTTTTCTTTTCATTCTGTACAATTTAAATTTATTTCCTTGACGGTTAAAAACCAAAATTTGTAAATATTACTAATAAAATAACTGCTCACCTTTAGAGAAACACCTGCAGTAAAGAAACCGACATTTAGCCGACAGGTCAGACGGATCGACGTCTTCAAACGTTTCTCCGTCCGACAGACATTTCTTCATAAATCTCGTGCAGACGTCTGATTTGGACTTGCCACACCCGGGTCGTATGTATTTCTTCACGTAGTTATACCAAGTCCCGGATACGCTGACTGTTAGCAAGGCAAAAATTAGCAGGACAGCCAAAACCTTCATCGCTGACTTCTTCAGTTACAAAGACCGGGAGTGAAAGTCTGGGTGTTTCCGAAGGCTCACAAACCCAATGTCATCTCAGAGATTTATATATGACGTCGTGGTGAAAGGGTTTCGATTTCCAAGCTTTATTTTATTGTGACAAAAGTGGTGAAAAACTTGTTTAAAATGGAAATATCTGAAAAGATCGTCGAGCGATCAGTTCACTTAAAATTTTAAAGAGCACCAATGGCCATTGGTTTTGTGAATCATGAGCCGTTAATTGTTGTACAGGCTACTTGCTCAGCGATATTGGACAGCGCTAAGGTACTTTCTTACAAAGGATGAGTTCTGTTCAAAAGGCTAAAACACAAAATGGCATCGCATAAAGACCGATAATTTTAAGTATTATTATGCACTCATAGATTCCATTCCACATGGAGAGTAGTTCCTCTTATCAAAGGTTATCACTCAGGATCTTGCTTTCATTCATGTCCTCTCAAATTGATCCCTCGAGCTGAGGACATAATGTTCTTTTGTGCACCGACATTGGGGGTCAAGCCCTAAGGGTCAGTATAGAGGCTGTGATCTATAGTCAGCTGTACTTCGGTCAGTTATTCTCCGATGGTTCCAGGAAACAAGTGATGGGACGCTGGCACATATCCTACTCAAGTAGACCAAATGTTTGTGTATTATTCAGGGTATATATGGAGGTTTGCTAATGGATAACTCGGTCCTCAGTTAAATTGCTTATTACTAGTATATTTCACTTTACGAACGTCGCTGTAAATGTTCGATTAAACTTTCAAGGCATCATTTTGACAATCATAAGACTGTATTTAGCATTATATGTTATGTTTGACATATTAGTGTTGGGAACTTGGGGTACAGATTACTTTTGAAACAGGTTCTTGCCATGATCAAGTTGAAGCGTCCATTTATCGCTTACCATTGGTACATGAATGTGGAAAATGACGCTTAGATTTATAAACCAATTCTAAACACCACAACTCAACAACTGTCATAACTTCCAATAATCGTTTATTTATTTATTTATTTATTTATTTATATATTTATTTCTTATACCGTACTCGAAAATATTTCATTTGCGTTGAGGTTTATGGATGTAAGGAGACGCATGACCGGGGAAGAAACACCTTTCCTCTACGTGAAAATCTTTCTCACTTGAAGCCGTTCATCCGAACCACTAACAAAAAATGGATTTGAACCCATAGGTCATGGTCCGATCACCTCCGATCACAAGAGTAACGCTCCTGCTGGTCAAGCTAACATTAGACTGACCCTCAACGCGATGTGGGCGTATGTAATAGTTATTCTTCTGTTATTCTGATTGGTTAAATTCTGTCAACCTGGCGTTAATCCATAATAGTGTTTCTTCGTACATTTATTGTAATGTATGTAAGGGCACCATTAAACTAAGAGGATAAACGATAAACAAATGATTTGCTCGATTCTCAAACAGCGATAAGCCTAACACAAGATAAGAAAAGAAACACTTAGATAAGTTCAACGTATATAAATGAATAGCAAAATTTAAGCAGTACAACTGACAACTAATATACCAAAACATTAGAAACAATAATAAAAAAATATAGTTTCTTACGGACATTACAAATCAGATTGATATATCAAGGCTATCCACAAACATATGGAAATCCAATGTTCTGGTGAAATGCTGAAGTGAAGTGTATCACTGGCCTCCAAGTGCCCGAGTAGCCAACGGCCCGGTGAGCCTAAAGCCTTCCCTAGGGAACTAGTAAGCAAAAATGTCCGAAGCCCCTTGCCGAGCGTTAGATAATGTAGTCCTTGGGCTTGACAGGAAATGACCTCAAGTAAATGTTATTTCCAGAGTAAACTGGAATGAAAAGTACGTAATCGCAAAGAGAGTCAATGAACTCAGTAATAACATCTCAGGCAAAATAGCAAGTGGTCAAACACAAACTCGGAAATGTGTCGCAAAAGTGATGTGGAAATTAACAATGTCAAATAACACGTAAGCCTTAACTCCAAAAATCCCAGAAATCTTCCAAAGTGGACGTATGAGTAAATGACTGTGTTTTGTGTAACTTCATATGTAAGTTATTCATGAACTAAATCTACACAGTCAACTATGATGCCTCAGTTGGCGGCGGCAATTTAATAGCTGGCAATTGGTCATACGTAATCGGCGAACTCCAGCCTCTTTACGTAGTTGCAGATTTATTATAATTGTTCACATAAAGGTGGAAATGCTAGCAACTTTTACGGCTCGTAGAATGATGGCTTAAGCAGTTCCTGTATATGTCAAAGAAATGGAGTGATATTCCATGTAATCGCAATTTGCTAGACATCACATGGCTGGAATTTCTAAGATTGCTGTGTGGTAGTCACATTAACATGTAACAAACAATAACAAGGTGTGGCCATAATCATTCAGCTATTCCCTTACTCCCCAAATTACGTACCGTGGTTAACAGATATTCGCATAACTATAATTATAGCTGACATTATACTGAAGTAGCGTAAATTCGTCAGCAAATGGCTAGACGTAAGTTTGTAAACCCAGTCACACCGGTTTCATTCTTTAAAAGAAACGGAAACACTTGACCAAATGCATATATGTATCAATAAAGACTCCTGTTCATAGTTCAAGAAACGTCACTTTTTATTTTTATTAACCGAAACATCGCAGTTCAAAGTAAGATAGTACGCCCACGTGGGGAAAATCGAATGAGCACGCACGCTCTCAATTTTAACCAATCGAGGTCAAGATATTTATACCACAGGAGAAGACATTTGTTTCTGCTACGACGTCACCGGTTTCTCGTTAGAACGCTTGCAATGGATAAGTAGTGTTAAATCAGCTGTTTTCCGTCTGATTACTAGACAATTCTGATATACTTTAAAGCCATTTTCAACGAAAAAGGTAGTGAAATCCGTCTGGGGTTATTCTCCAAGGTCTCTACCAGGAAGCCACAATGTGTGGCCTTCGAGGGTAATAATAAAGAGGACCGTACTTCGCGCACAAAGGAGAGTCTCACCTGTAACACTGAATTTATTTATTCATGTATTTGATTGGTGTTTTACGCCGCACTCAAGAATATTTCACATATACGACTGCGGCAAGCATTATGATGGAAGGAAACCGGGCTGAGCCCGGGGGAAAGTCAGGTTGCTGGCAGACCTTCCCACGTACGGCCGGAGAGGAAGCCAGCATGAGCTGGACTTAAACTCACAGCGACCCGTTTCGTTTGAAAATCCTTTTTCTCTGGAATATGCATTAGATATGTATAATGACAATCTATACATCGAGCATAGTTGCATTCTCTTTGCAGCGTTGTTTGTTAACCACTTGTGGCATTCTACCCAAACAGCTGTTACTTTGTCTGCATTTATGTATAGATCACAATATCGATAAAATGAATGTACGGAACTTCGACAGAAGATTCTCAATCATCAGGTTTACTCGAGTATCGGCAGCCTTTTAATTCATCTAGTGCTGGATGGGCCTCCTGGCCGATGCGGTCAGCGCGCCAGCGAACCGAAATCACCCAGGCGGCTCTTTCACTTTTTAAAATAACAAATTAATCAAACTCCATCTCATTTATTCTGTCGCTGTGAGTTCAATTCCAGCCCATGCTGTCTTCGACTCTGGTCGTACATGGGAAAGTCTGCCAGCAACCTACGGATGGTCATGTGTTTCCCCCGGCTCTGCCCGTTTTTCGCACACCATAATTGTGGGGCCTCCGTGGCTCAGTCGGTTAGCGTGCTAGCGCAGCCCAATGACCGAAGCCTTCCACCAATGCGGTCGCTGTGAGTTCAAGTCCGGCTCATGCTGGCTTCCTCTCCGACCGTACGTGGGAAGGTCTGCCAGCAACTTGCGGATGGTCGTGGGTTTGCCCGGGCTCTGCCCGGTTTCTTTCCACCACAATGCTGGCCTCCGTCGTTTAAGTGAAATATTCTTGAGTGCGGCGTAAAACACGAATCAAACAATCAAATCACACCATAATTTCTGCCCTTCATCGTATAATTGAAATATTCTTGAGTGTGGCGTAAAATACCAATGAAACAAATCAAACATCCCGAAATAGTTCATCTTTAAATTCGTTTTCTAGGAAATTTACTACAAACAGACCTCAGTTTTATGGAAGCCGTGGGTCGTGGGTCGTGGGTGGGGGGTGGGGTCGAAAAGGCACTTGTCTTACAATCGCTAAGATCTGCGAGGTGTTGTTTAAACTTCACAGCCTCGGAGCAGGGATCCCGAGGTCATGCTCCCGCCCCTCCAATACCACCCGTACGCCCACAACCTTGCCTTCGGTGTTCTTGGGACTGTTGTGACAATACCTGGTCAGCTATACCCTTTTTATAAGACCACGGCGTGGAGAGTAAAACCTGTGCACCGACTGCACTGCGACGGTGCGTTATTCCAGACCAGTGACGTCTACTATATTGTATTTACCACAACCACATTTTTTATTTATGTAATTCTGCTTAAGCCATGGCTGTAGAGGGGTGTGTAAGGTATAACTTACTAAACAGTTGCATGAAGAATAAATAAAATATTAACTGGGGTAAATTGACAAGAGGCGGGATTTCACGGGCAATGTGTGACCACTTGCCTACCACCCGTCACACTGTCGTCTCTGCTCTGGTTTTGCTCTCTATGCTGTAACCATTGAGATCCGGTCTACTGTAGATTTACGTCTTAAATTCGGCGCTTAACGCTATGGTCAAGAAGTTTTTACTTGTACGATGGCGGTCAGTATTGTTCTAACTATTTTAAGGTTTAAATAGCACCAACTTATACATCCCTTCTCAACATGTTGAAAAATTTGTTGATCCAGATTCTGTTCCACAAAGCAATTGTAGGCCAAGTTGATTGTGACTACGATAGTTATCTATCTCTTTAACGTGGGTTGTCATGGTACTTACAATCAACTTAGTCTACGACTGCCTTGTGGAACAGGGGCCAGGTCGTCAACCAGTAAAGCCATTTCTAATGTCAAATTCCCACAGACTAGCTTTCATGAAATAAAATTAAGATCACAACCTTCAGGAAGTAGTCAACACTTTTCAGTGATGTCGGAGAAGCACACATTTGTATTTATTTATTTATTTGATTCGTGTTTTACGCCGTACTCAAGAATATTTCACATATACGACGGAGGCCAGAAATATGGTGGGAGGAAACCGCTCAGACCCTTCAGGAAAGCCACCACCATCCGCAGGTTGCTGGCAGACCTTCCCACGTACGGCCGGAGAGGAAGCCAGCATAAGCTGGTCTTGAACTCACAGTGACCGCGTTGGCGGGAGGCTTCGGGTCATTGTGCTGCGGTAGCGCGCTAACCGACTGAGCATTTGTACTAACTGTTCCTGAAAATCCAGTACTCAGTCATGCCGGATCAACACTTTATGTTTTAACTTTGAAAATCAACATTTGTGTCATCCATGCAGTTACACGGCAAAAAAAGTATAAAAGTATTTGAGTTACGCTTTTGTTACAACTGCTCAAACAAAGACAGTGGTAACATAACAAAAGCACGATGTTTACATGGCCACTAACCATGGGCTAATTGAAATTAGATAATACTTACAAAGCATTGCGCTACAGATATCTTCATTATGGTGACTAATGACTGGTATGTGTGGTAAAGTAAGATAAGAAACTTTGTATGGAGTCGTTTGATAGTAAAGTTTTGACCTAAAAGTTTCAGGAGCATTGTTTTGTGACGCGGATCGAAATCCTTGATGTTAGTTTACGCTGTAGCATAGGCATCTAGCGGAGATGTACACATTATGTACAAGGTTTTCTGGGATTATGACATCCATACATGAATAGCTAATAACATCGATATTAAATCTAGGTGTCGAAGCCCACATTCATATACCAACCGACGACGGAAATGGGCCTTTAAGTCATCTCTCGTGTCCTAAATCGACGCAGCCCTGGTCGCTTTTATCAATGCAAAAATCTAGATAATTTGGTCATCTGAGGACCAGTAGTACCTTTTAATTCTAGTGAACAGAAATACTCTTGCATTTCATCCACTATTTACTGTACGTAAGGATTTAATACCATCACTCTGATTAACCTTTGTCATAGAGAAGCTTCTTTAACCACCGGTCCGGACGCTGTTCTGGGCGTCAGTTTAAACAAACATATCGGAAGATCAGGGATTTAGTGAAAGACTCCGGTATGATCCGACCGATGGAATGTCTTAACTCCGGTCCGTACGCAACTTAGGGCGTCTGTTTAAACAAACATATCGGAAGATCAGGGATTTAGTGAAAGACGCTGGTATGATCCGATCCATGGAATGTCTTAACTCCGGTCCGTACCCAGTTTGAGTACCCAGGGATTTAGTGAAAGACGCTGGTATGATCCGATCGATGGAATGTCTTAACTCCAGATTAGGTTTGGTACTGTATATTGATCGTGCTGAATAACATGTTTTGATTTAACTTATGAACTTATATGGTTCCACATTTGACATATAGTTTGTTGTATGCCTTCATACATCTGGATCCTGCTGGTAGACGAGGTAACCCGAGGTCCGGTTTCTTCCTACTGATTTCACCTTTTCTTCATTTGAATTATTTCAGATTAGTCTAATAAGTTTCTAGTAACATCACTGGGGTTTAGTTCTTTTAACGTAATTCTTTTTCGCCCATGATGTCGCCACAATATGGCAGAAACATTGGTGGCGTGGCGTTAAACCACAACGATTTGTTCAATATTGTTTTTCAGTTATGGTGCTAGTGGCGGTTTAAGTTGCTACTTTTTTAGAATTTGCATAAACAGCGTACATAAACTGACTAGAGACCGGATTCCACCCGTTATGTTTAACCATTTGCAAACTACCACACTGATGTTACTGTGCTGTATTAAGCTGGTGTCTGGTGCATGTACTGGTGTCTGAGCATGTCCCGTGGGTGCGAGAGCGTTCCAACGAACATGTAAAACCACAATTCAGAGCACAGTAGACTCCTAACTACGACAAAGGGCCCGGAAAAAAGAAATTTCAGTATTTCCATATCCTGAAAACAGGGATTGAAATCACGTTTTGTGTGACCTTGCGATCGAAACATAAGCACGTTAACCATTGGGCCCACAATGTTAACGCGAATGAAACAAAAAATCGATTGCTCTGTTGAAGCTTAAACAAAGCAGACGCATACATCGCACAGTAGCTATGGGACAATGGCTCGGTGCAGTTTGTTTTGTATTTCTCTCCATATGTATGAGTATGGAGCTTTCTGAGAGTGTCTTTATTACCAAGCTTGCCCTATATCCAAATCACCCTATGCGTTCATAATAAATGCATTTATGTCTTTGACGAGACTAGCTTTGGATTCATATGTGAGATTGGTGTCATCAGTCAGCAACAAAGGGAAGCAAATCATGTAACTGATAAAACAAGAGTTCCCTAGGATAACTTGTATAACACTTTTAGCTAATAATTATTCATGATTACTGGTGATATTGAAATCACTGACAATGTTATTCAGATAGGTAAAAGGTACAGCTGAGTTATGAGTAAACCTCATTACCTGGCGACACAGCTGTCTAGCAGGTGTAGTGTACAATAAAAATACGGACTTTTCCATCTCAAACTGTAAAGTGGATTACACACTTGGTTGACACATCAGTTATTACACATGTATACTTCTCCGACACCGTTGGAAACTGTTTTCTACATCTACTTCCAGGTAACTATCCTCCGCTGACATTCTACAGAAACGGTAATGTAAGAGACTGTGATAATTTTATCAATGAAGCATGTTTGAGAATTTCATTTTAGATATTGTTTTACTGGTATAAACACAGGCCGTCAGGTATTGTTTTTAGGTATTGCATATCTACAGGCCGGATATTGCTTTGGACTTTTGGAAGTCAATATAATTCACCACCTATTAATACCTAATTAGTTGGTCTATGTGGCAAAACGATGAAATAGCCTTTTTAAATCGTAGACTAAAGTCCTCTGCACACAGCTTTTCGGAAATGTAATCCTGTGTATTCTAGGGCAAAGGCGCTCAGTTTTGATGTACGGGTGCAAGCTTGGCATAAAAATAATGGAAAGTGTCTAAACTTTGAGCAGGTAAGAGTATTTACGGCCAGACTGCGAAAAGTATCAGGTGGTGGTGGTGGTGGTGCACCGGCGAGTGACCTCCCTTGGGGTTGCTAGGCACCCCTATTGCCACGGAATGTCCGTGGACAGTAGTTACGGTAGTAGGCCTAAACCATAACATTGTCGCTTATGGAAGATTAATAGGGGTCTCAGGTCATCTAGTGTTAGAAGCATCACGGTAGCAATAAAAGAGCAGACTTATTTGAGGGTTAAAACAAAAGTCGCATTCTCTTTCACAACATTGTCAGATACTGGTTTTTGAGGTACCCGATAGACCGGTATAAAGTCCATCCAGGCACTCCGAATCCAGGCTACGTATACTTTAGAGGTAGGTTATGTGAACCACGAATGTCTGTGATTTTATGTCAAGAAATGTGAAAGGCGGCCAGGTGTCAGACTTTTGTTCTTCCTGGTCCTATTTCGGGATTGTGTTGGCACCATTAGGAAAGACACACATAGTGATCTGGTTACACGCAACCATTTCAGAAAGCCCGAAAAGCCGGCCTAATTTAGTAGGTCACATACTGTGTTTTTAAACGGGTCAACTGTTTAGCATACCGGAAGTGTTAGAGCAGTGAGACAGGATAGTGTCGCCATAATAAAGCAAAAGAGGCACATAGCTGATTATGAAAGGAAATATAAACTTGTGCCCATACCTAAGAGATCTCTGCACAAACGGAGACCTCCAACTGCGTTGACCAAGCAGTTACCCTGTTGTGACTGAAATAAGAGAGCGAGAATCCATGCCTGGGCAGCCTGTTAACATATGTTGTGATGTACAACAGAGATATTTATCCTCTGGTTAAAGATGGCGATGAACGGACAGCTAAAACGCGAAAGCGTCCGAAATCAGGCAGGTGACTTGGCTGCTTAGACACGAACCCTGGTCTAAATTATATAGAAAGAAAGTAAAGGACTACCGCAGAATAAGAACGCCTAATGTCAGTAAAGCCATATCGTTCGCCGACTTTTAAGGTATAGTTATTTAGCATAGCTTGAAAATGCTTCTAATATTTCTCCTCCGCGCGAGGTACCCCTCGTTAATTAAGACCCACCAGTGTTTTCATAAAGTCTTGTTTTGGATAGGCTATAGCCGCACTATATCTGCAGCCTTTGCACTGTACCTCTCCATCAAGGAGAGCTGCAGTTCTGTATCTAACCGTAACCATATGGCGTGGACATATCAAATATTAAAGAAGAAAACATTGAAATGATGCCAAATCAGATAAAAGAGCGCCAAAACTTATTCGCAAATATGGTCTTTAATAGTTTTTTATTTTTTATTTTTTTGAAGAGAAAAGAGTATTTGAAAATATTTTCATATTGTGGGTAATTGGATCCAGCTTTGAGTATTTATTTTCCTTGCATAATAATGTTCTAAATAAGGGTGTAATGCATGCCTAATAAATTTATTTGAATGTAAATTTGTTGTTTAACTCCAAACATATGCATGTAACCTGAATTATGGTAATATTTAGGAACATATTAAAAGTATAAATATCATCCAAATCCAGGTTGAACATATTTGTTAGCTGAAAAGGAGAAATATTTATTTAACATTTGTTACATCCTCATTTATAATTTAAGTACACAAAGACTACATACACCGAAAGGTTGTCCACATTACATGAAGTATTTTCAAGGATTATTTTCTCCTTAAAGAAAAATAAAACAAAATGTGAAGACCGCATTTATAACTAACTTTTCACACTGTTTAATCTGAACTTTGTATAATTGTTATGTTTTCTCCGCCTGTAAATCAAATATTAACTTGAAGGATGAACGGACGGACGGACAGAGACAATCGACTATGCATGTCCCACTCGAATGCTACAGAAAATAACTTGTTTTCTAAGGCTGATACAAATTGATCATTTATGGATGGGGAGATCCCTTTTGTGGAGTTTAGGAACAAGGGCATATTATACAGATTAAGTTCATGTATGATTTATATGTTTTTTCTCATTATTATTTACCTAGTATAACAGCACTGCCTCTCGTCAGGTTGTGTAAAATTATTTTTCAATTAGTATACGCTTTCATTTTTTTCATTTTGTATTGATTTCTATTTACAGCATGTAGTGTGCATATCTGCTTGTGTTAGTATCAATATTTGCCGTTCCTATTTTATTGTTGATATACACCAAGTTTGAATAAATTTTTACATTGTTATATATTTTTGTTTTCATCTTTGAATTTCGTATGAGGATTTTCAGAAGAAAAACTTTCCCAAAGTACAGGACTGAGACATCTGTAACATGGAAATCTTGATCTGAAGTATGATGTGGATAGTCTGAGACTCTGGGAAGTCGCTTCGAAGTCGCTATGAAGTGGGAATGTACATGTAAACCATGCATCAGTGACGATTTTTCGCGAACCATATTTTAATGGGCATTTTATTCACCATTTTGGTGGTTTCTTTTCTGTTAGTGTTGGCGTCAAGGCCCTTGTGATCTTCTGACAGTGGGTTTTACAGGCCAAGCTTGAGGTGAAACACCGTGCAATACCCTTGTACAGAAACCTTTGTTTTACAGTACCACATGAAATATGGCTGCCAAAGATGAAATAGACAGTTTGAAGAAGACGTTAGGGTTACAGCCTCACCCCGCCGGTTTTGGGAGCTTCATCGAAAACTGGCGGGCAGAAAGACAAGTGACATTTGTAAACCCTACCAGGTGAGCACGAGGAAGACTCATAGGTCTGAATGCGACAAAGTGGTGGTATTGCTGAATCGCCTGAGAATTTACGTCTGTAGGCTTGGTCAGTCGCTGGAAGGATGTGCCATTTCCCATTACCCGGAAACTGTCTATCCATTTCCTAATGAACTTTAATTTCTAACACTGTAGAAAATAGTAACTTACTTCTATAAATGTCTCCTATGCCTGCCGTCCAACCACGTTCGCCTCCACTACTGCCAAATTGTTTGACTTAAAAGATGGTAATATAAATGCGGATGTATTCCCGCTTCACTGCATGTGCAGACTTGCGGACAGTCTGTCAGACGATGAAACCATTTTCACTCTCCGTCATTTTCAGTCACGACGGCCCCAGGTCTTCCTCCAGCAGTATATACTTCTTGTTAGAGGGCAAGAATTTCATCAGCTTTCATCTGCTATTGTCTGATGAATTCTTCTACTGGCACGCCGGAGGCACGGCAAGGGTAAGGTTGTGCTTGGTAACCCGTGTCAAGTATGGACAATCAAGATTTCGAAAACGTCCATTTGTCAGAGAGTGTTTGGTGTGGGGGGTGGGGAGTATGAGCGTTGTAGCTATGGCTGTTTCCGTTGACGACTGGACGCATTTTGATTGTAATGAACATAGCCGTTGCATCGTGATCCGAAATTCACGACTACACTTTATAGAAACGAGAAATCGGCCTGTAGATCTATAGGAATCTCTGACATTCTAGGTCAGCATCAATGGCCTTCCGTTTTGGCTTCTTATAGTTCAAGTTAGTGCTTAGTTTTAATCCAAAGATGTCATTGTGGCAGAAGACTTGAATGATTGTTATTTTTTTTAATATTAATTTGAGAGCGGATCGTGGACGAGTGCTAAAGCGTTTGTACAAGTGCGACTATCAGGCTCGTGACCAATCAGGCCGCATCTTCGAATTCAACTGTGGTTGGTTCGGTTGCTGCTGTAAGTTTTAGGGAGTTTGTGATTTAAATGACCTGACCCACGTCATGTGGGCCTCTTATTGAAAAATTCACGAGTGTGACTTCAACCCGTCAGTCTGTGTGTATTGACAATCACTTTTGTTCGGTCATTACCACGCAGGTACATCTCCTTGATAAAGACGGCAACCATACATCGCACCTCCTGGGGGACACGCTAAAAAACCCGGACTATCGGTATTACGTGGCGGTCCCTCACGACACGTGGTACGCCGCCGAGATAATGGAGGACGCTCCTTATGTGCTGTACAGTGCTGTTGTCGCGCCAGGTAATTGAGGGGGATATCTATTGTTTTCCGATAATACAGAATAGCTAGTTTTGTACACCGCAGGATTAACAATGCTCTATGTTATGGTAAACGTAAGCTAGATTTATTTCCTTATTTACTAGATTGTTATTTAGCGCTGTATACAAATGTTTCACTTACACACCTTTGGTGGATTTTCCCAAACTCCGCAAGGTTTCCGTCCACCATCATGCTGTCTCCTGTAGAATAAATGAAATATTCTTGATGTGGATACTTTGGTAGCAACCTCGGAATTATAGTGCACTGTGAGGCTACTGTCACATATGCAACGGCAGGGAGACCCTCTCGGGAGCTTTCTGACTTTTGGTTAACCTTTTTTTGGCAAGTTGATGTTGTACTGCCCCTGCTGTTACGTAAGGTTCCACGACTTAGAAGATCAGTATTTGTTTTGCTTGTCCCTGTTGCCAACCCGGGTTTGCTGTGTTGGAGCAGCAATATCCATGTACGTGTATGCCTGTGCGTGTATGCATGTGCGTATATCCTTGTGCGTGTGTGCATGTGCGTGTATCCATGTGTGTATATCCATGTGCGTGCATGCCTGTGCGTGTATCCACGTGCGTGTATCCATGTACGTGTATGCAAGTGCGTGCATGCGTGTGCTTGTATGCATGTGCGTGTATCCATGTGCGTGTATGTGAAACAGATTGATGTTGTCTGTAGGTGTTTGAACTTGTTCTATGATATATCACTGACAGAAAATGTTACAGTTCATGTAAAATGCTAGTGTCAAAGTACGAGTATAGTGATGGTAGGGGTATGTGTAATTAAAGTAAACTTTGATTGCTGATAACAATGCAGGTAATAATTACAGTTAATGTTTCTGTAATATATGTTCTCGTGTGACTTTACAGTTCATGTTTGCTAACTGTAACTGAAGTCTGGTATAGATATGTATGCTGTACAGAATAGAAAATAGTAATGAGCGATAAGCATTGTTTTCTGTTTTAATAGATGTGTTTTTATGGGTCTGTTGGTGAGAATCGCCAGAGACCCATCATAGAGGCATAAAAGAATGTGGAGAAATTTACGGAAGTAGTTTCACCGAAGTACTCAGTGTCAGTGCTTTTAACGAAATAGACCGTATGTTATCGTCAAATATTAGCTTACTTTCGTGATGTTTTCTTCTTTGTTTTGTTGGGATTTATATGCAATGATTAAGTATTGAATACAACTTTTAATTATGCCTGGAATAGTGCTTTCATTTAGTATCGTTGTAGTTTTATGTCCTGAAAGGTCATCGAAAGCGATGTGCTATTTTTGAGGGTGGTAACGGTAAATGTCACATACCCGTGGGTAACTCGACTGCCTGTTTTTAGCATATATAGCAAAAAGATTTACATCATGTAAGATAGCCTGCACGGATCTATTTAACAGTTCCTAATTGTACTTCTGCCAACCTCGCGGAAATTTAGCGCTTAGGTAGTCATTAAAATGATGGAAATAAAGAATAATGTGGAAGTTAATTATCAGACTGCGGGTATTCATTTGATCTGACCCCTTGGGTTACTGCCGAAGAATAACAGACTGGACTATATAGACTATGTAATAGAGAGTGTGTTCATCTATCTAGATGGACTCAGGGTGTTATTTTAAATTTCTGACATTCATTGCAACTCTGAGTCTATCACCCGTACCCCCAAAATCGCCACAGATCTCCGAACTCGAAGTCGATGGAACTACTTTCAATGAGGTCCGCACTCGTGACCTTGACTCCTTTGTTACTGCACAAGAATACATAACGGACAGGTACCTTGTCTGTCACATTTACAACCTGTTCAACAAATTTCCAGGCACAAGATATAGCATAGAGGTAAACGTGTGCGAATATTAGGCTTTTACAGTGACAAAGTCGAAGGTAAAAGCGTTCTCAAGAGCTAAACAACAACAACGCCATATTACTTTTTATTTTCTCATCAGCTTTAGTGGGCGGCGATTTTGCCACCCACAGTACATGTGATAAGAACATGTGTAGCATCATTTTATAAATATTACCAAAAAAGTACATAGGAAATGCTGTCATGGTTTTCTAGCAAAGCTCACATGCAATTTTTGGCCTTTCTATCACTTTGTCTTCTGTTTCAGGGTAACTGTAACATTGGTTCTGTGCATATTTCAGCGCTTGCAGGGCTTATTTTGCTATTATAGAATTTTGAGCATATTATTAAACAAATACCTGGAAAAACATTTGCAGCTTTGTGTACAATCTTAGTTCTGTATTGAAAAATATGATTTTAAATGTTGAGTGTTAGAGAAATATGTGATTTTCGGTTCATTTATTTGTTGATTTCATTGATGTTTTACGCCGTACTCAGGAATATTTCACTCACACGACGACAGCCATCATTATGGTGAGAGGAAACCGGACAGAGCCCGGGGGAAACCCACGACCATTCGCAGGTTGCTGGATTTTCGGTTTGGTATACGTGTATATGCTTCTTGAAAATGCCCCATCTTCACAAATCAAGTGTCTGATTCAAATTAGCAATTTTAACATACGAAATAACTGCTAGCTCTGATGTTGAATGATGAATCTGTAAATTTTAAAAATTTTTTTCATTTCATTTCATTCAAAAGTAATTTCTGTACACGCGCATTTCATATTATTGTACTGCATTTGTTGATCAGCTATTTTCTATGGGGTTTTGTGCATAACAAAGAATTTCAGTAATATTGGTGTTTGCAGTTAAGTTATTTTATCAGCTGACAATCCTTAAACCACAGTCAAGTGGTGACTGTTTTCTGTTGACAAAATACATTTAGCCGATACCCCTCACCAGTTACAAGCAGTGGTGGTATATTCGAAGGGTCCAAAGCCTCCAGCTATCATTGGGCCGAAAATATTTCCCAATACAAGCTTGACAAAAATTTGTGATAAACATGTATTGCGTGATGATGTGTTGCCTTGACCTGCTGCCACGTACAACAGTGGTACGAATAATGAAGATATTTGGTGCTCACACTAACCGAACAAATCGAAATGGTAAGGACTAGTTGCAAAATTTTTTTAGGGAAAATGTCTTCAGTTTTACAGCATATCACAATATGACTTTCTAATGCAATGCATTCTCTTTAAACCAGTGTCATGAGCTTGGGGAGAAAGTTCGACATAGAATGGTGCAAAGTACTGCGGCCGGGTCCCCCGTTACGGACACAAAAACGGATAACCACTTTGTGCGTGGAGAAGGCTAACGAAATGTACTAGAAGACAACCAGTCACAAGTTACAAGAAGAGTAAAATTAGAAGAAGAGCAATAGACCCATTTTATATATATTCGCAGCTATTCGCTGCCTTTTTGCTCTGTCCATCAGTTGTTCACACTTGTTTGTTTACAAACAATTAAAGCCAACGCTTGCATTATGTGGTTCTGCGGTGTGCAAGAACCTTGCCGTCACATTGAGTACGGCATAAAACACCAGTCTATTAAATAACTGAAAATGGAGTGGAGGGGAGGGATGAGGGAGGGTTGGGGGTGTGGGGGGTGGGTGGGGTGGTGGTGGTGGTGGCGTGACCGAGTGACTTCAAGTCCGGTTCAGATTGGCTTCTTCTCTGCTGTCGGATGGTCATTACGGCATTCCACCACAATGCTGGCTTCCGTCTTATAAGGGATATAATCTTCAGTATGGCGTAAAGCACCAAGAGGTAACTAACTAAATAAATAGATGACGGCAGTCGAGATTATTAAGGTGGATTAGACCGTCTGGGGTTTTTCCCAAAGGTCTCAACCTGGAGGACACAGTGCGTGCCCTTCGATTCTAATGATAAAGTGGACCGTAGGCTTACTTCGCGCAAAAATGAATGTCTCGCCTCTAATGCTGACGAGCGTACGGTACGGATGACGACACATCATGTTTCCGGTTTCTCTAAAATGGCGTGTCTTATGGCCTCGTAAGAATTCCAGATTAAAAGATAATTTATAGAGTTACCAAATACGTGATAAAAACGCCAATGCCCATTTAGGTCTCTGTGACCCTTCTTCTACAATAACTTTGATTATATTTTTTCTGTCTTTTAACACATTCCTCTATGTTGAGAACACCCAACAACAATCTTTAGGCCATGTCTATGTTATAATAATATTATGTTTGAACCATTTTTTCTCACCCTTTTCTCAACTGCTTACTTTCTCTGTGTTTTTACCAGGGTGGGAGCTTCGTGACTGGACGGAGGGGAAAAAGGAAGAGCTTTCGAAACAATACCCGGAACACAAGGATAAATTCGAGAAACTATGCTATATTTAAACCATTTTGATCACCCAACCATCAGAGTATGAAAGGTGTGTATTATAGCCCCCATGGTGACAGTCCACAAGGGGAATCCCTGACACACACTGGCACTATACGCACTCCGGTTACAAGAGCACACATTGGCACTGTACGCACTGCGAGTACAAAAGCGCAGACCGGCACTACACACAGTCCGGTTATGAAAACACGCGCTGACACCCTAACGATACACAGACGTCCGCCGAAGGTTGCCAGTACAGTTGGAGTTGGCTGAAACGCTGTCTAGTTAAGTTGTCCTGTTTGTGGGCGGAGCAAGGCGACTGAATAACTACTATAGAACAGAGTTTCTGAGAGGAGAGATCGCTGGAGGTCAAGCAGGGATATATAAGCCTAACTTCTACTAGGCGTGGAATTCATGTAATGCGAACTGACGCATTAGAACGTCAGTGATATTATTCATACACTAATGTTCAGAACTGACCAATGAATTTGTACAGCAAGACACGAAAATAAAACACCTTTACTCTGTAACGTGTTACATGTGTTATCTTCAGTGTTAGGCCTACTTGTTCTCCTGAAGTTGATTTCACATGATCTACGAATATGGCGAGCATATATCAGTACGTGACGAGTGGGAAAGTTCTCCAGTGATTTGTCAGAGGCCAGTCGTAATATGCGCCGAGCATTCCGGATTCTTCCTCCCATCGTGAGATAGGGAATTCCGAGGCAGTAAGACGGCCACAAAGTGTATGAGATCAGCTACATATTGTTAACTTGATCAACATTTTCTTGACTGAGTCTGTATCTTTGTAGGATATGTAATAATCGTGTGAATAACTTCATGCCAGGTATATAACTTTAATTCAAGCTGAATTTTAAGGTGTACAAATATCGAAATTGTACACAGTAATGTTGCATTGTACATGTACAAGTGAAAAACTCTGGTGCATGACTTTAAGCAACCTTTAAGAAGATAAATAAATAAAATCAGGTTAGCTGTGGGTAAAGGGCTGACTAGCTGGATGCCCAGTATTGGGGTAGTGTGATGGGGAGGGGTGCCTTTCCTGATCAGTGTATTGTGTCTGGTTTTCTCACAACACGTATTCCCGAGTTAAGGTGTGCAAGTTGTCTATCTTCATGGGATATCAACATTTGTGTTACAAGCGTTGCTGATTGTGTCCATCACTCAAGGGAGATAACACCGATCTAGTGCTTGTCAAATCGAAATCTCGCAAGCTTATCTCCCCTTACGAGTAAGATGCGGTAAAATCAGGTTGGTTATTTCTTGCTGAATTATGCGTAAAAATAATTTTCTTTCAATGAGCGAGTGGCCGACACTTCTGATGCATTCAGGTAAAACGCTTTTGTCCATTAGTTGAGCTATAAGATCACATTTACGAATCCTGTGACTTGTTTTGATTCCATGGTGTTAAATGAAGAGATGTCGATATCTGAACACTGAATAGAACCAACTGTGAGCAACAACATGGGTTGAACACAATTCTTATATTATGAGTTGAATGAGTCCCTATAATACCATGGATATTGGCAAAAGTTTCATGAACTAAGCCACATTGGTATTCCCGTGTTCAGTTCTACAGACTAAAGATCTAATTGCATTTTCAAAACATCCATTTATCCAGGTGAAACCGGCAGGAGCTAGGTGAAACCAGCAGGAGCCAGGTGATAACGGTACGAACCGGGTGATGACGGCAGGATCCAGATGAAACCAACAGGAGCTAGGTAAAGCGTGGTGAAACCAGAAAGATTTGGGTGAAGCCAGGTGGAAGGTCTTGAAAACGCACAATGGTCCATGAAGTGGAGAATTTCTACGGAGTCTACCTGTTGTATAATGTGAACCCAAAATTCAAAGGTCGCACCTATATCGGGTTTACAGTGGACCCTAACCGGCGTGTCAAGCAGCACAACACGGGCAAGCATGCTGGGGGTGCTTGGCGGACTAGTGGGAAAGGGCCATGGTGAGTGCAGTAGTAGAGGGGTTGTGTGGCAGAGGGATGCATATAGCTTTGTAGTTTTATAGCATTTTTATGGGTATAGATGTCACACTGGTGCAATTTGCTGTCGTGCGGGAGGTCTGCTCGTACGTGGGAAGGTCTGCCAGCAATCTGCGGATGGTCATGGGTTTCCCTGCACTATGCACGGTTTCCTCTCACCATAATGCTGGCTGCTTCGAATAAGGGAAATATTCTTGAGTACAGTGTAAAACACCAATGAAATAACTAAACTCATGAGGTCTTCCTGGTTTAATCCCACCAGGATACTGGACGCCATTAAATAAATTAAGTACTCTTGAGTAAAATACACCATTCAAATAAATAAATAAATAAATAAATAAATATGGCCAACAGGTTTACATGGGTATAATGTCTGTTCTTTCATTACAGTACTCCATTTGTACAACCTTCCAACCTTCTCTCTGTCCATATGCACCATGTGATCACAATGGGATCACTTCGACTGCCTCGTTGATTTGGTGCTGAGAGCATATGCCTCAGTGTAGGGAGATCTGGGATCAATCCCGGGTTGGGTCATACCAAAGACTTTAAAATGGTACTTGTTGCTGCCTCGCTTGGTTAGGTCAAGGAAACAGGACTGATGGCTGGGTGTCAGTATAATGTGACTGGGTGGGGTGTCCTGTATGGTGTCTTCAGTGTCTGGTGTCTTCGGCACTTTGGTGTCATGGACTTGCCCTGCCACAGTATATATACACTCAAAGGACTCCTCCTCGTCATATGGCTGAAAAAGTGTTAAGTACAACGTTAAACCTAAGCATACATACAGTAGGACAACTCCAGATAATGATTTCAGTTTTAAGTACAACATGAAACCTAAGCATATATACAGTAGGACAACTCCAGATAATGATTTCAGTTTTAAGTACAACATGAAACCTAAGCATATATACAGTAGGACAACTCCAGATAATGATTTCAGTTTTAAGTACAACGTTAAACCTAAGCATATATACAGTAGGACAACTCCAGATAATGATTTCAGTTTTAAGTACAACGTTAAACCTAAGCATATATACAGTAGGACAACTCCAGATAATGATTTCAGTTTTAAGTACAACGTTAAACCTAAGCATATATACAGTAGGACAACTTCAGATAATGATTTCAGTTTTAAGTACAACATTAAACCTAAGCATATATACAGTAGGACAACTTCAGATAATGATTTCAGTTTTAAGTACAACATTAAACCTAAGCATATATACAGTAGGACAACTTCAGATAATGATTTCAGTTTTAAGTACAACATGAAACCTAAGCATATATACAGTAGGACAACTCCAGATAATGATTTCAGTTTTAAGTACAACATTAAACCTAAGCATATATACAGTAGGACAACTTCAGATAATGATTTCATTGTTAAGTACAACGTTAAACCTAAGCATACATACAGTAGGACAACTCCAGATAATGATTTCAGTTTTAGTGAGCTAGGTTCCTATTCCTATTCCTATAGCAGCTTTGATCAAATTCTGTTGCCATGGTGACTGACTGAAAGTGACATTTTCAGCAATGTGAACACAATGGAAGCCTCTGGACTTTCCATACAGGGTAATATGGGGTCACTATACTTTCCATACAGGGTAATATGGGGTTGCTATACTTTCCATACAGGGTAATATGGGTCGCTATACTTTCCACACGGGGTAATATGGGGGTCACTATACTTTCCATATGGGGTGATATGGGGTCACTGTACTTTCCATAAGGATAATATGGGGTCATTATTCTTTCTGCACAGGGTAATATGGGGTCACTATAATTTCCATACAGGGTAATATGGGGTCACTATACTTTCTATACAGGGTAATACGGGATCACTGTACTTTCCATAAGGGTAATATGGGGTCATTATTCTTTCCATACAGGGTAATATGGGGTCACTATACTTTCCATAAGGGTAATATGGGGTCACTATACTTTCCATACAGGGTAATATGGGGTCACTATACTTTCTATACAGGGTAATATGGGGTCACTGTACTTTCCATAAGGGTAATATGGGGTCACTATACTTTCCATACAGGGTAATATGGGGTCACTATACTTTCCATACAGGGTAATATGGGGTCACTATACTTCCCATATGTGAATCGTCATAAGGTCTTCATGAATGATTTGGGATGTCTGATTTTTACATGCTGTGTTGTAACATGCTACGAGTATATGCTGAAAAACCAGCAGTCATCAGATGTATCTGTGTGTCTTTGTTAATCAGGGAGATGGTGATCATCACTCATGGATTTCCGAACGAGATCTCAGCCTTAAGAGTAAGTACTGGTATTTATTTATTTATTCTATTGCAGGTTTTTTTTTCAGCTAACTTCTTATTAGAAGCTCATTTTGAACAAATTAGAAATCTCAATATGTTTTTCATAACCACTGTGTCAAAAAGTCAATACAAAATTTGTCTTAAACTCAGTTTTCCAGTATTTCTCATGGTGGAAACTACAAAGAGAACATGGCTAGAAAACCCCCTGGATTAGTTTTTTATGCCATACTCAAGAATATCTCATAATACAACTGCAACCAGCATTATGGTGGGAGGAAACAGGGCAAGCTCAGGGAAAACCCATTACCATCCACTGGTTGCTGGCAGACTTTCTCACATATAATTGGAGAGGGAGCCAGCCTGAGCTGGGCTTGAACTCACAGCGTCCACATTGGTGAGAGGCACCTGGGTCATTACGCTGAACTAGCGTGCTAACCACCTTGACCGCGGAAGCCCCCAGTAGTCGGGTTATCTGAGCAGACTATAGAGCTAATGAATGTTTCATAGCTTTTTATTAAATAAAACATCGACCCCAAATCTGACAAAGAAAGACAAAAGTATTTTGCTGATGCAGTAACTATGTATGAGTTGTGAAAACTGTTTCTAATGCAGTATTAACAGTGGCACCTCTTATCCCAGTGAAAAATAATCATCAATTCTTTTAGCACACAGTTTGAAAAACTATACCAGGTCATCTGTTCCAATTTCAGCTCTGTTAAAGGAAAGAAATTTTAATCTGAACTGAACACTTCTTTCTTCCACAGTTTGAATGGGCGTGGCAGAATCCTAGCAAATCTCGTAGACTGCGGCACCTGCCTGGCAAAACCCGCAAAGAATCGGCCTACGAGTATCGATTCCGGATATTTTCAGCAATGTTACGCACAGGTCCATGGAACAGGCTGGCTCTTACAATACGCTGGCTCAAGCAAGAGTACCAGTTGGATTTCTCTCCTGAGTGCTCCCCCCCTCTTCACATGGCCATTGCATATGGCCCTGTTAAGGCTGTCAGACTCAAGGCCACGCCTTCAAAACGGAAGAAAAAACTTCCAGATACCGAAGAGAGCGGCACTGATATGAGCACAGAAGAAGAGGTGACTGTAGTTGTCAGAGAGAGATGCTTTGTTTGCCAGGGAGGCAACATGGTAATGGAACAGGCCTTTATAATAGCGTGTATATGTATGCTTGGGTTTTTTTACATCATACTCAACAATTTTTCAGTCATATGGCGACAAGGAGTTGTTTAGAATGTATATATACTGTGCATTCTTGTGGCAGGGTGTGTCGTTGACCCCAAAGTGCTGCCGCCACTGGAACATCATGCCGAAAACACCAGACTTTACACCCCATCCGGTCACATTATACTGACAGCGGGCTGACCAGTCCTGTTTCTTCATCTTGCCTGCGAAATTCAGCTGACAATGACAAGTGTTTTTATGGCTGATATTGTTGCAGCCAAGTTGTTAAATGCAAAGTAATTTTTCCTAAAATCTGCATGCTGACGAGATAGTGCCCACTTGCACAAAGCCCTTGTAACATTACAGGCACGTAATTGCTATGGCAACCGGCATCGTAAGCACTACATTGCCATGGTAGTCACGTGCTAGTAACGTTAAGAGCACTTCATGCAAGTGGCCCCAAATATTTAATGGTATTATGAGAAATATTGCAATATATTAGTAAGTTTGTTTCTGAATGGTTTGAGATGTGTCGACTAATTGTTCTAGTAATCACCCACACGTGCTAAATGTACCCAGGTAGTGTAATAATGATGATTTTGTTGTTGTTCATGTACAGCGTGCGTCAGAATTGCTGCGCTGTTACCGGCCAGGGTGTCACATGACTGCCCACATGGTCTGCTTGTCTTGGCTGTTCCTCACCGGGGCAGGGGCGGGCATGGAGGATGGGTGTTGTCCGCTGCAGGTGATCCCCGTGGGCGGGGCTTGTCCGTCCTGCGACCAGGGATTGTTGTGGGGAGATCTCATCAGACACAAACAGGGCTGCTTCCAGACCACTCAAGAGGTAGGCAGTTTGTCAATTCCCAGGAACTGGTTATCTCCCCCTGAAACAGTACTAACACCTGTAGTCAGTGGTGAAGGGGAATATCCTGTATGAAGTCTCAAAGTTTGACATTAATACCCTATCCTCATTACATCAGATACAGGTGTGAAATTTGATTGCATGAAGTTATAGATCAAGAGGTTTTAAACACTGGGGAGATAACCGGAGGTGTTGAAATGTCTGACACTTAATAGAAACAAGGACATGTGCTGTTAGTGTTAAGTGTCATACATAGTCATAATGACTGCCACAATTTGCCAGACCTGCTGTTAACATCTGACATGGCAATGCTATTAAACTACTACTGACTTGCTGGTCAATTATTGTGTAAGTAGAGATGACCACAAAGTCTCATCTTTGTCTTAGATTGTATGCAGTCTGTTTTTATCTATTAATAGGATACCTCTTCAGACGGTCACTGGACAAATGATTTACAGGCAAGTCAGGAAGACATATGAGCAGTGGATACAGGAAGATTTTGTATAGCATCAGCCACCAGGAAACTGTCGTGGTCCTTGGGGTTGGGATGAGATCGCAAGGACTGGAGAAACTTTTACTAATGTGGTTGCTGTGAGGTCAAATCCAGCTCATTCTTCCTCTCCGGTTATCAAAGGAGAGGCCTGCTAGCAACCTGGGGTGGTTAATGGTTCCCGTAAAGTTAGAGGCCAAATGCCTTACAGGTGAGCTGGTAAGCTTTCTAACAAGGAGTACTTGATGGTAAATGTGAGGATTTGTCTGCCACCAACCAGTGAGCAAAGACCTTACAGGCAAACTAAATGTACATGTTGTCTGCTGTCGGACACACACAGACTTGAACACACTGCCTTACAAAACCCAGGATGAAAAGACAAATGAAAAAAAAAATGCCAGAAATGAAGTTTACACAGATATTAATAGAAACAAACTATTGAAAGACTATACTGATTTCGTGGAGAAATATGAGTAGAAATACACATGTACATGTAGATTCTGCGAATGTGTTGTATAGATACATGTATTATGATGTTGACACTTACAGTGTGGATGACAGTGGACACGGTGGATGACCATCAATATGTCATTGGTCATGGTCAGAAAATGTTGATCAGGGTCATGCTGGAGATGGTGTTAAAACAGTTGGTGTGAAACTGACAAAGTACACTGTTTTTCTTGATGGCGCAGGGTAGGGGAGGCATGAAGGGCTGACATGTCATGGTGTTCTTCGTGATGATGTAAATAAGGGCTGCAGTCCTCATGTTTTGTATAACTCAGTCTGAGGGAAAGGATGAAAAGCATACATGTGTTGTCATCATATTTTTGGGGTGACACACATTGAGACAGTGAGACAGGCACAGCATTATTCCTGATACCTGTATCATACCTGTCTCTCAAATGAAATGTGGACAGGTGAGAGGCTGTCAAGTCGTGACATTCAGTGTGAGGCTCTGGGTTCAATTTCACAAAACTTGTTTTGTATAGACATAATCCCTGTAAATGTTGTCACCTTTACTGAGCTACAGCATAGTGTTTATTTACCAGGAAACTCAATTTAGAACGAGGAGAAATGGTGGAAGGTTGGTAAGTCACCACATTCTTGCAGTTGACTCAATTTAGAACAGGGAGGAAAGATGGAAAGTGATCACATTCTCGGATAGACAAAAGGTGGAAAGATGCCAAGTGATCACAGTCTTGCAGTTTTGTCTCAGTTTAGGACAGGGAGGAAAGGTAAAAGGTTTGCAAGTCATCACATTCTTACATTTGACTCAGTTAAGAACAGGGAGTAAATGTGGAAAGTCATCACATTCTTACATTTGACTCAGTTAAGAACAGGGAGGAAATGTGGAAAGTCATCACATTCTCACAGTTGACTGAATGTAAAACAGGGAGGAATGGTGGAAGGATGACAAGTCGTCACATTCTCACAGTTGACTCAATTTAGGATAGGGAGGAAAGGTGGGAGGCTTATTCGCCCACAATTCATGGCATTCTTCTCCATAACTCATTTTGACTTAGGAGAAATGGTGTAAGTTGTCTACTTTTCTAAATGACTCTTAAACAGGGCATGAAGTGAAAGGCAAGTCAATTTATTATTTTAGACGAATCAAGTTTGGATAGGGAAGAAAAGAGGAAGGCGATGGATGGCAGTTTAGTATGATATTACAGCCAGTGACGCGGAAAATGGAATCTATATTTTCAGCTAAATAAATGAAGCTTGTACAGATAAATGAAGGAGCATGTAAGGCATTAAACTGCGGATGACGTGGGATTTGTACACAATGGGACCTACATGATTCACCCTGAACCATGTTTCTTTCCTTAAGTTAATAATTTCCTAATTCTCCCCGAGTATATTTTGTAAATTCCCGAATTTTCATTCCAGTGCTGTGCATAGATTTATTATACAACTTCTGTTTATACGTACTTGTGATGTCATTGGTTCAGTAGAATTGTTAGCAGTATTTGAACATGAACATATCTTCAAGAAATTGTCCTTGAAGATCTAAGGCACTCGGAGGCCAGCTGGAAGAGCATAGGTTTTGTCATCAGTATAATAGATTGCATATGTACTTGTCCAACGATGGACACATCACCAAACCATAACTGAATAAAAATTTCTTCATTTTGTTAGTATTATTGGATTGATTGTTAACGTCATAGGGCTACTCCTGAATGAATCACTTGTTTGGAAAATGTCCCATTTACAACTGCAGAGAATTTTCATGGACATTGTCCCACACGATCTGCGTCTGTATGCGTATTTAATGTACTAGGGACCGTCAGAAAAGCATACGCGTACATGTACATTAACTTGTAAATGACGTCATCACTTTATCGGGTTTTTCAGCGCGCCTCACGTTCACCTACACGAATATACGCCAAAATGGTGAGCACCACGTACAAGTCGTACTGGGAGAAACACACGGGGAATTCCTCTCTGTGATGGTTCTATACTCAATATCTTTCACTGAAGTTTATTTTTAAAGTACCATGCAGAGATTTCATAAAAATGCACACCGTTTCTTTGACCAGAAATAGAGAAGAATTAGTGCCAGAGGAGATGAAGCTGAGCACGGTAGAATTTCCCAAAATGTCAAAATGAATTCAATGTGTCAACGACTCTCAAGGCTTGGAAAAAGGTTGTTTATATTTTAATTCAAATCACAGATGTCTGACTACCACTTATGTTTTCAGTTCGTACTAATACTAGGCATGGGTTTGTGTTCTTGCTGATCTTGCATCATTTATGTCATTTGATTTAAAGTACAAACAGTATATAATATGTTCATGAAAAAAGCAACTCAATGTGTATAAATATAGTTCTTATAACATAAATTCTGGATAGTGTAGTGTAGTGAATAAAAAATGTCAGTCTAAATGAACTTTATGAAAGACACTGCAGGTAATCACCATCGTAACTACATGTAATAACCGACAGTAAATACAACTCTTCCATGTGTCATTCAAACCTACAAATTAGTAAGAGGTCTTGTTCATCGTTTCCTCATAGCAATTTACTTATAGCAATTTTTGTGAATCACAATTTGTTATACTGTTCCTCACCTATTTATTTTATTTATTTATATATTGTAGTAATGATCATACATGTACACTAGCAAGAATATTTCTCACGTGCACGGTACAGTTTCTAATGATCTGAAACTCTCAACACGGGAACGTGTACAGCGGCATCACGACGTTAACGTGCCTGTGCGCGCACACGTGAGTGTGTACTTTTCTGATGGTTCCTAATGACAAGTATTGCATGCAGACGTCAGACCGAAAACTGTCACATTTGTGGAGAGTCGGCTGGCGACCGCGAGGTCATTGGGGTATTTCTCCCCTTCTATCGCCTTATCTCCAAAACTTCAGATCATTTTAACATAACATTGGCATGGCTGTGTTCATTGACAATTTGCCTTCAGGCTGGTGTATAATACACGCACAGATTGTCAAGCGTTGATACTCCAACACGGCCACAAATCTCTTTCTCATTATACAACACCGATAATCAGGGTATGACCCACTTTTTAGATCGTGTTTTTTTTCTCGTATTAGACACGAGACTAGCCACTGTGACGCGTAGTATCAAATCTATGATAATGGAAGGGTGGGTGTGTGCCGTATCCAGTTAACAATACGCATAAGGCGTCTTACTGTTTCAGTATTGAACAAATTCAAGTTGCATCGGTTTAATGTTAATAACATTAGTTGTATGCAAAATTTCGTGTGCTACCTTCTCCACTACTCGATGGTTCGCAGGAAAAGGAACTCGATGAGATGACTGGCCGCTCAGATGAGTGTTCATGTCATCGAGGAATAGGTCATGCCATTGACCCCACACGTCACATTTGGAATTTGCATAACAAGACTTGGGAAGTGGGTCATACCCTGGTTAATTGTTCTGACAGAGAGGTGAGAGGTGAAAAAGAGATTTGGGACCATTTTAGAGAATCAACGCTTACGTTGACGCTTACGTACATCCATACGTATATTATACACTAGCGTGAAGGCAAATTATCAAGGAACGCAGCCATGCTAATGTTATGTAAACATGATCTGTGGTTTGGGACATCTAGAATGGAAGGGATACCACAACGACCAAGCGGTCGCCAGCCGGCCCTCCACAAATACAGCAGTTTTCGATCTGACGTCTGTATGTAATACCAGTCAGCATATTAAATACGCATACAGACGCGGATCGTGTGGGAATAGCCTGGACGGTGAAGTTTCCTGTAGGGGCCGCACAGTTTCTTGTGGGCGCGTCAAAGTTTCTTATGGACGCGTCAGTTTCCTCTGGACGCTGCACAGTTGCCTCCGGGCATTGTACAGTGTCTTCTGAGCGCTACATGCGCAGTTCGGAGTGGGCACTGCACAGTTTCCTCTGGACGCTGCACAGTTGCCTCTGGGCATTGTACAGTGTCTTCTGAGCGCTACATGCGCAGTTCGGAGTGGGCACTGCACAGTTTCCTCTGGACGCTGCACAGTTGCCTCTGGGCATTGTACAGTGTCTTCTGAGCGCTACATGCGCAGTTCGGAGTGGGCACTGCACAGTTTCCTCTGGACGCTGCACAGTTGCCTCTGGGCATTGTACAGTGTCTTCTGAGCGCTACATGCGCAGTTCGGAGTGGGCACTGCACAGTTTCCTCTGGACGCTGCACAGTTGCCTCCGGGCATTGTACAGTGTCTTCTGAGCGCTACATGCGCAGTTCGGAGTGGGCACTGCACAGATTCCTCTGGACGCTGCACAGTTTCCTCCGGGCATTGTACAGTGTCTTCTGAGCGCTACATGCGCAGTTCGGAGTGGGCACTGCACAGTTTCCTCTGGACGCTCCACAGTTGCCTCCGGGCATTGTACAGTGTCTTCTGAGCGCTACATGCGCAGTTCGGAGTGGGCACTGCACAGTTTCCTGTGGACGCTCCACAGTTGCCTCTGGGCATTGTACAGTGTCTTCAGAGCGCTACATGCGCAGTTCGGAGTGGGCACTGCACAGTTTCCTGAGGACGCTCCACAGTTGCCTCTGGGCATTGTACAGTGTCTTCTGAGCGCTACATGCGCAGTTCGGAGTGGGCACTGCACAGTTTCCTCTGGACGCTCCACAGTTGCCTCTGGGCATTGTACAGTGTCTTCTGAGCGCTACATGCGCAGTTCGGAGTGGGCACTGCACAGTTTCCTCTGGACGCTCCACAGTTGCCTCTGGGCACTGCACAGATTCCTCTGTTCGCTCCTCAGTATGGTGATATGATAAGAACGCTGTCAGCCTTCCTGAAGCACCCAGCCTCCCTTCACCTCTTAGCTGGACTGTCACAGCTCAATGGCTGTGAAGTACATCATGATAACCCAGCCCCGGAAAACATTGTGAGTGTGTATGGATCGATGTGTCTGTCGGCACTTTGATTGTATTAGAGGTAAAGAACTGGCTCTAATCAGCCGCAAGCTGTTTTCCCCTTCACAATGCAGCAAGGGGTCACAAGTTTATCTTCTGTGAAGGCGATCTCTTGTTGTAGTGTTCTGCGCTCTTTGTTTTCCTGTTTGAAAACGCTAATGTCATGGTAAACGCCCTGCGGCAGGTTCGCCACTTCATGTATTGTTTTCATGACGGCGATATCCAGACAACAGTGCCATGATGCGCTTAGGAGCCGATCACGTCCAAGTTGCCCCTCTCGGCATATTCCACGGCACTCGGCGTAAGGCAAGTAGTCATGGTTTGGTCCGCTAGGCAAACAAGCCCGTTGGAATGAACGAATGAATGACTAAGGTCTAAGGCAACATTATAGGAGTGTGTTCAGCCTTACAGTGGACAGGTTAGAACCTAGAAACCATTATGACTTTCTACACAGTAATGACATTCATCCAATGTCAGTACAAATAGGCACGCTTTTGAAAAAGCAATCAGCCAAAAACAGGCCTACCCAAGAAAAATAGAACAGTTAAATCTCGAAAACAGCCTTAAACATAAATAATAATGTATGGTTAAATTTGTATTTATCATTTAAAGCGTTAAATCTGTGATTCGTATTCCACTCGTAAGCCATGAAGGGGCGTTCCAACTCGCTAATCGCAAGACCCGAAGCCATGAAGGGGCGTTCCAACTCGGTAATCGCGAGGCCCAAAGAATGACAACGGCTGCACGGAGAACAAGAAACTGCCGTTAGAACATCCGCCTTGAGGTCGAGAGACCCTGGTCGAGGCATACCAAAGACTTGAAAAATGATGCTCAGCATTGAGAGATTAGAGCAAGGAAACAAGATTGATCGGCCTGGTGTCAGTATAATGTGACTGGATGGGGTGTAAAGTCTGCTGTCTTCGGCATGATGCCCCAGTGGACTCCCTCTGTCACAAGAGGACACAGTCTACCTTCTGAGGATTCCACCTCCTCATATAACTGAAAAATTCTTGAGTACATGTATATATCCTCTTCGTCATATTAATGGAAAATTATTGAGTGTGACGTAAAACTTAAGCTTACACTCATACATACAGTGATACTGTGCCTGTGAGCCCGTTGGAGTAGGCCTATTCTTTATGTGCCGTGGCATGCTATAGTGCGGCAGCACGCTAAATACGGCCAGAATGACGTTCGAAACGGAACCTAGACATGGCTGCAATATTGCTTAAGTGGTGTTAAGTCATAATCGTTTATTCATTGATGTATTTTTGTGGGTGAAAAAAATTTTAATCACAACGTTAAAATCAATAAAGTTGTGCTCTTGGTCATGACGTCTGCAATGAATTTCTGCTCCAGGCTGTGACGTCTGCAACGAATTTCCGCTTTAGGCTATGACGTCGGCAACGAATTTTTGCTCTAGGCTATGACGTCTGCAACGAATTTGTGCTTAAGGATGTGACGTCTGCAACTACGGGGCGCCGTAGATTACTGAGAGGGAGGGGTGCCTTATCCAGTGGTTAAAGGCGCCAAACCCCTTGGGAAGGGAATTGGTAGATTCCCCTACTCGCATTGATTGCTGGGGGTCTTGGCGTGAAAGACGCGTGTATTGGGAAAATCTGTCAATAACTTGCCAAAGCTCGGTGGTTCTCGGCACTCCGATTCCTTCAAGCGTAAAACGACCGCCATCGTGCAAGTGTAAAACCCCCAAGCCATGCGCTAGCATCCTGATACATGAAGCCACCGTGTGTGGCTACACTCCCTTTTCGGTCTTGATATAACGGATCTGCACCCTGATCCCGCATGATTACCAAGTCAGGTACTTGCCTCCTCGAGTTGGCAAAGAATTTATTCACATGGTTAATTCCAAACGTATCAATCAAATGTACTGGAAGCTCTTAACACATGGCGGGGGAACATTTCGAGTTGAATAAGCCATGAATGTAGAGTGGACCACGCTATGCCTCCTGTAGGTTTTCTGCAACGCAGTATTATTGGGCATAGAGTATTAAAGCCTGTGTGATCATGGATAATTCAGGGTACAAAAGCACAGTTGGTAAGTCTAGCCGTCTCGCTCTGGTTTACGCCGTCGACCACAGGCTACCTTGTTGAATGATCAAGAGGTTTTATCCTCCATGATCGAACTCTCGATGATACATGATCTCCAAGAAGTATTTTTGTTATCACGTTTTAATATGACAATAGACCAGCATCTATTTGTTTATGCCGGTTTTATCCCCATCATTAGAAGTGTGGAAAGTTCCTGTGTTTCCAAGATTTTACCTGCACGCGGACGCCTTCTGTTTCGTCTTTGTTGTCCATTATTAGGGAATTATTATCTCATTGGATAATATATTTATATTAATATTCATAAGCTATAGAGTCGGGTGGATCGGTTATTTCTGCCTGATGAATCAAGACAGAAAACGTAGCTATAGGCGAAGTGTCTATGATACACAATTTGGGTGGTGATTTTATTCATCCATCTAGAACATTCATTGTTTCTTTTAGTCATCATTGAAAACAGTTGACTGCTTCTCTTTGCATGAATCCGTCCAAATTTTTAGTATCATACTTTTTACATACATTGACGGCCGATGTATTGACATTGTTTTCGTCGAATGGTTTTTGACAAGAATTACGCAAATCAAATCAATAGGTGATTTTAAGTCAGCGAGCGTCATACGGAAAACGGCGACGTGTGTGTTTACGATCTGTGTACATCTTGGCGTTGTCGTCCATTGTGCCCGCCATCTGTCCTTGCTGGGGTTAGCACCCTGCAGATTGAGTATTGGCATCACTAATAAGCTGTAATTGATCTTTGATTAGATTTAGGCTCGCAATTAGAGCGAGCTTGCAATTCCTGTGAATGTGTTAATCAATACCTGTTGCCTTGTAATCTGAACCATGAATTAGGCGACTGAAACCCGCGACTGTCGTGCGGAAATTCGTACAGCTGATCGTGGTTGTCAGCGGCTGCCTCACACGGGAACAGGCATAGCCAAGGACGGCACCTGTGGAGGAGTGGCCGGGGTTTCCCCAATGACAGAGTCGGATATCCGTGGATGACGGGAGAGAGGAGCTCCTGGCGGCAGACGGTAAGGCTGGTGAGTATGGAGCTGAACACTTCTCTGGCGTATCGGCCCGAAGACCGCAGCAATGCTACCCTGGGGGACTATGAACTGTCGCCGAGGAGTCACATGATAGTGGGCGGCTGTCTCTTGTTCATAGGTGAGTCGAAATCGTGCAAGAACACGGGAGAACTTTGTATTTCCATATATTTGTATCAAGGCTAAACTGGTTTGTCTTGGCGACTTAAATGTATGTTCTGGGGCCTCAGGGGGCGAGGGAGTTCGCGCGTTAGCGCGGTGTTATGATTTCGTACCTCTCACCAATACGGTATCTGTGAATTCAATTCTAGTTCATGCTGGCTTCCAATCCGGTTGTGCGTGGGAAGGTCCGCGAGCAACCTTCAGATGGTCATGGGTTTCCTCCGAGCTCTGCCAGGTTTCCTCTCACTATAATGCTGGCCGTCGTCGTATAAGTGAAATATTCTTAAATCCGAAGTAAAACACCAATTAAATAAATAAATAAATTAAATGTGTGTTCTAATTCCTGGGTTTCTTGCTAGTCAAGGCTATACAAGGAATCGTTTATGTGATGAATTCCAAGACTGGGCTATTTTTAATAGTCTAAGGAAAAAAATGTACTCCATACTTAAGACGGCGGTGCCTGCATCCTGTAACCTATCTAGCTGGACTTCATATGTTATTTTTAAATTCTGGCATTCAT
Organism: Acanthopleura granulata; assembly: GCA_016165875.1. Taxonomy (NCBI): domain Eukaryota; kingdom Metazoa; phylum Mollusca; class Polyplacophora; order Chitonida; family Chitonidae; genus Acanthopleura; species Acanthopleura granulata. The sequence continues at coordinate 5,243,925 of JABBOT010000021.1, read as the reverse complement.
CGCAACACTGAGTCCTTCGTCCGAACACAAACAATCGACGCAGATTTCCGATTTCTCGATGTCGATGGAAGTGCTCTCAGCAAGGTCTGCGCTCGTCTCACGCAAATTCACCAGTACTCAGATGGAAATTGATCGGTTATGCTTCCTGGGTCACTAAATTAGAAGTCCGTTTGTAACAGAGAACAAATGCTGTGTAGTAAAGTTCATTTTCAAAGGTGAAGACATGAATATCGGTCAGTTTACAACAGTTTTATAGTATTCTCGTCCGGGCCGTAGTAAAAATACCTGTGGCCTGTGAATATTGGTAGTCCTTTTTCCAACTGTATCTTTTGAAAATTTCTGAACAAATTTAAATTATCTAGGAAAATGACCAGAAAATATCCGCTTAAACTGGAACATAAAGCATTATTCATTATATACAAGAAATACGTTCTGTAGATTTTGACTATCTGATAAAATTTGTGTGTTTTTGGCAGTGGTCGCGCCGAAGATATGATGCATCCCTTGTGTAAATTGTCACGGGGGGAGGGGGTAGTTTCTATTGGCGTTTTCCATCCCACTGGGGCGATGCACGCCAGACAGGGCTTGAGGTTGTTAGCATTCGGTAAGTTATATTAGTCAGTTGCTAAAAAAAAATGTATGGTGGGGTGTCTAGAATCTATGACATCGAGTTAGGAAGTTAGCCACAGGCTGGAATATCTTCTTATGATGTTTCGTAGAGTCAGTACCGTAACTCCGTTAAACTGGCGGATGCCGAGGAGGCGTAGTTCTGCGTACATAATATGACGGGGATATGTATGGCGTAGACATCGAAACATAAGGTGGGGAATACTCGCCTCCACGAAACATTCCTCGCAGAGCTCTGTATCATGGAGACCAAATCTGTTCAAGCATAGATTGGTGGGTAGGTGACCAGATAGGAGTCGAAATACTAGTATTTCGTCTTGACGACACCTAAGCAACAGGTCATAGCGTAAGGTAACTAGTGTGTTCTGTTCATAGAAAAATCTTTGTTGGAGTTATCCCATTTCTTCTGCCACATGTCTATGAACTTTTGCTATACTGAGTTTATTGCTTCTTTTAGCGATAGAGGAACAGTGAGCGTTATGTCATGTGAGCTTGTTTGGCCAATTGATCAGCCTGTTCATTACCAGGAATACCGATATGAGCCGGCACCCAATCAAACGATATAGAGACGCCACAGTAGTCAAGTGTGGTACATAGGTAGAGTATTTCATGTATGAGTTTACAGGACTTGTTCCACGCAAAATTCAGCAGAGCCTGTAGAGAAGAGAGAGAGTCTGTAAATATAACAGCCCGTATAGGCCTAAGTTCCATCAGAAACTGGAGGGCACAAATAATGGCAATGAGTTCGGCAGTGAGCACAGCTAGAGAGTCACACAGCCTAAAGGACTTGGTATATTTAATTTCTGGCACGCAAAATGACGCTCCCACCACAGTGGTGTCAGGACACTTCGACGCGTCAGTATAAACTTGCACGTACTCTGACAAGTTAGACTGGATATGGTCTTTATTGCATAATGAGGAAATAGTTGAGTTATCAGATTTGCTAGTCTTAGAATAAAGGTCAGTAGAGATATGCGGGGAAATCAAGTTCCGTGGTGGAAAATCTGGTACAGAGGAGGGCTGTATGTTTAAATCCGCAGATTGAATAAGAGCGGCTGTTAGGCTGGATCTCTACTTGAATGGCAACGCTGTGTTAGGCCGACTGTCATACAAGCCGTCATAGTAGGAAGGTGCAAGGATAGCAGAGGCAGAGTTGTTTCTATCCGCCTAAAAAAGTCTAAAAGAGAACCCCATAGTGCGCAGTCGTCTGCGGATGTGCAGGGGCCATTCTTGGCAGAACACCTGCATGGCATTGAGTGGCGTCGTTCGCATTGCCCCTGTGCAGATTCGCAGCGCCGCACACTGAATGGCGTCAAGCCTAGACTTAAGACTGACACAGGCCGAGTCGTAGGCCTCACAACAGTAATCTAGCCTTGAACAGATGACGGAACGGTACAGTAACAGCAGGCAGTGTCTGTCAGCACCCCATTCTCGCCCAGAGAAAACATCTCATCAGATTGATGGCCTTCTTGCATTTAGTCAATGTGTAATCCGTTTTTTCAGACAAGAACTTAAACCCTCATTTTAGGCTCCACTCGACAATATCATCCAAACCCTGCCGGATATATTTGGTACACAACTTGAGGTTTCTCGAAATGCACCACATGGCTTTGTCGTCTGCAGATAGAGTACATTTAAGTTTAGTTGACAGGACACTGGGTAGGTCATTGATAGCAATATTAAATAGAGCTGGGGACAAGACACTGCCCTGGGGCAGTCTGTTTTCAATGGGCATTGGTCTGGAGTAGTCCCGGCCAACTCTGACGTTGATGGAACGGTCAGTGAGAAAATCCCTAACCCATCCTAAATTCTTCCCGCAATACCCATGCCTTCCATTTTAATTAATACTCCCGTACGCCACACCATGTCATACTCCTTCTCTGTGTATAAAAATACTGCGAATAGATATTCTTTATTACACAAATAGTTTCAAATATTGTTCTCCAGGGTGATGACGTGATCAGCAGTGCATCGCCAGTTTCTAAAACCGCTCTGGACAGGGCTAAAAATGTTATGTTTATTCAAATACCACATCAGTCGGCTATTTATCATCGTCTCCATTACTTTGCACAGAGTAGTAGTGAGGGCAATAGGTCTATATGACGAGGGAACAGCAGGGTCTTTACCAGGCTTGGGTATAGGGACTAAAATAGCCTGTTTCCACTGAAAAGGGAGTTTCATATTAGCCCATATGGTATTGTATAAGAGAAGCAGAACTAAGATACATTGCTCCGGTAGATTACGTAACATTGAATACGTAATGGGCCCATACTAATTTCAGAGGCGTGTGCTCTTTCAAAATTAGAACAAAACTGACGCCAGTGTTTTCTTTTTGACTGGGCTTGATTGTACGCTGCGCTTCTGCCTTTGCACGCTTGTATGGGATGGTGTCCTCGTAAAGCCTTGTTCTACGCGCACGGTTTGTAAGACGCGTTCGTTCCTTGATTGCTCTAGAGCAATCTTCGCTCCACCAAGGTCGGGCATTTTTGGGAAAATTCTTCCTACTGCCTACTGCTATTTCCTTAGCGGCTGCTCTATTAATTGCACTGACAATATTGTCATAAAGTATATTTACATCTTTATGAATGGATGCGTCGGAGAAGGATTTTATACATTCTTTCTGGTAAACAGACCTGTTTGCACGTTTGGTGCTCCGCCTAGAAGGCTGACCAAAATCATTAACGTGGGGGGTAAATTGACATGAGACTAAAATAGGGAGAAGTCACATCGACTGACCAGTCGAAAGATAAGCGTATGTCTTGTGAGCATAGTGTAAGATCAAGGTGGGATACAATGCCTGAGTGGGGGTCTATCCGAGTGCCCGTCCCGTCGTTAAGTACACAAATGTTGTAGTCGTCGATAAAATCGACGATGATTTTCCCATTACAGTTAGTGGTAGAAGATCCCCAAATCGGACTGTGGGCATTAAAATCACCGCATAGAATAAACGGCGAGCTAACTACCGACATAATTATGTTAAGATCGTCCCGTTCGATATGTTTGGAAGGGTTGTAGATGTTTGCGATACTGACAGCAGGGTCAGATGATCTAGATATATTAAAACACTGGACGTCGATGCTCTTAATTTGAGGAATTTTGATCTGAGAGTATGAGAGTCCATGCTTAAGTGATATGGCCACGCCCCCCTTTTCCCTCATATACCTGTCGATTCTGCTAATAGAGTAACCGGGATAGGTAAAACTCAGATGTGGTTTTAAGAATGTTTCTTGTAAACATATGAAATGTGGTGTAGGATTTATATTTGAAATGTAGAATTTAAGTTCTTGCCCGTGTGTATCAATGCCTCGTACGTTATAGTGAAGTAGTTGAAAAGCCTTTGTTAAGAAAGAAAGCAAGACATCAACTGGATTCATGTTGGTGAAAATGTACATTGTGTATGGATACTTTCGGCTAAACTGTTCAACATAGGGGCTAGACTGGGAAAGTTGACTAGTTCAGGCCCCAAACGTGCCTGGGTGATGCAGAGTATTTCTGAAACGAAGGTCTTGTTGTCACTCAGGTCAAAAACTTTTAGCATGATTTCAGCAAATAAGGCAATGATATGAGTGGCCATATTAACAGACAGATCTTCTGTCTGTGTGGAGGAGGTGGATTCAGTTTCCGTTGAAGTACACTTCAGTGACAGGTTTGACACGTTCAAACTCTGTTATGGGCTGTCTTGTAGTTTGCTGTGCTGGAGGTGGGGTTGTGGTGTCCTCGCCTTCTAACAGTGCTCTTTCTGCAAGATTCTCCGGGTTCGACTGCCTGTCTTCAAACTGCACATTTTAGGGCTTCAGAGAACTAGAACTTCTGAGCCATCCGGACGTATTGTGCTCTGTCTATTTGTTTCCTGTATGGACACCCGAGGTATGCTGACGAGTGACCAGGAGAGTCACAGTTGACGTATAATGACCTATCTAAATTGTCACAGTGTTCAAAGCCATGGTCGCCTGAACACCTCTGGCATCTTCCCTTTTCCCTACAAGAAGTAGAGATATGTCCGTAGGCCTGGCATTTAAAACAACGAAGGACAGGATGATGTATGGTTTGACTGGGAAAATTTCATAATCCAACCTAATTTCCGTGGGGAGCTCCTCCAGGTCGAAGGCTAATAACATGTTCGATGTTTTAATTTTTTTCCTTTCCTTTATGGATTTTTTCCGCTTTTACGCACCTGCTCTTTTTTAGGGCACCCAGAAGGTCATCTTCTGTCAACTCTTCACCCGCCCTCTGCAACACTCCCCGAACAGACATGGCCGATGACTGCAGTCGGCATTGTCCATCCTTCTTTCATGAGTGTCGTTAAGCTCAAGGGTTTTTTAGTTTGTGCAGGACATGAGCAAACAATCAGTAGACCTTTTCTACCACTCTTCTTGACTTCCACGATGTTACCTGTAGCTTGTTGTATAGCTCGGCCAAACTTTATATTATTCGAAGCCGAAATGGGTAGACCTCCCATGGAGGTAATTATCGCATTGTGGTGGTTTTGGTTATTTTTTTGACTCGATTGTCTTATCTTTTTTCCATTTGAGTTGGTACGTTCAACAGATAGATCACGACTGCATTTAGTTGCAGAGCGGGCCTGTACAAATTCCATTGATGTTTCCTCACCCCTCGCGGGGTCGTCCATGCTGGCACCTTTAGCGTGGGTAAATACAGAAGTATAGGGCAACACGGACAAGGGGGGGTTATTACGTAATGACTGTTACAAAAGAACAAAGCGGGTCGCCCGGGAGCTGCTCCGGGCTAGAGACACAACGATAGGCGCTCTGTTAGTATGGCAGAGTGACAGTGCAAGTACAGGCTTCTCTATAAGTACAATGGTGCTATGTATCCTTCTACGCCGAGGAATCTACGTTTGAAGACATGCACTCAAACACGAGACAAGCACACCTGATTACACAGAGTGAGAGAGCCGGTGGGAGAATATGGCCAAATACCGCGGTTTAGTCTCATTTTGCCTACTTTCACACCTCTGGTAGTCGCATCTCGCCCACTTCAAGGATTACGCTCACCCGTTACGCAACACCGTCTGATGAGGGATTAACCGGATTATGTTCGTGCGGATGCCGCCTGACAGGTGTTCAACTCACATCAGACTGACATCAGGCAGATCATTGCTCACGGTTGACAGAATAGTTTTTCCCAAATTTAGATAGAGTGTGACTTGAGCTAGATTTGCCCCAAAGCGCAGGAAATACAGGAAGCTGAATGAACGTCTGATGCAACTGAGAGACCGATTAACCATTGGTTACATTTCATCCATTTGAATTTGCTGATCAGGTGTCATATTTCCTACATCTTGGCAGTGAATAGGCTTTTCTGTATCTATAATTTATTTTTTGTGTATTCTTTCCCATTTTATCTTTCGGGTTTTCAAATGCTGCAAATACTACTTACGTAAATAAAGATCAAAGAGTGCCACATGGGTGTTAAGTCTTGTTAATCTTTTAATCCCCGTATAGTTCACTAGTTATTCACACCTTGCCCAGCTGCAACTTGAACACTCCGATTTTTTAATTTGAAACAAAAGAAATAGGCGAAATGAGACGTCACCAATACCGGCCACTGTCGGCCTCAACCCCGATTAATAACCGGGGTTAAACACTATCTGGAGGTAGGGGAAGTATCTACAAACTTATGTGTTATAATATATACAAGCTCGAATATATACAAGGCATATATAAAAAGGTTAGGAATTAGCAGAGATAGTGTAGCGGTAACCTCGCAATGGGCTGGTTCCCGATGTCACGTCTGCACTCCTCCGCGTCGTGTCATTTCCGTAAATTGTCACCGCCTTCAAAGTTTTGTGGTGACCCCGTCTTTAATATATTGTTATTATTTTGATTGTTATGCTAATCGGGTCAGCGTTTGACCTATATCTTGAGCTGTGTGCACTTCATAGCCCGCCCTGTAGTTTAGTTGAGTGTTCTCGAAGCTCTTATATGAGAGTTTTAGCGTCCTTGTGCATAGAGAGTACTTTCCGGAAAGAAATACCCGTGTCATGATCATGTTTACGAATATACAGAGACTAGAAAGTTTTCAGAAATGTGCATTAAGCTATAAACGCTGGCCAGTCTGCGGTGCAAGTGACAGTCTTTTATTTATTTGTCCATTTCAGAAGATAACTGACTGGAATTTTCAATACTGAAGTTATAATTATAATGCTGGCCGTCGCCGTCTAAGTGAAATATTTTTACGTATGGCGTAACAAGACCTCAATCAGGTGAACAAAAATGTATTAATTCAACTGGGACTGCCAGCAACCTGCGGATTGTTGTGGGGGTCCTACCACGAAATGCTGGCCTCCGTCGCATAAATAACTGAAATTATATACTGGCTCCTTTCTTGCCTGGGAGTCTTTTATCTGGGGTATTGTCCGGTGTCTCTGCCCATAGGTGACAATAAGAGATGCATAACTCCCTTATACACCGGTATGGAAGGGAGTTATTCACCCTTCATTACCACAAAGCGTAGTTAGAGAAAGTCGCTGTCGCGTTGTTCCTTCTTCGAAATTATAGATGACCTTCATGAGACAATATACCTGAGCATCAAGTCGGGTTATGACCTCATCTGTCGTTCAAGAAAAGAAAAACTCAACTCGATTACAAGAATACAACCAGCATAATACAGAGGATTTAGGACAAATAAATTCTGCTAGTGGCTTTGTCTCGAATATTAACCTTCTGTCTACTCCTAGAAATTTTTAAAGCTGTACAAACGGATTATGTCCTCCATGTGCCATGTGCGGTTTCACCCAAACCCTATGGCGACTTACTACGCCCCGTTCATATATGATATGGCGGGGGTTGTGAGTATATTCACACCACTCTAATATGATGATGCTTTATGTTTTTGTAAATAAATCATATGATAAGACTACTTACTGGGTACTGGACCAAACGTATACCCTCTGACAACAACGTATTACAGTTCCACAAGCTGGACACAGTCCAGGTAATGCGAAATCCCACTTCAATGTAAATTGTCTTCAAAATATATTGACTGAGAAACTCGTTGTCAGTATCGTCGCTGAACGTGCGGATAACAAGCGCCCACAGTTAGACTGTTGGTGCCTTTAGAATGAAGTCAGGTTATATTGTATTCACAAACTCTATGGAGTCACGTTGCACAAAGCTCTTAATACATGTCGGATATAAAATATTGTCCAGAACAAATTGAGACTAAAGCCGGTCTCACACGGGCGATATTGTTGCCGTTACTACGTTGCATTTATATGGGATATATTATCTGATATTATCGCATCTGATAATTGCAATATATCTGAATAGTTGCTCTAAGTAAGTAAAGGCGTGCGATATATAGATGGTGTTGCCGTAGTTCTGGTCATGTTAAGAAAATTATTTTATCACAAATAGTTGCGAAAATAATCGCAGTTATTGCCATTATTATGACCTACAATGGCACTGTATCGCTCGTATTCGCAGTATTTGGGACTATTTATGCGTCCCCATTTGCCAGCTCAATCATCAGGGTGTCATAACCACCAAGTTGAAACCGTCTCTTTCACCCAACAACGTGTTCTCCTCTTTTTTTCGGTTTCTTTCCCCCTTCACACTCTTCTCAACAGCAGCAGCAGTCCTGGGCCAATAAGAGCTTTCGTTTTATGTTCTCGTAAGTAATAGAGCCATCTGTGATCAGGAATATGGGCCACGATAATAACACAACACTAGCACGTTCAATGAACGCCACTAGAATTTACCGCCGATGTTTGACATCGAAACTTACCATCACAGTATTATCGCATACATTGCATATATATGAACAAGCATTCCCTCTTGTATTTATGTAAACCTCTCTAGCCGTGGGAAGGTTCTCCAGCAACCTGGGGATAGTCGTGGGTTTCCTCCGGGCTCTGCCCGGTTTCCGCTCACCATAATGCTGGCCGCCGTCGAGTAAGTGAAATTTTCTTCAGTAGGGCGTAAATGAAATCAAATCAAATAAATAAATATTTATGTTAACAATTAAAATACACACTCCTTCACTCTACACATCAAGCGACAATCTTCTGAATTTGTGTCCTGTATCTCAATATGGTGAAAAATGTTTTTAAAAGAATTCCTGTATCCCGATTTAGACACGCATCAACAGCAGGCTGTGATGTATTTGGCCTTAGCCCAAGACTAACATGAGACCAATATTTCATACATATGTATTCATATTTTTGTCGCAAAGTTGCTGGCAAACCGACAACCATGGACAAATAAATAATTTTATTGGCGGAGGTATGAAACAGAATAGTAAGGAGACAATCTTTAACAGGTGAAGGGGCCAGCGTGGACAAGGAGTTGGCGTGCTAGCACAGCGCAATGACTCAGAAATTTCTCACCATGTGGCCGCCCTGGTTCAGGTGCAGCGCTTTTTGTTTTCCTCTCCTGAAGTACGCAAGCGATCTGTCAGGTTTCTTTCATATAAGTGAAATATTCAATCAAACAGGTAAATTAAATTAAACAAGTGACCGTACACATGAAGGACGAAGTGCAATAATTAGCGCCCACGATCACTGGTGTTCTCCCATTAGTTCTCTACAGGGGCACAACGTTGGGTTGACTGCAAGGAACACAGCTCGTTTTGATCTCCTCTACGTGCGGGGACATTTCTTCATCAACAGGAAGAATGTGTGGATAAAATGAGACCATTTTAGGGCTACATTTTTTTGTTTAACATGACGGTCTTCGAGCTGAGACCAAACTACGAGAAAAATATCATGACATATTCAATATTGACACCAAGCTCAGCCGGAAGCACTTTGTGGATGGATGCGTTGAAAGCATTGAAAGGAGTGAAGGAAACCACTGAATGGTTATGACTTCTACGCCCCAATTAGCTCTACTGACACACGTTGAAAACGCATAACGAAAATGGGAAATTTCATACAATAAAAGCCAAAATATCATACACAGACAAACATAATTTTAATTATTGGTGAAAAGTTATTCTGGTCGGAGCAATATTCTTCAGTAGTAACCGATAAACCTGTTTTCCTATCATAGGAAACTTTTCAGTTCCAGTGGTTGTTTGTCTGTTATGTATTTTCTAAATTTTCGGTGTACATTTCAGCTATAAGTCATGGCCACGGACACCTAACGTAAAGTATGACTGTAAGGACGGACACATCCATAGACAATTCATGCAGACAACGGAAGGCCTTCCTAGAGTAAACCCTCAGAAGTGCCCATTACTGTCCAATAACGTTGATTTGACAAGGGCGAGTGGCAAATTTACAGACAGTGTCCATGAAACCCCAGGAAAAGCAAATGTGTAGATTGTGTCGGTGAAAAGCAGGCAGATAACTGGGACACGTTTATATGGTTGCTATCCCTTACAGATGCAGATAGATATACGTGGGTTCAGGGAGGATGCGACTGTGGAATAGTCAGCCTATAGCATGGTAAGACTTCCCAGAGGCTATGTCAAGCCTGCCAATTGTCATTCGCGCTCGATTTACCTTTCTGAGTGTGTGTGTGTGTGTGTATATGTATATATATTTCACGCTTGCATGCAGTTTTGTCTGCATCAATTTTTACTCCAAATCTTTCCTCGAAACAAACATGTCACTTGAAATTGTTCCTTGGGGCTTTCATTGTTTGTGCGTTTTATCTGCCATCTGTAGTTAAATGGAACATGTCGTCTCGCCCGTAAGTCTCCAGTTAGAATCGGACTCCTGTAATGATCATTGCAAATGTAGCGTGTGGTTTAATTACTATAATAATAATGTAATTTGTATCAGTTACTTTCACTGTAAATGCTGGAATAAAAGCGCCTCACGTGCGTCTGGTAGAACCGTTGACTGTGCCTTATTTCTTGCCAGTCAATGATATGTGATATTAGTAAGGTGGAAAAATGTAGTCCATAATTAGGACGACGATGCTTTCTTCCTGGTTCTTTGAATTACACAAGGAGAACAAAGGTGTGAAGCCGAGATCATTTCCAAGACACGAATATCAGTTTTGTAATATCATTTCTGTAGAATTATTGTACAGGCCGTAGTAAAAAAAATACCTGCAGCTTGTGAATATTGGCAGCGTTTTTCTTCAACATTATCGTTTGATGACTGTTGGACAAACGTAGGTCTTCCAGGGTAATGTCCTAAAAGTATCCAGTTATAATGGAAGATTACGCATAATGCTATATATGCGGGGCAAAAACTGATTTGATAACCAGTATAAATTTTTTGTGCCTTTCGTCACTGGCATGCAGAAAATCCGCTGAATCTCTTGGTATATTGTGACCGGCTTCAAGGTTTGATTCGTTCGTTTGCTACAAATCGAGCGTTTGTACAGGTTTGAACCGGTGGCTGATTTTAAGTGATTGTTCTTCTGAGTGGTCCATCTTGCTTCTGCTAAAAAAATACTCAAAGAATGCAATGTTTTCTTTGTTAGGGGAGTCTGTAATTTGGTTAAGCTGTTCAGCCTAAAGCTTTTTTTTAAATCACATTTAGCAAACAGCAGTTTACAGTGCGCCATTGTCTTTCAAACCCCTACGCCAACCTCGACAACTCAGGTATTGTAGTAATTGCTATTGAAAAGTAGGTATGGCGTATGGTGTCTCTTCAATGTTGACAAGGTGGTATAACCTTTGATTTATTGGATTTATTTGATTGGTGTTTTTACGTCGTACTCAAGAATATTTCACTTATACGACGGCAGCCAGCATTATGGTGGGAGGAAACCGGGCAGAGCCCGGGAGAAATTATGACCATCCGCAAGTTGCTGGCAGACCTTCCCACGTACGGCTTGAGAGGAAACCGTAACGGTGTTCCTTTTGTCAGCCGTAATGGTGTTCCCTTTTTGGACGTACCTCTCGTTATGTCTATAATTCAACTGTCAGTGAGTAATGCTTGATGAACCCGGAGATATGAGAGGGTCAAAATTCCACGCCCACAAAGACGCTTATTCTCATGTCGATAGATGTGCGATACGCTCTTACAGACATTCTGCGTGTCAATGCGGTACATGTACCGGGTGTTTCTCTGCTAGGCTGAGCAATGAGGTCATTCTGGTGTTTATACCATTTGTCGTATATCTTTGTGGCGACCACTGCAAGCTTTAGCACAATTCTAGACAAGACTGTTGAGGGTATGCCCCATAAAGTGTGCTCTGCAAGCCCAAGCTCTTGTTAATCTACATGAATGGGTCGCTAAGCTAATTGATCATCCAACCAGCCGGTAAATGTGCTAAGCGTACATGTATATGGACTCTTTGTTGAAGAGGAGGCACGAGTTTATGCCTGAAATCATTGCACACATCCACGTAGTACGGAAAACACCTACACCCATCAGTTCATTATCCTGAATTTATCAAGGATTTATAGGTACTCGTCTGTACAAGATGCCTTACTGCCGTACCTTGTGTCTATTTGCAATGAACAGTTCTGTTATAAATCTTACCTTCGGACCGGTGCTCGAAACTCACTAGTCGTCTTTTAAATTGAGTAGGTATTTAAATTTTCTCAGGAAGAGGAAGTTATGGATGTATTCTGACGGAACAGTACAGGAGAAAATACGTTTGTTTTAATATGCTGACAAGCTGAGCAGCGGTAGCGCTGGCGTTAGTATTCAGCCCTCACTGGTTTTGGACAGGGCTGTATGTCAGACACTGACGTCAGGTGGCAGACCAGGTAGGGTGAGTTCCTCAGGGTGCGGTCCCGTTTCCTACTCCCGTTAACCTGATTGACGTCGTATATGTCAGTAAAATATCCTTGAGAACGACATAAAGCGCAGCGCAGAGCAGACGGGAGGTACCAATTTAGCAAAACTCTTCGTCTGTCCGTTTGCTAAGCACGTTGCTATATCACACTGAGACGTCACATGACGGAAACGATGGTCTTGGATTGGCGCTGAGGATTTTGTCTCTCGTGTCAAAGATATCAAACAGAATATTTATTTTTCCTGAAGACCTCAAGAGAAGAAATACTCAACAAATAAGCGTGCACACATGAGCAAAGTGCTGAGCAAACGTTCAAGAGAAGCTTTTGGCTAAGTTGATAGCTCGCGTCTGCGCTGGGCTTAGAATGTCACTATTCTATTGAGAAACCTACATACACGTACCACTTGTCGCCCCGTGACCCTTATTCTCAAACAGGTGCCCCTCATTATCTCTTATTGTTCACCTAGCGCAAGGTGCCGATTCTCAAGTCGTCCGGTTTCCGATCTGCCATCGATGGTGCTCGGGAAATGCCTAAGGAGACACGATCCGCTTGTCCGGTTCGACCGGAAGGGAGGGTTTACGGTATATAATGTCAAAGAAAGTAATGCATAGTAGGTAAAAGCAGACCAGAGACGATATTGTGATAGTGCATATGTTCACACATACTCTCTGACTCCGGACTGTTGTCGGTTTACCCAGGGGGTTTTATTCTGACTGTCCGTGGAAATACTTCAGGCGTGGAAATTTACGCACCGCTAACTTCAGCATAATGAAGTAAAGAAGGATGCAGTGAGGTTAACTGAAATTTATTACAGATCACTGGTCAAGAAGTACTCAAAATCATTTGTAGTCATTGCATATGAAAAGCAATCACATGAAAACAAAGTAAAGGAACTAAGCCTCGGGAGATTCTCCATCAATAGAATGCTACAGGTATACAATACAAACGATTACAGCAGTGTCAGTGGTAATGGTGCCATGGGAATGATGTAAGCCTTATGTGAGTTGTTTATGTCTGTTGCCTATGATATGGTGTGTGTGTCTCAGAACAATAGTGTATTCCTTATGCCAATGGTGTGTGTCTCATGCCAATGGAGTGTGTCTCCTGCCAATAGTGTGTGTCTTATCTCAATGGTGTATGCCTTATGCCATTGCTGTATGCTAGACTCCAGTGGTGTATGTATCATGACAGTGTTGTGTGCCTCGCGCCCTTGATGTATGCTTCAGGCCAATGGTGTATGTTAGTTGTAAACAACCCGTATATAGTACAGGCAATGAAATATCTAAATCCACCTTCGCTGGATTTAAAGGATAGCACAGATTCTCCAGATGGTACATCTAGCCTGGAACAGTACCTGTACATAGACAACAATGGATATCGCTGAAACATTGCTAGTGTGGCCTTAAACCTAATCATTCATTCCTGTCACGCCGACTTCACGACATAGGGACAGTTTTCGATTTTGACATTGTGCTGTGATCACGCCTCCCTTAGTCACTGTGGCAGTGGTAATGGGGACGACAAAACATAGTGATATATCTCTGAGCAACGCGAACAGTGTGATAGTGGGCAAATGGTCACACGTAAACGGTGAAATACGGCCGCTTATCAATTTACGTCAGCTAGGGTTTTGTTACAACTATTTATTTATTTATTTTATTGTTTTACGTCGTAATCAAGAATATTATACCACGGCGGCCAGCATTATGGTGGGAGGAAACCGGACAGAACCCGGGGGAAACCCTCGACGATCCGCACCTTGCTGGCGGACCCTCTCACGCATGACCGGAGACGAAACCAGCTTAGCTGGACTGGAACTCAGAGCGACCTCATTGGTGACAGGCACATGGGTCGTTATGTCGAGCTAACGCGCTAATCCCCTCGACCACGGAGGTCCCGTTTTATTGCAACTGTTCATGTAAATGAATGTATAGTAACAGCTTTGAATGTTCACAAAAGCACAATCTTAATCTAACAAATATAGATGGTTATACATCAACTGTACCCTGAGATCAACCATCACACAGACAAGGTCAAGTACGTCCATGCAATAAATGTGAGAGTCAATTATAACACTCGTTCCCAATGTGAAACACCTCACCTGGCGCTGTACACGGCGCAAACAGATCCTTAATAAATTGTCTTAATGGATGTGTAGCGAGTCCATGGTCCAATGTCTTTGTTCAGTGCATAAAAGCATTTCATTTTTCACCATGATGTGATTTGGTTAGTTATACTGATAAGCGACTAAGTCTAAAAGTAGTCTTTGCGGAATGAAAGAGAAGACGCACAACAACATCGCTATTAGCAAGATCTTTCCTCAGTAAGATCAGCGTCCAGATAGAGATCGCTTTGACGAACACATGCCGGCTCAATTATATCAGCAATACTGAATATTAATATGAGAGAGGATAAGCGGAAAGTGATGAACAGATGTAAGAAAAGTCAAAAAAAGCTGGCGGTGTGCTAAACCGTATAGCCGCCGCAAAAGAATGCCTCAGGGAAGAACATCAAGGGGAATTCTGACAGCAAGAGATGTGATTAAAGAGGCTACACTATTACAAAAGTCCGAGTTTTTACCACACTAATTCCGACATTTCTGCGAGGATTTTACCACTATGGTCGCTTTAGTAGTAACACACCTGTAATTGGAGAAAAGCGTGATCTGTGTGGAGTTCATATATAATGTCAGATGATGACATTAGCTGCACCGATTATGATCATTGTTTTACAGTGAAAATAACTGGCAGCTTGTTGACAGGCCTTTTACCCGTAATGTTACGAAAATTTTATTTAATTATTAAAAGCCAACACTTGGACTCCAGTCCTAAGTTAAAACTGAAACTCCATTTCACTGCATATGCGAGTTGATTAACCAGGAAACACTATACTAACACTGTCCACATAAATTAATACGCATGAAGACGTATGTGTCGCCGAAAGTATGTGTTAAGACTTCGATGAAGACTGGGAGTATCACATGAATACAAGGCCGTCAACAGTCTGTTGTATATCCATGCAATATTCGTCAAAGGTCTATTGCATATCTATGCAATATTCGTCAACAGTCTATTGCATATCCATGTAATATTCGTCAACAGTCCATGGCATGAATACAAATTCGTCAGCAGACTCTCGCACGAGTGTAAATTCGTCAACGAAGCACGATTTTTTTAAATAAAACTTTTTAAAACTGTTACATTATGTAGTTTACTTTTCTTTTTTGAACTATACGGTGACAGTAGTTAGAGAGACCAATTTTTGCCGCTGCAGCTAGATATTGCAACCTGTGAAATTCACAGAACAATTGTGTCATTGACAAGAAACAAACCACGCCGCACATCATGATAGCTCGGGATTAATACAGTTAGCAGGGCAGCATTGATTTGGTGTTCTCATCCCGGCATATAACCTACAATTTAAACTGATTTACCCAACTGCGTTGTGGAAACCACTTCATTTACAGCAGGCCTGTCAGTTTGTGTACCACTGATACACATGTCATTGTGAATGTGCAGATTTGTACACAGTCGTTTGGAGTGTAAATTCCAGCGTAAGGCACACATACACCAGTAATAATTTTGGATTAACACATATAGGATGTAGGCCTGTTATGACGTAAAACAATCCTTCGTGTGTCAGGGACATTTTACGACGTGTAAATTTACACTGGAAAGAGTTGATTAGAAAGTATAATGTATTCATTTATCTCAATAGATATTAAGGGAAAATATTCTGGAAAGCCGGGCAAAACGATAATAAAACACGTCCAATAAACTGACAAATTAAACTTCTTGCTTTGTTTCAATCCTCTGGCCTGTCCTACTAATCGACAATAGGTTGACAGCCACTATTTGGCTGGCTCGTTTGCATCAGCCGGTGGTATATTTGAGAATAATGCGTTTTGAATTCACTTCCTCAGATGTTATATGTTATTTTGTTTCATTTATTTCTCCAGGATCTTTAGGGGTAATCGGGAATGTGTTTTTCATACTTGGCCTATTGAAACTCCGACGAAAGAGAACTTATCACGAGGGTTTCCTGGTCAATTTAGCCATTACCGACACAGGTGTGTGTTTGACGGGATACCCCTGGGCGGCCGCCTCTAGTTTCGCACAGGTACGTGTATCAGAATCACAACTCCCCCTTCCGATCTCTTTCTTAGACATACCTCAAGGCATTTATCACTGATGAAATTAGCACAGTCTGTGACTATAGTGTATGGAATGTTAATTAATTAAAACTCCAGCTGGTTGCCATAATAATATATCCCCTATCGACGCGGTTTGATGTGCTGTAGTCGACGGATAAGAGCGCCCGCCTCGTTAACTTGAGACCAGCGTTCAAGGCCGATTCAGGTTCAGCACTCAAGGCATAGAGATTGGCCAAGTGCTGGTCAGCCAGGTGTCACTATATTGTGACTGGGTGAGGCGTCATCTTTGGTGTCTTTAGCGTGACTTTCCAGTGAGGCAGCATTATACAAGCTTGCATTGTGACCTACCTACCACAAAGAGTCACAAAGATGATATGATCGTAATAAACAGTAATATCCACAAACAAGCAAGTTTAAACGCTCCCAGTGCTAGCACACAAACATAACGTCGTCCTTCCCTATTTGCTAAATACCAATTGTTAACAGTGATTTATCACCATGGTAACTGAACTTTTTATTACTTTGTTCAATTTTCTCCTCCAGCGGTGGATTTTTGGCGACACAGGATGTCAGTGGTATGGATTCTGCGGCTTTTTCTTCGGTGTGGCCAGTATTACCACGCTGGGAGTGATCAGCTTTGACCGTTTCACCACCATCTGCCTCCAAAACACCAGTAAGCTCCATTCTAAATATTTGGCAGTAAACTTGTTCATGCATACAAAATACATGAACAAAATATGAAAGAGCCTACAGTGCCTATTCGCAGTTCCCAGCATCCACGTGCTTCGCAAGGGACCCGAGATGATAAATGGGCGAAATGCTGATTTCTAGTTAATGAACTGCAGGTCACTGAAACTGTCATATTTAAAGGCTAGACAAATTTCAATTACTTTTCCAGAAAACTGTTTCGTTTAAAAGCTTTATTTTATGGCGAAATTCTTATTGAAGGCCCATCTCGCTTGGGTTAAATTTGCTTTTCACCTCCAGTAGTCACGTGACCAAAGACAGTGTTGTTGATTGGCTCAGAGCAGCGATGACTTCACTACAAAACAACAAATTTAATGACTCTGGATCATTTGCCTGCTGGAGGTTGCAAGACGAGATGTAGGCTGGAAAAACCCTCCATTAAATGTGTTTTGATGACATTCCCAGAACTCCTGCTTTCCAGATGATGTTTAATGAACTTTCAGTTTTACATAGATTAAGAAATAACCCCGATCTTTTTCACATCTGCCTGAGATAAGTTTTTCGTGGCTGTATGCAACACATTTAGTTCAGATTATTTGTAGTTTTGTTAACCTATCAGAATGCATTTATAACAGTCATTTGAATCTAGGCGTCGAACCCAACATTCGTTTACCAGCCGTCAACGAACATGGCCGTTTCGGGTCAGTAATCGCAAGACCAATTTCCAAAGCGACAAATAACACAAACCACCAAAGAACTAACAAAGCACACAAGGCAAAGAAAATAGACGGATAGACGAGTTCATGATTCAGAAGCAGTCCACAATTATCAATGATGACGGAAGACACAATGAATGGTTTTATGCGAATGAATAAAATCAGTATCCAAATCGTGAACCATTTTAGTATATATGGTGTCTTTAATACAAAAAATGTATCGCAGTTGCACTTTCATTGCAACTGTTCATGTATCCAAAGTGGATAATCGGAATTAGACACGCCTATGAAGCAGTCACTCATTGTCATTTTACGGTTATTTTTACGATTATTACCATCCATGTTTTTGTTTGATGGCATCCCCCCTTCCCCCCCCCCAAAACTTATGTCTTGGGCTTTGGTAAATAAGACAGTACAGATGAAAGGAACGGGAAAACCCCATGTTTGCATGGCATCTCGTAGAACAATGTAACAACTTCCTGAATATTGAAAATCTATGTGTTGGGGGAGAGGGAGGGGTACACAAAGTTGTTTTCGGACAAAACATTAGACACCAGAATCTGTCAAAGCGTCAAATCAAGAATTTATCTGCGACTCAAGAACAGAAATAACAGCGGTTCAAATCCTGATAGCCGCTATATAAAGGAAAACAACGATGGGAGATCATTAGAGCAGGAGCGCCAAATGGTCGTACGTAACTAGTGAAATCCACCCTCTCGTTAGCTCATCTCAGTTAGCGATTTCCTCAAACTGTTCATGTATACACTTCCAGAGTAGCCACTTGCAGGTCCCCTGGCAGCACGAATAGCCACTTGCAGGTCCCCTGGCAGCACGAGTAGCCACTTGCAGGTCCCCTGGCAGAACGAGTAGCCACTTGCAGGTCCCCTGGCAGCACGAGTAGCCACTTGCAGGTCCCCTGGCAGCACGAGTAGCCACTTGCAGGTCCCCTGGCAGCACGAGTAGCCACTTGCAGGACCCCTGGCAGCACGAGTAGCCACTTGCAGGACCCCTGGCAGCACGAGTAGCCACTTGCAGGTCCCCTGGCAGCACGAGTAGCCACTTGCAGGTCCCCTGGCAGCACGAGTAGCCACTTGCAGGACCCCTGGCAGCACGAGTAGCCACTTGCAGGACCCCTGGCAGCACGAGTAGCCACTTGCAGGTCCCCTGGCAGCACGAGTAGCCACTTGCAGGTCCCCTGGCAGCACGAGTAGCCACTTGCAGGACCCCTGGCAGCACGAGTAGCCACTTGCAGGACCCCTGGCAGCACGAGTAGCCACTTGCAGGTCCCCTGGCAGCACGAGTAGCCACTTGCAGGACCCCTGGCAGCACGGCTTAAGCGTAATTAGGTAACAGATACCACACAAAAGCCGAACGGGACATAGAGAAGAGCGAAAACATTTTTACTTGAATGTAATACCGCGCACGTCTCCAAAACAGAGCCAAATTCTGACCATCCATTACCAATTGATGACAGGTGTATTACAAATTAGCTCAGAACTGAGTAGTACTACAACGAAGGGCTCCAGCACTGTGCCTATCATATTCTCAGGAGAGAAAATATTGGTATCCAAATGGTTGCAACCATGATTTATCAGTCAGCTAGAAATGAAGCTGTAAACAAGATGTTGCCAGTTAGTAACCAATCATTTACCGACCCGAACAGGTTAATATGATGCATCCCACGTGGAACCTTCAGTAACCAACTTATACGTGGAACCTTCAGTAACCAGCAGATACGTGGAACCTTCTGTAACCAGCTGATACATGACAGTGTAATACTGCAAAAATCGGATTAACCATTTTGTACCAGGCTGTAATAAAACAAAATAAACACCAATCTGCGAACATTTGACCGTGCAAAGAAAGCCCAGCCAAGTTCCAATCTGAGATAGTTTGCTTGTATAGTTTGGTTAAATTTAATCTTTGTTACGCGTGCTGAAGCCTCCTCGAGTTACCCAAAACAGTCTCGGCCTAGACTGCAATGTAAGCGTCTCCAGGTGCACGCTTTCAGTAGCTGTCTGTCCGTAAAGAATTAATGTTTTCGTCAGAAGATTTTTGGCTGTTCAAAACAAAAAATTGAAATGTATCCATCTTTGCTTTAAGAGTATGTTTTGAGTATTTAGGCCCAACTTGCTTGACTAGGGCATTGTGGAGAGCGCAACACCAAAGGGCGATAACCGACTGATAAAATTGCTGCTTCCACAACTTTCCAAGACATAGAATTTTTTAGCGTTTATTTCGCTTCGTTTGTGTTTGATTACGTGAATATCTTCGATTCAGGCATAGTTGTTTCTATTGTTTTCTTTTCTTTAAATCTAAGACGGTCATTCCCAGCTGGATGTAAAAGTGGCCACATTCCTGTCAGAATAGTGCTGGCACACTTGTCCCAACACGGAGAAGATTACCATGCTGTTAGTCCTTGATTTGTTATTGCATTTCCTCGCAATATTAGATTTCTCCTTTCACGCGCTTATTAATTACTGCATGTTGTTCAAAGTGTTGTCTGGACAGTGTGTTTATGCATTTGGTATCCCAGCTATGTAAGCAATGCCTATAGGATATAAATATGTTAAATCAGTTTGCACATCCCAATTAGTTCGGCTGGAATGCGCATACATGTACGTGGCTGCATGTGACAGCATGTCTTCCATTTTTAGATGTCACTGAACAAGTCGGTCAGATATTTTGGCACTCTGTCTCTTAACATACACTGTTACTGAATTTTTGTAAAATTTTGTAAAAATGCCTGGCAACAAGCTGGCAGCTGTTTTCACTGTAAAATAACAGTCACAATGACCGTCATATCATCGTGTGAAATAATATGTGAACCTCAGACAGATTTACACAGGTTTCTCCTTTTATGGATGTAATACCATTAAAGGCGCCTATAGTGATAAAGCCGTGGTGGAATTACCGGAGTTAGTGTACTTAAAACCCCGACTTTTGCAACAGTGCGGTCCATTCACGTAACAAAGGCCCTTAGTGAAACACGACCCTGACTTACTGGGGAATGTCTTATCATGTCGTGGCGTTAAAACAACGAGGATTAAAAATAAGTAAATACCGCTCGACAATATACAGAGGAAAATTAATCCATAATAATGCAATCATAAAACAAAATCTAAAATACAAATCTGTCTGGTAAAGTATGGCTTTTTTCCCTAAGTGTGTAGATAATATGGTGCATAATATTGGGGATGAGAGGGGACAAAATGATTGAAAAATTTTGTGTTACAGATGCCCGCTTTAGACACCTTTACTAGACAGGGGAAGGATTTCATACGGCCTTAGCCAGATTTGGAATCTGGCATTCCTCGGCTGTTTTCTCAGCACTGTTGTCGGGAAGAGAATCGGACAATTTGGAGTATTTCAGACACTATAAGTAGAAATCTTGCCGCATTGTCCTCCTTGTTGTCTTGGTGAGGCACGCCGCTAACGTTGCTAGGACACGCCTCTAGCGTTGCTAAGGCATGTCGCTCTGACGAAGTCTCGAACCGCTTTACAATACATCATGAAGTGTCGCTTGTTTGGCAGAAATCATCTTATTCATCACGAGGAACAGTGAAGGATTGAGATCAGCTTTCAACCGTGTTTCTGGACAGTTTGTTGGTGCGTGCCAAAAGAACAATTGTTGCTTCACTAACCAGTTTTAGCTAATGGAGCTGTGAAGCACCATAGTTTGACGGACAACACTCGACAGGAATTCCTGGCGTGTGTACTTCCCAGCTGCCCTGCACTCGGCAATTCCTTCCTACCCCTTAATATACTAATAGGAATAAATACGAAAAATAAACCTTGAGTAATATAAGGCCGGCTATGTTCCTCGGTCGTCTGTATTTCGTGAGGCTCTCTCTGGCCGATCAGTTGTCAAACACTCCAGTATGAAAGCTGAGGCTTTAAGTCACTGAGTCGCTACCATGTAAGATCACAATTTCTCAGTAAGTCGACAAATATACTGTCCCAGCGTGTTTTAATGTGCGGCACGCAGTATCCCACTTTCTTACAGTGTCCGAATTAGTGGCAAAGCTTTTGAACGTAGTAGCCCTACACTGTTACAGTGTCCAGGCGAATGGTAAATTGTCACACCTTGTTACAATGTTCAAGCAAGTGGTAAACCCCACCTTGTTACAGCGTCAAGGCGAGTGGTAAATTGTTTGGACACAGTGATCCCTCCTTGTTACAGCTTCCAACTAAGTGATAAACTTTTTGGACACGGTGGCCCCACCTTGTTACAGTATGCAAACGCGTGGCGAAGCTTTTGGGCGAAGAGGCCTTACCTTGTTACATTGTTGCAGCGAATGAAAAATTTTCTGGGCGTGATTTGTCATCTTATTATTGTGTCCCGAACGTACTGATGTCACAGTTGTGGCGCTGGGCTGTCCCCATAGCCAAAAGGCATTTTTACTTGTTCAGAAGATTGTTGGCTGTTCTGTAAACTTTAAATTGAAAAGATGAGAGAAAAGTATGTCGGAAATTATCAAGGAGCTTGGCCATTAGTACACTGTCATCAAAGCAATCTTGTAAGCAAAGCTATATGGTGCTGCTGTAATGAGGATCCCAGGGGCGTCTTCGAAACTAGTTAATTAATCGCTTGTACAACACTTATTTAAGTGTTACTGCGATGTAGATTTATGAAAAAGGATTTAGAAACAACTGAAACTCATTCCAAAATGTCGGCATTGTCCTTTAGGAAATCCGGTATGGGTCGTGGTATTGCACGATGGCAAATCGTAATGTTTCTTGCCAAATACAAACTTGGCACAATAACGAAAAAGATTGCAGTCTGACATGCTGCTGGTATTCCCTTTTCTTTTAACAACTGTCTTGTTCTGCTCCCAGGTTATCATATCGACTCCCGGAACAAGTTCAGGGGCCTGTTGGCGATGATTTGGCTGTACTCCCTCTTCTGGGCAGTCATGCCTCTCTTGGGATGGGGACAGTACGCGCTGGAGCCCTTCAAGGTAAGCTACCGTTGGGGCGAGGTGGGCGGGGAGGGGGATGGGGATGGGTCATTTGTTACTTTGTCTACTTTCCTAATCCTTCGGTGGTTTGTGTTGAAAGTCATTTTGGATATTGGTCTGTCAACGCTCATTTTCGTTGCTATGCCAATGTCTGTTTCGACGCATATGATTTAAACACTCTAGTTTTCTTCTCCGGGATTTGTTCATTGTGATTTCTTGTTGAATTCTTCAATTATACGACGCCAGTCATTTTTACGCTTGAGCGAACACCGGATTTTTGATTGAATCAAAAACATTTGAGGTAGTTTGACGATAAACTAAATGTTATAAACAAATGTTTTAGCTAATACGTAACATGTTTTTGATGTGATTCAGTTGGATCGTGTTGTTCGTAGCGATTAGGTTAAATCTGAGATCTGTTTCGTTCTTCTCAGCTTATCTTCCAGAAATACAGATCTGTTCACTAGCCTGGAACTCGAAGCTGTACTTTTTGCTTTAATCATACAGTAATTCTGATTTGTCATATTTTGTGAATAATAAAAACCAAAGCATCACAGTTAATACAAAGGTACCTTGTACATGAGCAGAAGGCCAAACTTTGCTAACCGCCATTCCGATTCGAGTCGGCTGACTCGGCATCGTGCGCTTAAAAGGCACACTCGCGGAACGTTTGGATTGAAACAAAGAAGGTGTACACCATTGGAAGAGCGATTGATAACTCGTTTGGAAGTCTTAGCTTTATCTTTTGTTTTAATAATGAACAGAAGGAACCATAACCAAGTATTGTGGAAAGGGAGATGATCTGGGAAGAGCAGCTGAGCCCACCCTAGCAACGAAGACTTGTGGTATGAAAATGGCGGCTGGCGAAGTTTGGATGCTATCTGCGCGAATGCACCGGTTATATTAATTGCCACGTTGTGGTCTGTATTTTTTCCGCAAAATGAAGTTTTATGAAGTTAGCATTTCTTTGAGATGACGGGAAACGTGTTTTCGTCACGTGTGGCTTTTTCATTTTGAGGACAACTAAAGTCTCAAATTGTGTGTCACTTTTGCACGAAGCTGATCACAAGTGTTTTGACCATGTTGTCAAACTTAAAAGTTTGGTAAAATTAGGAAACATTGAGTCTACTGATTTCGTCCTAATTTCTTACTTTATCTGGTTTCTTTGTCAGTTGGCACTTTATTTATTTCATTTGGGTTTTGCGCCTTACACAAGAATATTTCACTTTATATACGACAGTGGGTAACAGTATGGTAGGAGGATACCGGGCAGAGCAATGGGGAAACCCACGACCATCCCAATGGACGGAGTGAGCATGAGCTGGGCTTGAATTCACAGCGACTGCATTGGTGACAGCCTCCTGAGTCAATGCCTGCGCTGGCAAGCTAACATCTCGGCCAAGGCGGCCCTTCCTGTAGTATGTGTTAGGCGATGTTTTTGGAAATTGGTCTGGCGATTGTTGACCCAGAAATATTCTATAGTAAACAGCTGAAATACAAATGTCGCTTTAATGAGTTTAAACGGACTCCGAGTGGCCAAGTGGTAAGCGCTAAGGCAGTACGATAACATATGAATCTCTCACTAATGCGGTTGCTGAGAGTTCAAATCCGGCTCAGCCTGACTTCTTCTCCGACCATACGTGGGAAGGTCTGTCAGCAACCTGCCAGCGGATGGTTGTTGGTTCTGTTCGATTTCCTCCCATCAACGTCGTGTTAGCAAAATATTCTTGGGTATGGCGTATAACAATTATAAATAAATAAATAAGAATTAAGCAGTGAGTGAAACCCTGCCACTGTATATACATGTCTTCCAATGCTAACACATCCGGCTTCACGGAGCAACCCTTTCTTTGATCTGCAGACTTCGTGTACGTTAGACTGGTACGCCGGTGGCTTCGGGGGCTATGAACTGATTATCTGTCTGTTTGTCTGCATCATCGGCCTGAACGTCCTAATCATTAGCTGTAGTTATGGCGGCATTATCTTCACACTGAGGAAACGACGGAAACAAGTGGTGCCCGGACAGAACATCCCGAGTATGGCATCCCAGAGAGCTGAAAGGAAAACCACACTGGTGAGGGTCCACACTGGTCCCTGTAGCCATTTCAATCTTTGTGTGACATAAACAAAGAATAGTCGGTGAGAGAGAGATAAAAGGAATCTAAATGAAAACGCGATAGAGATGCGTTAGGAATCTTTCTTGATATTTCTTTTTCAATTTTTGTTTTATCATAGCCTTTAACGCCGTGAAATTCTTTGCATAGCGTGGTTTAAATGGCATTTCGACTCTCTCTTTTTTCTTTTGTTGTTGTTTAACACCATGCCCGAGAATTTTGATTTATATAATTGCGGCTCGTATATTAATGGCAGAGGAACTCCGAGTGCCCTGAATAAATCACTGGCAATGAACAAATTATACTGGAGAACTTTTCCACTGTTTACATGTGAAACCGCATATAGATATTCTGAATCAACTTAGGCGACAGTGGCCAACCTGTCAGCTGTGGCAAGAGCGACGCTTGAACCAAATTCATGACTCTTTGGAACTGTCAGAAGTTACTGTAAAGTGCCTGCTGAAATATATGTCCTGGAGGCTGATACCGTTCAAGTTATCAGTTTTTAATTTTATACATTATCTCATCTTTAATTTATATATATATATATATATATATATATCTATTTGTGTGTGATTTTCTTTCACTTTTGATCTTGCTGTAGGTATCGGTCGTAATAGTGCTGACTTTCCTTATATGCTGGATGCCTTACGCCGTGTTTTCTGTGATTTACGCTTCCGGAGACCATGACGACGTGTCTTTGGAGGTTACTGTCATTCCGGCTCTGATGGCCAAGTCTTCCAGCTTCTTGAATCCCATCATATACGTGGTGGCCTCCAGGAAGTACAGGACGATGTTATTGACATGTTTCTGCCGTGGAGACGTCTCCGTGATGGACCGGACGCCAGTCCGACCGGGCATCCAGAACGCGCATGCGCGGAATGCTTTGACACCAATCTCGCGAGCTGGTCTCACCCCTGCGTGCAGTCCCCTCCAGATGCGCAGTCCACATGCGATATTCGTAGTTGAATACGGCTCAAACGTCGCCGAAACATACTCCAGACAAAATGGCGACAGGAAACGTTTAACAATGTCAACGCGTCTTCCGTCTAGCCATTCTACTGTTGCCCCTTACGCCGTTTCTAACTTCCACAATATTCAGGCTGGTGCTGAAATGCATCTATAAAACATTTCAGCACTTAAGCTAACTGGAGTGTTTTCCAGTTGCGCTCTTTCGCTTTCCTGACGTGTTGTGCCTGGGAAAAAATTTTGGCACCATAACGAAACCTGGAGTCAGCATTGACCTAGCTGACCAAATTAAGACATTCCCTTGTATAAAGTGGCAAACGGCAAAGACAATGTTTAGACTACAATGTACCCGTGAGTGGAAGAAGCATTATCTCATTCTGATAGAAGAGAGGGTATAATCGCAAAATGGCAAAGACGATGTTTAGGTAACGGTACCATGGCAAATGGAAACATCGGAGTCCAACAAAGAAGAGTGTACTATTACATAGTAACAATACGTTTCCAACATATGTTGACAAATCAAAACTGAATTAAACGAATGTGCTGTGATTATGTATGGGGCCAGTGAACAAACCACGAACTTTCAAAGGAAACTGTAATGCTTATGTTCAATATAATTTATGCCCTGAACGGTTCCATTATTAGCGACGTTGATCCCATACCTTTTATCTCTGTAGTATATCATGGCTTGTTGTGTCATTATGAACCTTATTCTTCCAGAGGCTGAAAGCAGCGTGATGTGCAACTGGAATTTGTTGCATGTGAAAGGCATCCCTTTGCCAGTCGAAAACCTCAGACGTTGCTGAGACGAGCGCAGCAAGATGAAATGAAAGCAACAAAAAGAAAATGTTTCCATATAATAACCAAGAACATCATAACAAAGACGGGATTTATGAAGTTTTGTGAAATTGTCTTCTTGTTACCATGGCAATCACGAAGACATAACACACGAAGACATAATTTGTGGAGTGGTTAAAAGTTTTACAAAGTGCACAGGCAAATGCCTTGGTAACATTATGTCTGTAGTATAAGTTGAACTGATAGTTTAAGAAATGAACCAAAATTTTACACAATGCACTAGCGCACACTCAGTTACAGTTTGAAACGGGTGAAAGTGTTACAGTTTGGGTGACACGTAACTACCATGGCCACGTAGTTCATGTTTCTTCCTGCACCCAGCCCTAAGCTCAATTTGTGTAAATGGGACTAAGGATTAGCTGATAGGACTATCACAAATATCCCCTCTATGTGAAATATACATCAATACTAATTATCGCCACACGAGCTGTCCATCCGTTTGTGACACAAAATGCAGCTTTATACCTTGTTAGGCTGGTACATGTTCTATTCCACTTTATCACGTTTTCTTTGTGATGAGTTTCAGATTCTTCGGTTTGTATGTGCTTTGTTTTGTTTTATTTTGTTTATTTTCTTGTTTGTTTGTTGTTGTTTTATTTAAATATTTTCCATGTACAAACATTTATAGTTATGTTGGATGATTAATATATTACGTGTACTTTATTGTGTTCCGTGGTAAACTTCGTGTTAGTTATAAGAGAACATTGCGACACTTTCACCACAGGTTCCCGCAAGGCTATCAGAACATAAAAGCCCATGCGCAGTAACCACGCAGTTTTAAACCTTTCTTGTACTGTTCAGCTCGGTGCTGAACGTTTAGCTCATCTAAGCCATGTTGTTTGCCTTCACACAGGTCGAGAGAAGGGAACGACCCCACAAAGCAATTTTTAACCTAAGTTAAATTTTAAAACCCCGATATGTCATGTCATTTAGGGCGCCAAAGATTCAAATTCGGACAAGTTTGTCAGATAAAACTTCTGGAATGTCCTCAGTGTAATTTCCTACCATCCAAAATTAAGAGTGTACATGCAATTTCCAACTTTGACTTCAGTCAAAGATAGCTCTCTGGAATCGGCTCCTGATTTTTTGACCACAAATTCTAGTTTATGTAATATTTCCATTGATTGTGATATTAGCTTTGTATACTCTGAAGCTCCCAGCCTAGATCTGTATACTCGGGAAAGTCGACAGGCCCCTCAGCAAGACTATTGTGTGTTTGGATTCGGCATTTGGACAGCACATTTGTCAAACGCATGTCACAGCGCGGTAATTTTCATTGGTTTCTTGTCGGTGTAAGAAAATATCCTGAGTGTCAAGTCAATGAATACATCTACTGGTAAATAACATTCAGAAAGCACGGTGCTATCCACAGACACTTAAATCACTGATACCTAAAGAACTGCAGCCAAATAGGTGTTGATGTAAATCTGTTACACTAATGTATACGTTTAATAAAAATTGTGTATTACTACTTGTACACTTTCCACCAGTGACAGGCAACGATGTGTGATTCCCATGGAGGTCTGACAGTCCTGTAGGTATATCCAGTGTCTGTAATCCTTATATCAGATCGTGCAATTTTATTAATCGTGTTCTCGTCTATAAATGAATAAATGATCACATTTTACGAACGATCCCCTAGCTTCATGGCCCTGTTTGTCGTGCGCAGCCAAGTGGTCTTAAGTCAATGACACAGTGCAACATATTATACACAACCTGACTCGTACAAAGCAACACAGACCACAGACACGGTACCCCGAGCAGCACAACACAGGCAACATTTCACATACAACCTAACTCAGACAACACAATATAAACACGGTACCACGAACAACGCAACAAAGACAACATTTCACACACAACCTAACACAGGCAACGCAACATAAACACGGTCCCATTAACAACGTAACACAGACAACATATCATACACAGCCTAGACACAGTACCTAAGGCAACATGCCACAAACGAAAGGAACACAACGTAGGTATGTTATAAGAAGCAACATAACACTGGCGGCCTATGACACATACATTGTAACTCCGGTATATGACATGGCTCCCTAAGCAACGTGACAAATGCAACATTTTACATACAACTCAACCCAGACAACACAACATAACTTCGGCAACACATTGTAGACAAGATGCCCCCAACAAGACAACATGGTCAGCACACTACACACACAACGTATCTCAGGTAACACATCAAAGCCATGATACCCCAAACAATATGAGACAACGTTACCGGACATAACATCACCTACAGTGTGACACCGGCATAGTATCACACATAACGTGATACCTCTGTATTCACCTAAAACTTATAATTGAACGAACACCAAAGATGTTACACACAGAAAGACTGGTGAAAGCTTACAATTCAAGCTAAACCCTAAGCAAATCGATTTGTATCCACGAGTTTGTCGCCATATTTTCCGTGTGTCCAACGCACACCCAGTCAATGGGGCTAATAGGGTCGTTAAATTGCGTGCAAGACTGTCACATATGGAAAAGTCTATTAGTAACTTGCCAAATGTTGGTGGCTTGTCGCTCATTTATTCGTTTGATTGCCGTTTAACAACACGACCGTCAGGTTTGTAAGAGGAGCAAAACGCCAGACAATCCCTAATCGAAGACCCTGACGGGCAACACAAAATTAACGGTTCAAATTGCAGAAAAAGACATGGTTTCCTACTGTGACGCTGCAGTGCTTGTGTATTACCCAAGTGTTTAATGAACACACATGCACCAGGAAGTATGACCTATTACAGGAGAGCATAGCTTTGGCCCGCTGACCTTCACCAGGTACACCTGACCACCCTCGGTGCCAAAGCGGAACCACTGAAAGCTATAAGACAGACCAAAATTGAAGATTGTT
Organism: Acanthopleura granulata; assembly: GCA_016165875.1. Classification (NCBI taxonomy): domain Eukaryota; kingdom Metazoa; phylum Mollusca; class Polyplacophora; order Chitonida; family Chitonidae; genus Acanthopleura; species Acanthopleura granulata. Next base: position 5,214,292 of record JABBOT010000021.1, on the reverse strand, counting down.
ATGACGTTTAGCCCACTGACAAAATATTTGATTGGATTCTTACTCCACTGTCAGGAGTATTTTTCTGGATACTTCCGTGGGGGGAGGCTAGATTATTTGTTTTCGGAGAACCTAGGGGTATCCGACTACATCAAATAGTGTAAAGCCGCCCATGAATTAGGAACAACTGGATTCGAACTAGCGATCTCACAGGTCAAGAACTATTTATCCATGACAAAAAGAAAACATTACAATGAACTCAGAAAGTCCGTGTGTCAGCTAACTTACACCTGACCTGGTGAATATAATTACAACGGCCTAAACGTTGTTTGCGCGTCTAAATATGCATAACAATGCATCGCTATTCAAAAACACATGCCTACCGGTAAACAAGCTCTGCAGATTTGAGGAGGAGCGACCTTCCCAAATTCATTTCGAAGCCTATCGCTCGAATTCCAGGGCGAGGCATGTGCCATACAGCTATATCATTTCACGTTGAGGCAGTTTAAAGGTTTGGGCCTGCAGTTCTCGCTTGAAATGAAGGATTGAGTGAAGTATATCTGCGGGCTGACTGAGCAGTGGCATTTCAAGGATAATTGGGCCCGGAGAGATGGCCGTAATAGTAGCCTGGGTGACCCTCACCTGCCTCGTGGAGAGTCTGGTCGGTACAAGCGTCACCCCCGGAACAGACAAACCCAGGATGGGGGCGCATCACCCAGTGGAGCATAGCCTGTACTCCTCCCTCTATGAAGGCTATGCTAACGCCTTGAACCCTGACTACCAGTTCAGTTACCAAGGCAACCAGTATCGGCGTTGGCCTTCGTACAGGAAGGCTTCCCCACGGGAACCTCTACCCAAGACGGAGTGTCTGTGTGAATGTAGGGAGCCAGCTGAATCATATGACAGCCTGTGTTACGGGTGTCGTAAAGAGCCATACGGTAGGGGCATGATTATTCATTTATTTGATAGGTGTTTTACGCCATACTCAAGAATATTTCACTTATACCACGGCGTCTAGTTTTATGGTGGGAGGAAACCGGGACATAATTAAATTACACTATATTTTTTCTTTTTTGCTTATTTAGAATGAGCGAGAAAATGCTTCCTTGATCATTTCGTCCAGACGTGCCTTATTTTACTTCAGACCATTAACCCCTTAGCAGTAAAGTCACGTGTTCGAACCTTCGCCAACCTTCGCTAGCACGGTTGCGACCTTCCGTCAAGACGTTTTACATTCACCTAAAGAGGTGCGGTGTAGTTCCCGGACAAAAGAACCGATGAAGTAAATGAACGGATTATCTACCAGAAGTATATGTTTCCATGCTCTAATGGCATTGACTCACGCAGCGTTTCTAAACCAGCAATTGGCAATGAAAATACGCCGTTACAACAATTAAATGATCGATGAGAAACTGCAAATGGAAGGTTTTTTCAAACCAATGGCAATGTTAATTTTTATATATGCTGAGCTGAAATCTGAGATTTTCTAGCCTGAAATGTTTTTTATCCTATATCTCGAAGAAAGCTCTAAACTGGTACGCTGTTATTCGTGAAATGGCGTATAGGCATCTGAAATAAAATATCAGTTGATTTGTTTATATGTTTTGGGGGCGATAAGGTTGTCTTATATTCTTCCTAGCTCGCCGAATGTATCTTTACTGTAAGGTTTCTATTGTTCGGGCTCAACCGTTATTGCCAATTTGAATTTTTATCCTCTCCACGTTGTGGTAAAAAACTATTGCATATGTGGCCTTAAGCCATACTTTCCCCCTTTGAATTGTTATGGCTTGCCTGGCAGTGAGTACGCGCGTGGAATCTGTGACGTCACATCAACATCGCTACCGTTTGCTCAATTCGTTCCTAGAGCGTGTCATGAGAGTAAAAAGAGCTGAAGAAAACCCCTAACCTATCAATTTTTGTTTCATTTTGTGCATGAAATGAATAGATGGAGCATGGAGTTGTTGGCAAAGCGTTTAGTGTAATTTCTCTAATTTATTTATTTGTTTGAATGGTGTTTTACAATGTACTCAAGAATATTTCACTTATACAAAGGCGGCCGGCATCATGGTGGGAGGCCCGAGGGAAACCCACGACCACCCGCAGGTTGCTGGCGGACCTTCCCACGAACGGCCTGAGAGGAAGCCAGTAGGAGCTGGGCCTAAACTCCTGGCGACCTCATTGGCTAGAAGCACCTGGATCATGGCGCCACGCTGGGGCGCTAATCTCTCTCGCTCCAGACCCTCCCCCCTTTTTTCTCATTATATAAATAGTATGTGCAAAAGAATTTTACATATGTGCAATTCTTCTATACATGTAAAAATGTTAATTGCACATATGTGAACAGTTTTTGTACGTGTATGTGGAAGGTATTTGTACATACATGTGTATGCAAATATTAAAAATTCATTTTAGTATACATATGTGTGAAAGATTTTGTACAAATTTTTCACAGTTCTTCTGCACATAGGAATAATTGGACAACATTTGAGAAAATTCACTGAGGCTGACCCGACAAAGTAGTCCATAGCGAAACAAAATCAGCAATTGCTCGTCATATTGCCTATGTAATTTATCTTGCAAACACCTTATGTACAACCTCTGATCCCAGATTGGACGGTTATTCTTCATTCATTGCGCAATCAATTTAGATACAGCCTGATTCACTATGTGTGGTTTATTTATTTATATATTTTTTTACTTATTTATTTATTGGGTCTGATTTTTGCTTGATATCACACCCAGGAAGTTTTGTATGTATACCTGGGCTTGGGGTTTTCCATCGTTCTTGAGAGTTTTTCAGGTATATGACGACGAGGAGTCCTCAGAATGTATATACATTGTGTCTTCTTGTGGCCATGTCGCTAAAGTGCTACCGCCGCTGGAAAGTCATGCCGAAGACACCAGGCATGATGTCATTAAATTAGAGAAAATCAGTGACATTATACTAACACTGGGCCTACCAGTCCTGTTTCGTTGTTCTAACCTCTCAGTGCTGAGTGCCAAGCGAGACAGCAACAAATCCAATTTTTAAAGTCTTTGGTATGATCCCATCAGTGGTTGATTCCGGATCTCCCTACCTCGAGGCGAACCCCTCTAACCACCAGGCCATCGAGACGGTTTTATGGATTGAGAAAAGCGTTGTGTGCAGGGTAAACCACTGATGTTTGGCAAGTTACTGACGAACTTTTACAACAGAACAAATATGCATACCATATTTTTACAAGAATAGTGATTTTTAAGGAATGATAAACGGTGAGTGGGTGTATCTGCAAATTGGCTTTAAATCTAAAATTGATTTAACCACACCATGTGTAAGTATGAAATGTTACGAGTAACTGAAAGCCTCGTTCTGGTATCGTTGATGTTTTTCAGAAAGAGGCTGTGAATGGATAACAGTGTTTAAAGCCGTTCAGGGGAATGGTCACAATGTTTACAATGACTGGATCAATGGCGGGGCCCAGAACATGGACAAACCGACGGCAAAGGACGTGGACAATACACTCGTCTACCGGAACGCCGCCATACTCGACAGATGGAGTCATCTCTTCATTAAACGGGTATGGAACGAACACATTTATACTGATGACACACCAGATACGGTTTCATTTAATTCGCATTTTTTGGAATTGATTCGTATTTAATCGGAATAGATTTCCAATTGACACACCGAAAAGCAATGCGCATTGAAGAGGATTGACGTGGACACACCGGATTCGGTTCTGTGTGGGCCCGAAAACACTGTTTGCGGGGGGGGGGGGGAGAGAGATTCTCTTCTAATTACGTAATAGTATGTCACCGTTCCGGCACATCTCGGGAAATCCCTTTCCCTTGTTGGTTGTAACCAGAGCTCTGTGCAAGTACCAAACAAGTGAACAAAACTAACCCAGCGCGCAAGAGACTCGTCTCCTGCTGCACCTGCGAAGACTTTTGATTCTGTTTCGCCGGTTCTCTTTCACAAAAAATACTGTTGTCAAGTCTGCAAGTATGGTTGTTTATGTCCGCCATTTTGTACTAACTACTTCCAGGAAGTCTTTCGCATTCCCGTTGGCACACTGCACAAGCGAATCGAACAGAATCGAATTTCTCAATCGACATAGAGCAGAAAATGACCTGAAAAAGCCTCCCGCCAATGCGGTCGCTGTGAGTTAAGGTCAACTCATGCTGGCTTCTTCTCCGGCCGTACGTTGGAAGGTCTGCCTGTGACCTGTGGATGGTCGTGGATTTCCGCCGGGTTCTGACCGGTTTCCTCCAACCATAATGCTGGCCGCCGTCGTACAAGTGAAATATTCTTGACCACAGCGTACAGCATCAAGCAAATAAATAAATAAAACTCATCTAAAAAAAAAGAAGATTTTTACGCTTTCACATAATTTGTACAAATACTTTTTTCGACCACTCGTGATATAGCGGTCGAATTCCCCACTTCAATGGCTCGGTCAATAGTAATTTAGTACAGGCCAGTGGAACTGGACAAGAATTATATCTGGTGAAAACGACAGCATTTTTGGACTTTTTCTGTCCCATGCAATATATATCTAGAACATTATACATGGCGTTCCAATATGGTTGACTATACAATACACAATAGGAGTAGTGAAAACCTCACGCCTGCAATAGTATGTGGTGGGTATTGATGATGAAGCACGATGGCATCGATAACCATGACGATGAGGATGTGGACGATAATTGCAATGTTCATTATACTAAGAGTAACGATGACGATGATATCATACTGAATGCAAGATTATGACTTCACGCCACCAACGAGGTGACGGTAGCGATGATGATACAGATAAAAATAATGACGATGATGTGATGGTTTTTTACTATGCTGATAGTAATTATGACAGTGGTGGTGTCAGAGATGACGATGACGACGATAACATTGCTACGCCGATCAATATGACCCCGAAACTTTGTTTTTGCTGCAGGTCAAAATTGAAATATTTGAAGACAGCCTCTTGCAGGCGTGGTATTACTTTGATGGTTCGGCCTCAGCTTTGGACAGCTGGATGTCCAGTCGACGTTTGATAGCCTCTCCCTACAAGGACCTCAAGACGGCTCCGCTGAGCGTCTTCTCTATCGCGGGGTAAGTAGGCTACATCTAATGATGACCGACTACTGTGGCGTAGTGGGTAAAGCGCCTACTTCGTGAACGGTAGAGCGGAGTTCGTTCCGAATAGTTATATATATGACTTTAACCTGGGGAATGGTGTCAGTACCTGGCTTGGCGCTCAGTGTAAGGGGAATTGACCATGTACTGACGGGTACTGTGTCAGTATGTGACTGATGTTGCAGCACCTTAGCGTTTGTCGGCATTGGAGAAAACGCAAGGAAATGTCATCGTGGTATGATGGAATTAATACTAGAAGAGAAATTAATCTCCGATAAAACAAACAAATGTGAGGAGGACTTCGATTCTGACATTATCCTCTGAGACATGGACACATAATTGTTCCCATCTGATTAGCCTGCATGAGATTTTTGAAACCATTTCCTTCGACTCAATTCTCTTTATGTGTCCTAACGTTTGCTGGACGACCAGTTTAGGTCCTTCAATCTTATATCGCCACTCCTATCTCTGACCGCTGGTGTTTCAGTGAAGATTTTGTCTGCGAGTGACTCCCTCTACATGTATTCGTAAATAGGCCTAACATCATTCATGCATTGGTTGTGAATGTCCCACTGTCTCTCAGACGGTAAAATCACTGGCTACCTGAAACTGTCAGGGCCATGGTCAGTGGGGTCCCGTGTTCTAACCCGGCTCACGCAAAATCCAATGTCCAATATTTAGGGATTTATAACAATGCGTTAAAGTAAAGCAATGCGAGCAAACAAACCTGAAAGGAATTGCATGGTTTCAGAGAGAATGAGGAGAGACGCTTCTCGATCAGCCGATCCACGGAGAGTTGTAACGCGCAGTGTGGTTACCTTCTGGTGGTCAACCCCGCCAGCTCGCACGAATGTGACTTTGAGAGGAGAGCAGACCAGCCCTTCTTCCTCTACAACACAAGGATGTGTGAGTGCGGAGTATTCTCTGACTCGTGTAAGTTTAACATTTCTCTGAGGTCCCCTCTAAGTGGTTTGAGAATGTCCACTGAATAGTTTGAGAATATTCACTTATTAATGCCCACTGAGTGGTCTCAGTAAGAATGTCCACTGAGTGGTTTGAGAAAATCCGCTAAGTAGTTGGAGAATGTCCACTTAGTGGTTTGTAAATGTCCACTTAGTAGCTTGAGAATGTCCAATGAGTAATCTGTTAATGTCCACTGAGTAGCTTCAGAATGTTCACTAAGTAGTGTGTGTGTCTTTGATTGTGACTGGGATATCTGGTAGACATGTACATGTATACATCTGATATGTAGGGTACCAAAAGAGAAACCCATGTGGGTGGCAAAATGATAAATCTGCCTTAATTCTATGTCGGATAATTACTTCAGTACTGTCATTTTCAGCCAAGTGTAATACACACATAGAAATTCACAATGCCAGTAAATAATAAAACGATGACACCAGGCCTCGCGTGAACATTCCTCTCAACACCTGACGTCACATAGTATGCGAAGTATGCGTTCCTGTTTTTGGTTTTGGAGAGGAGAATGATACTTGTAGTATGGTATAGAGTTCAGTTCAGTACATGCTGATCGACTGAGGCTTCCACCAAAAGACTTTTCCTCAATACACACCATCCCCGTCAGAGACACGGGATATTCTTCCGTACGGCATAAAACACCGACCATTTAAAGAAATCAAAATATATAACTCAAAGCGCTTATGTGTTTGCATTTTTTCCAGCGGAGACCGGTATTGGTGATCGTCTTGTGATCTCCGTGAAGGTTTGTGGGCAGGAGTTATGATTGATCTGGAAGACTGATAAGGGGACCCGGTCACCCCTTTCCCACCAGGACCCACCTTAGCTGAGGCGTTCATGGAAAAACCGTGGGCTATTGACGATAATTACACCCATCAAGACCCAGACATAACAACTGTACACATGGTGTACCAATAATCTGGTACCGGTTTTCGTGACAGAAGGAAATTTCCTGCTACATCTGGAAAGCGCATCCATAGAGGCCATTGGTAAATTTACAGGCACCGATGTGATCATTTGCTGACATTTACATTTGCTAGTAGCGCCTTCTCACGAGGGCAAGAAGGGAGCATTTTGGATGGAGGAAGATCAGTAATCTACCTAAAACATGTCTAAGATTATCTTCAGGACAAATGACCATCTTAAACCAATAAACGTTGTGGCCATACAGTGAAACTGGGAACGCATGCACAAAGCCCTCTTAGTGTTGCGTCCAGGGCCTGCTTCCAAGGCCTACCTTGGCAAGAAGCCCTAATGTCAAGATAGAGCCCTTACACTCGGATTTCCCCCCCCCCCCAAAAAATATTCGTTGAATGAACAGACAGAAAGCTGAACCACTGATCATCGGAATAAAAATCGTTAATACGAATTATGTATCTTGATGTAGTCTTACACTTCAACCAAGTTTCAATGAAATCGGACAAAAACTGTAAGAGTAGTAGCATTTTGAAAGAAATGTTAACATGGCTGGAAAACAAACACACGGACGGACAACCGATCATCGAAATGGAAAATCTGTACTAGGAATTGTGTATCTTGATATAATCTACACTTCACCCAAGTGTCCTTGAAATCGGACAAAATTATAGGAGGAGTACCGTTTTGAAGGAAAAGTTAACTGACACCGGACAGACAGACATACGGACGGGCCCCGGACAAATGCTAATACATAACCTCTTCCAGTAGAGCTAAAATGAGGGCCACCGAACCATTTCCTTTTCTTTAACGTGAGTGAAAAGTGCCTTTATATGACCGTAATTTGAAATTAATGACGTCCGCTGTTATTGAAAGGGCGGTGAACAAATTTTCTGATAAGGTGAGGTACAGATCCTCAAATTTCCGCAGTTACATTTGAGAGCATTTGGTATGAACCTCTCAGTTGTTGCATGTCGTATGCCTATCTGGTAATTTCAATCCTTCACAACCACCGAAACCTACATCGCTTTCCGAGCAAACTGCGGTTGGGTTAAATCAGCGTATAAAAGCTGCAGGTTTAATACACTGTCGCGAACTGTATTAAGAGGGTTTTGTGCAGGTGAATAACAGCTAGACAAGATGTCGAAGTCATCTTCAGGATTTACGTCATCAGTCCTCTCCTGATGTAGCTTGGGACAAACCCATTTGCTCAAGATCAAAATTGAGTCAAAAATTATTATATTACCTTGCATATGGGGGTTGTTTTTAGCAGTAGTGTGAATGTTATGTCGATTTTATCTCTCCTATGTAAATATAGTAAAATCATGTCCGATAAACATCTTTATTATTTCCTCGTCATTTTCGTATGCGTCATTTGTATGTAATACCTTGCCATCAAGACGGCTCTTCACTTAAACTGGTCTTCGCTGATAATAACCTGGTAAGTTTAGGAGACCAAAGGGTTTCCGACATTAGCGTTCTCGCGTAAAATAACAACAAGAAGGTGTCAAGGAAGTCAAGGGACACCAACTCGGTTTTTATAATCATGATTGCCTTAATCGCCATGATTTGGCAAAATAAAATGCAGACCCAAGTCAAGATGCAATCAAAGACAATGACCAGGCAACCAGATAGATTGTCAAAGGAAGCCCTTCATAGATGAACCCACAGGAGGTCGGATTATTTCCTAGTTTGCTCACTGCATGTGGTCAAATGCTGTGTGACTTATAAACCTCTGTTTGTCTTCACAGTGGGTAGCCCGCGACAATCGGCTGGACACAAAGACATCTAAATTCTCTAAATTACTCTGCAAAACTTTATGGGTACAAGGATTTGTTCTGGTTGTGCCACTTATATGAATGGGCCAGTTACACGTGCGAATATGGTAATTAATAGATGCACTTGATGATGCACAGGCGGTCATCGCTGGCGGCGTAACCAGGGTAAATCTAGTGTTAAAAATACTGTTTGTTCAGAAAAGGAGCCTGGGGGATGGCGGTAAGCCAGGGTGGCGGAAGCTTATTGAGAAATGCATTAGGCATTTTTGCACCAGACTGTTGAGCTGGCGTTAAACGAGGGTTGCGGTACAAAGAGGGACGGTAAAACCAGGGTTGATTGTATTTCGATGTGTCGTAAAGGAGCCTTGTGATAATGGATTCTGAGCCTTTATTTTAAATTTCTTTGTCTGATTGATGTTTTACACATACTCGTGAATACTGCACTTAAACGAAGGCGGTCAGCATTATGGCCGGGGAAACCGGGCAAAGTACAAGGGGGGGGGGGGAGTATATTCATATCAACTATCGATTGGTATATAACTAGGAATGTCCAGTCTTAGGTTTGAATTCACTCATTTCCACAGAAGCCATTCTCACACCTAACCACATGGAAGATAGGCCTATATTTGAGATCACTATCCGATAATGTCTAGCATTGGAATCCGACTTTATTAGTTGGCTGGGATTTAAGATTAGAATACAAGGGTATGATGTATACTTTGTGGAAAGCAGTGGGCTGCTTCGGGCTTTGTAATACTTCATGCTTGGCCCGTCTTCGATTTTCTTTCAACCTGTCTTTTTCTCTCCAGAATGTATATCGGATGGCTTATATACTGTATAAATGAAAACTTCTTGAGCGGCCTATAACTGTGATCAATCCAACTGTAAACCGAAGCTGAACACAAGGCTTTAGGAATAGACAGATCCGACTGGGTCGCAAAGTGCTGCACACTCGGGTTACTGTTGCTATGTCCCACAAGCAACCCTGCTAATTCCCATGAGGCCACCAAAGATACAGCAAGTGACAAGCAATCCCTTCCCGAAAATCTCACAGTTTCCTTCTTACCAAAAGGATCTAAGTTGTCGCAAAGAGCGCTACAGAGAGGGTTGAAGTACTTTTCACAAGGGCACATAGACAAGATAGAAATAACCGATCAGTCTGCCGATCTCGTTCGGGTTAATGGAAGATGTTGGAGCTCAATGTAGAAAAATCAGCCTCCACGTCAACTGCAGAATGACGTCAAACTTTCTGAGGACAAGATTGTGGAATCTTTTTGCTCATTCAAGGCAGGGTAAGTGCTTTTTTCTTCATGCAACTTCCTTCACGTAAAACCCATTGTTTCAACAAAAACAATGCTTACTGAAATAATAAAAATGTTTACCACCATGTGGTCGTTCTTGTTGTAACAATGGGTTTTACTTGAAGGAAGTGGCATACCACCATGTGGTCGTCGTTTTTGTTGTAACAATGGGTTTTACGTACTACCGCTGTCGCAATTTGACAGTTCCTTTCGAACTAATCGTATCTTTGTGGAATGTACATGTAAATCTGATTGCCTGTTGTTTAAAATGCGTGCTGCTGATTCAAATGCATGTACCAGTACACATGAAAATGATGACAATGCATGTGCCATGTCATTTGGTCTAACAAATTTGACACATCCACAGACCAGATCGGATCCTTATTTTTTTTTCTTACCAGGATGGACGATCACTGTTCACACATTGTTGGACTCATCAAATCCCTCCAGGGGGTCAAAACTGCACATGTTTCCCCACGTGTCTGATAACCAGAGTTGCACCAGTCTACCTCAGCAATGGCACCTACCCAGGGGTGAAGAAATCCTGCCAGCACCCATTCACCATGTGGTTGTTGCTAGGCCGGCAGAAGTCAGAAAGCGGAGACCTACTCTCTGTCAGTTTGACATGAATTATAAGTAAGAATTCCACATTTAAACGTATAGCCCTTAGTGGAATCTATAAAGAATAAGTCAGCAAATCAAGTGACTACATGTATGTCTAATTTTATTTTCATAACATCAGAAATGTATAGATACCTAACACAGTTGTAGTGCAAACGTGATAAAGTACACATTATCCACACTGAGGTTATTGATTAGCATTAGCATGTTACTGACAAACAACCATAAATGCACAATACTCTGGCCTAAAAGTCACAGAACCAGATAAGATACGTAACTAGTGTGGTTATTATGTAACACGTGGTCAGGCAGATCAAATTGATGTTTGTACTACCTTGACATGTGACTGGAACATGTGACCTTTTCAATACCTGGCCTCACATATCCCCACAAACAGAATCTGCCACATTGGATCTGTATTATCACACCAGGTAATGTACACAGCATTTATTTATCTTTAATAAATACAAAATTGGATTTGTATTATCATGCAAGGCTATATACAGGTAATATACACAACATTTATTTATCCTTAATAAACACAAAAGACTGCTATATGAGATTTCCTGGAAAAGGGTCCTGTACCAGCATACAGTTCATATCTGGTTGATATGGGAAAACAGTGATGTAGGGACAGTATTTGACAGTATCTTATAGGTTTTAACTTTTCGTATTACTCTCTGAATATGAATTCCGTGTCGAGATATATTTTGTATTGCTTCAATATCATATGAAGATAGTTGACTGCCACTGGCTGCAAACGGAGAAATGTTCAAAGACAAGCCTCACTTCATCTGCTTTAGTAAAGGCTTTGTTTGCCATTACCCCATCACTGACATAACTGTTGTCTTTTAGTGTTTGAGGTAGGTCATAAAATCTGCTCTGTACTTTTATTCCTTTGTCTTAAGCAGAGCCTGTAAATAACTCTGATATAAAAATCACAGAGCCAGAAGGATCACATCCAATAAGGGCTTTCACTGTGGTAGAGGAATTATAATCCAGACTGCCCACACCAAGTGCGGCTGAGGCCGGTGTTTTAAATTCTGTTCCATCAATTATAAGAAGAGTATGTGGAAATTCATCCCTAAACGATTTTGGCATGTTCTTAATGGTCACTTCCCTGTGTGGCTGTATGGATATTTGTCCAAGTTAAAATACATGTGGCTTATACAAGTTTTAAAAACAGTGCTACCAGACTTCGTTGACAGATCAAATCTAAAGGCCAAATCCTTTAAACCATAATTATGTCGCAGTCTACAAAGTGCCAAAACAGTCCATTCTTATAGCAGAGTTTTTTGATATCTGATCGACCTGCTCCACAATGAAACTTATAATCTTTCGGACAAGAAATGCTAGTGGAGCCACAAAACTGACAATAGCAATGCCAGTGTAGTGCTTAAACAGTTCGTTCACTGTTGTTTCTTTTTGTAGCACATCCTCAAGTATCAAGTTGGGACGAGTCAGAATGCCAGTCTGCAGAGTTCTTATTTTTGGACGAGTCAGATTATCTGTGTGCCGAGTTCTTATTTTTGTTTCTCGTTTGTTGAGTTGATTGCGCAGTCATTTAATTGTCTTGTCCTTTCGATCCAGTTGTGCTCGAAATAATGCGTTGCCAGCTGACAAGGCTAGAAAATCCATACGAGATACCCCTAAAATAAGGACAGAAACATACATGAGTTCATTTAAGCGAGTAAAGTGATAAAGTTAAACCTTTACTCTTTACAGACTAGGTACATCAAAACAAGACTTTAATTTATTGCTTTTATCCGACAAGATCTTCATGTGGAGCGAATATTTACAGATGTAGAATTTATGGAGTACATGTTGCCAAAACCGGCGCTCTTTTTTTTTAAAATTTGCTGCACCTTTCTTACAAACCAGAGGGTAAGGAATAATTTATATGCACGTGTAAATATGTGTAAATGAAAGAAGGGGCTCTTTTTACTTGAACTCTGGTGACTTACAGGATTCTTATGTATGGGCACATGATGAATGACTTTGTGGTGTACTGTGTTCTGTGTGAAGTCTGCAAGGATAAAGTTTTATGCACATAAGATGAGTGCGATGAATGTTTATGTATTTATCAAAACCCTGTTATTATTATAATTAGATAGTTCACGATATGGACGCTAACTGGTCAGGTCCGGCAGTCAAGAGCACGATGACCACAGAAGCTTCTCCTCACGTCGGACTTGGGCTGATTTATCCACATAAACTTTTCCCGGTATCTTATGTAAATCCACCATTACCTTCTAAGCACTGTGAGATACATACATGTAAAGATTATCAGCCCCAGTCATCATTAAATTGTCTTTCACGGATAGGGTTCCTTTTCTGTCATTTTTTTTTAAAATCAGTTACGAATAAATGATTTTTCACGGTTGTTAATCAAGAGTTGTTACATATCTATTTCTCCTTTATAATACTGATTCAGGATGGGCTAATATGAATGCTTGCTTCTTAGTGAAAACAAGGTAGTCTTTAACCCCAGAGGTGTAAGTCCTCTTGGTTCCCGGTTTTCCACTTCATGTTGAATTTCCACTAAGCGCTTCCTCTTTCGTGCAGACCGGATTGACTTTGAGGGTGTGCCATCAGTTTACACTGGATCAGGGTGCTGGGTGGTAGGGCCATCTCCCCCAACTAAATGCTGTCGAACAAATGAAGTGTGAATATAAGCAACTATCTCATTACGAAGACAGGTCTATATTTCTGTTTTCGGGCATGAGTTTTCATGCAAGGTTCAGCAGTGCAAATGAATGCTATCCTTTGAAAAAGCACTGCTTAGCCCTAGCGAAGCTGTAAGATATTTTACTTACAATAACATCAAAGATTAAAAGTACTCTTTGAAAAACTGGCATTCCCATGCGTCTACACTGATCTTCTCTGGAGTCGAGGTTTTCATCTAGCAGATTGCAAGTTGAACAACTATACAGCAGGTTACTTAAACGTTGGCCTACCTTGTTTTGTAAGTCACACAAGAATCCTGTTCGCTGGCCTTACAGAATTTACTCTATAATAATGCTACTATAAATGCGTGTATTACCTTTGAACAAACAGCTTCATGTTTGTTTATATTGCCGATGTTCAGCTGATAGTGAGGTCTCCCATACGCTCGAATCCAACGCAGACAACACTCAGACTGTGTGTTTGGTTTCGGAAAAGGGATTACTTTACTTCCCTGAAGTCGTTCAGGGTAGTATATATCTGTGTTATATGTTCCCTAAGCACACTTCGGAACCATAATTGCGTAGAAATATAATTAGAAGAATTAACCAGTAAATAGGCATAGACATCTGCGAAGTCCCACATGTTTGCTTGAACCGATGTCTCTGCGGTAAATGTATTTCAGCGATCTAATAGGCTGTTGACGACAAAATGCTTGAAAGCTCGGATCTGTGTATTGAACAAAAATTACAGTTAACGCATAGACAACATCCAATTACTTTACCTGGTTTACTTCAAAGGTTTTTTCTTTAGAACACTTAAAATCAAACTACTTTTCATGTCCTCTGCCTGTAATCGATAATTCCTGGTTTCACCTTCAGCCTGTGCCTGCGTGGACTTCAAAAACTGGTTATCGTCGTACGGGAAACGAATCGCTTTTATCAATTCGGTGTCAGTAAGCTGTGACTACATTTGGGTAAATGGAGGTTCGACACTGTGTTCCAATTTTCTAATGGACGAATTAGAACTACCATGCAATAAAGAGACTTCATAGAAACAAGGCCTTAGGACCATTGCGAGTCAGATATAACCATAAGCAAAAAAACAGTTAAACAAAGCTTAAAATTTTCAGACAATAATCACTTCCATTTATTTCTCCTCGTTTCTTGTACATATTCAAGCTGTCAGCACAACAAGTTATGAGAGTCTTAAGGCTTGAGTTTGTCTTTCATCACTATACTTAAACCTGCCAGAGTTAATTGATGTCACTGAATACAACACGCCTGTGAACCGCGCACACGGTTCAAGTTTTGGGTCACGTGGACGGAAGTGGATAACAGCCTGTAGCTCGGCGGCCTCCGCCTCTGGCTCAGTCGCGTGCGATCAAGTTTGGCGGACAAGCGACGAAGATCAGAGCTAGCACTGGTTATTCGTGCTATGTCCTTCTCGAGCAGACCGCGGTCTTTGTGTGAGATCTGACGAGACGGCAATTCGCCTACGAACTCCCGTAAAGGATCGCTGAGCTCCAGGGTCAAGCTGAAGATCAGCACTCGCCCGTTGTCACAGCCAACTAACACCGTGCGACCGTTTTCGGCAACACAGAGTGCGGTCCCTTTGCCGTATACGAGTAGCCTCCCGGTAATAAGTCCGTCACAGGAACGGATAACCAATATCTCCTTCCTATTGGTTGCCAGAGCACAAATGTACCTACCGTCAAGAGCGAAGGCGCACAGTTTTGGGTCAAACCCGGAAAGTGCCTCCAGCTTTTCTCCCGTTTTCAAATTCAGTAACTCGAGATTACTGTCCAATGCAAAAGTAAATGTTTGTGAGAAAACTGTCTCTTCTACAGTGGACCCTGGTGACAAGAACTGGGGGAAATTTCTCAAAGGACAATCTGTTTGAAAGTCATAAATGAAAGCACTTGCATTTGTTTCTGTTGAGAGAGTGGTTGAATTCCCAGAACGTTCAATTTGACTTCCGTCAGAATAAATAAATAAAACTAGTCCATCATTCATGGCTGTAGCGTGCAGAATCTGATCGGTAATGTTAGCCTTACTCCAGAGACTCTGAATCCTGCGAAATTTTGCTTCGTTGTCATGGTTTTGACAGATAGAAGAAACCAAAACAAAAGACTCGAAGGCTTCACGCACAGCACTATTGTTCTTGTTTGATGAGTCGGGTTTTACAACCGTGATCATCAACAGGTCATTGTTTGTGTGGTTATCATGGTTGTTTTTGGATTTAAACTGCAACAGAATTGGTGGACAGACAAATTCCGCTGAGCTGAACAACTCAGTGTAGTTCTCTTCCCCTTGTTCAAGATCAACCGTCACTGATGCGTAAGAGTGAGTAAGATCTTCGTAAGACACACTCGAAACAAACGAAACAAAACAGGAATCCTGACTAAACACTGAATATGTGACATTAAGAGCGTGATGAATTTTGCGACCGGATATTGTGTCCCACAGGATTGCCTCTTTCAAGCAGCACTCATCGGGATTTGAACTTGTGCCCAAATCCACCTCCGTGTCGTCTACTAGGTCAACGCATGAACTAGATGTGATGGCGAAACGGCCATCTGGAGATAGGGTGGCACTGTTTACCTCAGAGCCTTCCCTATGTTCAAAGGACCCTATCACCTCACCGTTACCGGCATCCAGAATCTTAGCATCACATTGTCCCGCTCCACAGCAGAGAATGGTGCTCGTCTTGCAGGATACAACCAAGCCTAGGATTTTGTCATCCATGGCAGTGTTCGTCAGCTTGGCATGTTCTTCCAAGTTGTCAACACTCCACACTTTCATTAGTCCGTCAGCCTGAAGGCAGGCAGCGAGGCTGGAGCCATTGCTGGTAAACAGACGCTCTATGGGGCTTTTGGTGGACAGAAGAATCCTTAGGGGTTGTCCGGTAACAGCATCCCACACGCATAAATATGTGTAGCGCGATGCCAGGACCAGTTGGCTGTCAGGGGTGAACGCGGCACCGGTAAAAACAGAAGAACGGTCCATGCACAGAGATCCTGGCAACGTACTTAAAGTGTGCAACAAAGTTCCCTGCATGACGTCACAGATTCGCAAAGAGTGTGAACATCTCACTAACACCTTATTTTCTATATTGTTAAACACAAAGTCCAAGATTTCAAAGTCACGCACAAGTCTCACAGTTGAAAAAGTTTTGAAAACTGGATCAAAGTTATACAAACTCAGTCGTCCAGCATTCGACAAAGTCAAAAATCTACAAGCAGTTGTAAAGAATTTGAGTCTCAGCACGATTTCGCCAGTGTTCATGATAAGTTGTCTTTCCAAGAGGGGTAGAGTGTACAAAAAGAGGGAAGTGTCGGATCCGCACAGAAGGAACTCATCCTTAGCGCTAATGGCTACACAGCGACAGTGATGGAACAGTCTGTGAATCAATTCTCCGTTGTTCACATCAAGAACAGTCGGACCTACTCCCGTTTTGGTCGTGAACGCTAAGTACTGCTCGCCGACGACAAACTCCGAGACATCATTGTCACATTTCGTAGCCCACTTTTCCTGTCCCGTGTCCCTGTAATGGGCGGATATGGTTTTATTTTCTTGTCCAACTACACAGACGCCTTCCCCACAGGATGTGGGGTACACGTTTCCCGTGGGCAGGGAGACTCCACGCACCTGACGCTGCAGGGACAAATTCCAGAGCTCAGTCGATTTGCTGACAGGGTTCGGTACGGCGGCCATGATGCCATCAGAAGTCTGAAACCAGCAGATTTTTCTACTGCCTAGGGATAGCAGGCACTCCGAGAGCAAAGGTCCGCCCGGACTTTCATACAGCTGGCAGTTCGGAATGCACGGATTATATCTCTGCGCCGATAGGTCACATTGCCGAATAAGCTGCTGAATGTGTTTATATTTGGAGCAATACGGGAGCAGGCGACCCGAGAGCTCAACACCAAGAAGATTCAGGTTCAAAGCTAGTGCTTGACTGGCCATCTGTAATGCCCCAAGCACAAGCTGTGATTCCTTATCCCCGGCATACCCATAGTCTATGAAAAGATCTGTTATAGAAGCCGTGGAAAGTTTGGCTCGAATCCAATCAAAGTTGCACAGAATCTCTGATTTCAACATTTCACGTTTCTCCGCTGCTGCCAGGGACTTGGGCAACACTCGGGAAACCCTTTGATTAAATATTCGGGGTGCGTCTGGAAGAATGGGGACGCGTTCACTGAGACGCTTTGGTATGGTGTCATCATCGTTTGGAATCGAGAAAGTTTCGCAAACGCTTAGTTGTTTAGGGGCACCTCTCCACTGACGGAGGAAATAATCTGAAAGCACTGAATTCAGCTTGTGTTTTGTCGAGGTTTTCCGTGTGTAGCGATCCACTGCAGCGTTATGAATAAAGCTTTCGGTCCATGAGAGCACCGGTGTTCCGCCTATCACTATGGGCTTAAGGAACAGGCTAACGTCCTGTAAAAGTCGATATAGATACACCACTGGGAATTCCCTATTTTTCCTCCCCTGATTCAAAGGAATACCATCCAAAAGTTCCTGGTCCATCCACAGAACGTCTGTCAACTCCTTCTGGCTTAAACCACCCTCTGCCGACGCTAGATATCCAAATGTTTTACAGCACAGTAAATGACCGTGCTTTCTCTCCAGACGAGAAAAGAATTTAGCCGCGGCGTCACTAGAAGAACGGGGAAGGTCTTCAGATTTAATGATGTCATACGATGCCCAGGACAACGCTTGGTGCAGTAGAAGCCGAAGGAACACCAATGTGTCGCAGGCCTGAGTGGTTTGTCGGAGGGACTTCCACTGAGATGAAGATAATGCACGCCCAGATCGACAGATCCAGGCCTTGAGTATATCGCTACAAGCTTCGGAGCTCAGCTGCGGTATTCTCATGAAATATTCTGGCTTTATCTTCCGTGAGAGACTGGACATCAGCCCAGATGCCTCTTCAGAGACTGTGAGTATCAGTTTTAGATTATTAGCTATCCTCTTTGGGATCCACTCCAGTAAGTGCGCTGCCTCGCTGGGATGAATCTCATCAACTCCGTCCAGCAGGATCACTAAGACGCCACTGAACTCTGCCTCAGTGATCAGTTTGGTAAACAGGGTCTTCAGTTGTTCACAATCCTCAGGTATCTCACTGGATCGTTTTCCCATCACAGCATACAGCTGCAGACACAACGTGAAGAGAAGATATCTGAGGGTCCGTGTTCCTGACATGGAGCCGCAAAAACGGACGATGACTGCAGACTGCAGCCCAGGGAACAGCTCGGCGGCCGAGGATTGAACAAACCGCGCCATTTGAGCAACGACCACGGATTTGCCGACCGCTGGGGGTCCGTGCACTACTAAACATTGAGCCGTATCCGATGATACCAGATAGCTCTGCACGCGTTGAGCGATGTCCTCTCGAATCTGAGTCGCCTCTGATATCTCTCCTGCAATACGCCAGTGGTCACCTATATCTTTCACAAGTTGATGACAAAAAGCGGCCCGCTTCCGTAAACAGGTCTGGTCGATCAGTCGACGACAGGTTTGGTAAAGGTAGCGGCTGAACGTATTCGAATACTCTTTCCGTGCACTGCCATTTAGCCCAGCTAGGGTCTTCCAGGACACAGAAAATGTCTTCAAATTCTTTGTGTCGCCCAAGACCTCTGGTATTAGTTCGGCACTCAGATGACTGATGGACTGAAATGCAGTCGTATCTATCTGACAGCTGACTGGATCTCCGTCAACATAATGCATCGCCTCCGGTGATGCCATGTCTTTATTTTTGTCCGTTAAAAACCGGATGTATCCAAAACAATTGTCTTCTGGGCAATCACACTGAATTCCTTTCCAAGCTTCAGCACCTACAACTGTATTGAAAACACAAACACTAAGAAACAATACAGCTTTTAAGGTGTTTAAAAATTTTACTGACCTACGTCTATTTTTTTGAGATTGAAATTAAACCATAGTATGTTAGTCCTGCTTTCTCGAAGCGGACTTAAACCGAAGCCAGACAAAAAAACCTAAATTTTCCTGTCTTGCTTTTCTTCGTGAAAGTGGACCCAGTTTTCTACAGATATTGATGGAACCTCTGCGAGTTTCAAAAATTTCAACCGTTGACAGATTTTACTTACGAGAAGCCGTTATCTGTGAACATTGGTCTTCGTCAAGGATTCCTAAGGAAACTGCAGAGTTAATTCCGTCGTCCAAAAGCTGCATTAATTCGCCTGAATATTTGCACCATGTCTCCCAATGGCCTGCAATGTGAAAAAACAAAACAAAACAAAAAACAACTCACAATTAATGGTATGTAAAATATACAATAAGGCTAAGTCTACAGTATATCATAGGTAGTTTGTGTCCGCTCAGACATAATCCGATAAATACGGCTTATATGCTTCAAGTATTCATAATAAGATAATCTATTGCAGCAGTAGATTTAATGGTTATTTGGTCAATACAAGTTTGCTGAGATAAAGCATGGGTATATCCTATTCGTTTCTCAATCTGTCCACCCTCTGCTCACACCACAATCAGGGTGAAAATAATATACATAAGGTAATAAGCCTCAGTCACATGGATAAGCATTTCTGAAAGACTTGTTATATATGTAACCAAAGACCACAGCATAGAGAGTAAGAGAAGAGCTGCGAGGAGAGTGTGATAGTTGGCTAATGAGTGAAATAGGCATCTTGCCAATTTAGATCAGTTGGAGTTTCATTCTAACTATTCAGGTAAATGCTCAAAAGAAAAGACAACACTAGACCAAATGTATGCATGTGTCGATAATGAAACCCATTTAAAGTTTAAAAAACGTCACTTTAATTTTTGTGATGTAGGATAACTGAGGTATCGCGGTTCAAAGTGAGCAAAAATGCCCACGTGGGGAAAATCGAATGGGCCGCCATGCTCTCAAATTTAAACAATCAAGGACGACAAATATCTACCACCGGAAAGGGCATCTGTTTACCCTGTGGCATCACTCGTTCCCGGTTCAATATTTCGCCGTGTACAAGTAGTGTTAAGTCAGCTCTTTCCATCTGATTACGAGTCAATTCTGATATGCTTTAAAGCCATTTTTCTATGGTTGTAATAATGATATGGGGAACCGTATTTACCACGACCTAGGAGTGTCTCGCCTCCATTAGTGAGCGTTGGGTATGGATGACGCGCCATCGTGTTTCCGGTTTCTGTATTAAAATAGCGTATCCCATGTCCGCGTAAGAATTCCAGATTTATAGACGATTTATAGGGTTACCAAGCACGTCATAAAAAAAATACATATGCCCCTTTGTATGTCAAGTGTGTATGGACCCCTCGTCTGAAATGACTTCGGTTACATCTTGTGTTGTGTTTTCTTTTAAACTGTGACAAATACGTCCCCTAGCAACCTGGCTTCGGCAGAATAACAGTAGTAAAAATGATGTTACTTGTAGCTTCAAACTCTGACGTAACCCTGAACAACCTGGGATAAACCAGCTCACACGAGAAAAGCCAACAACCTGAGAAAACTTTTGGCGTAAAGCCATTAGATTCCAATAAGTGATCCAGTTAGCCATGTGTTAGCTTGAAAAGCGATGGTTCTCGTGAGTGGTTACTAACAAATCTATATACTGACAACTAATTATCAAACAAAGGTGAGATATATTTTGAAAATCGTTACAATGCCTACCTTCGTCATTGTTTACATTTCTTTGAAGAAGATACACTGGTGGTTTGGCATTGGTGTCCCGCCTATACCAGGTGTCCAAGAGGCTGACGTCA
Source organism: Acanthopleura granulata (assembly GCA_016165875.1). NCBI lineage: Eukaryota > Metazoa > Mollusca > Polyplacophora > Chitonida > Chitonidae > Acanthopleura > Acanthopleura granulata. The sequence continues at coordinate 5,193,201 of JABBOT010000021.1, read as the reverse complement.
CTTCCGGTTTGATTCAGACCTGATCTCATGGCGATGAAACTTGCCTCTGGAATCATGCTGGGTAATATTTGTTTGCCATACTTCATTCCTATCACGACCTGTCAGAGAACGGACCCATTAAATACACAGTGTAACAGACTGAAGCATGGAGAGAAAAAACAGTTCAGTGTTGACCATGTGATACGTTAGCAAATGATGACACCTAACCCATGAAATCCGGGATCTTAACAATTTGACTCTGTCAGGGTTTATTCTAACTGTTTACGTAAAATGCTGGTGCAATGAAAGCAATTGATTAGTCGTCACTGTTGTCATAACACTTATCCTAGGTCAACGCTTTCATCGAATGAAGTTTCAAATCGCACTCATTTTGATTAAAGGCAGGTATAAGAATGTCTGTTTCGGCACCTTGGTTCAAATATATTCCACAGATATCATAGACGTCAGGTTTTAATCTACCATCGACTCCTCCAATAAGCGAGGGTTCGAAGCGCCTACACGCAGCCGAACTTTGACAGCAGGGCAATATATGATATTGAGCAAACATAAAAAGTTGTGGTATTGCACACCAGCCGCATGATATCAGTCTGTAACCTTAGAGCAAGGCACGTGCAGCTGCTACCCATTGTTGTCCATCACTCGGTAGTTAGCAGATGCCTATCATATGGACTCATGGGAGTGCCACAAATTACCGTGACATAGCTGTGTACAGCTTTCTGTACTAAACAAGATCCAGTAAGGTCTGCAACCGTTCCCTGACTCATTATTCTGTTTTCTTCACCTCTTCCTCCATACTCAGGATTTCTAAGTCACAAAAAGAAGGTCGATAAACTCAGTGACACGCACCCCAACGCTTGGGCCGATGCTTCTTCGCATACAAAGCTCCAGTTCCACCAAACACACGTCACGTGTCCATGGCTCGTCCAATAGATGATCTGGGGATCCGCGCCGAATATCTACCACCTATGAGTTTAATAAAATAAGATACAATTAATTTCCGGGTTCATGATATTATTACATGTTTATTTTTTTTTAACTAGACACTTATGTATCCCTAAACATATCTGGTATAACAGAAATTTTAATCTTAATCAATACGTGGAACAAGGTAAATAAAATCAATATTTGCTCGAATGAGGACCACTTTCTGCCAAACGGACCATTGAAAACAGTATCTATAAGGACAATTATACAATGAGGTCATAAACAAAAAATGTCCCCTGTGAACTGACCTGACACTCCATGCCATGATTACTCCGACAATACTCCTGTAACAAGGGGGCTATCTCACTATGAACAATCTCTCTTTCTATGTCCATATCTGAAGCATTCAGAACAGTTAGTTAGTTAGTTAGCTAAAAATTTATTTTATTTATTTATTTATTGGTGTTTTATGCCGTATTCAAGAACATTTCATTATGGTGTGAGGAACCCGGGCAGATCCCGGTGAAACCCGCGACCATGTACATGTTACTCGCAGATGTTCCCATGCACGACCCGGGGAGGAAGCCAGCATGAGCTTGGCTTGAACAAACAGAAATTCCATTAGCGAGAGGCCCCTGATTAACGAACGGAGCCACAGAGGCCCCTATATTTTTAAAGGAACACACACTGCAATGAAGGTGATATTTAAGTCTAGTATATGCTGACCTCTCCGTTAAGTTTACGCGCTTTGTTGGGTTGGATTCTGAGAACCCGATGCAATAGTGAAGACGATCTGAACAGCGTAAGACAATGCACTGTTGCTGAAGCCAACATTCCTTTCATGATCAATGGACTGTAAGGGATGTACGCAATTTCTTGCTTCACTTTAAATAACCGGAAAATACAGTATATAAACTACATTATACAATCACCTTGAAAGGTTTAAGCCTTCGGTTTTATTTTTCTACTTTGAAAGAAAAAATCTTACCACTTCCGGAGCAAAGGTACAAGCGAACTGACGGAGATTCTGGGCGGGTAATTTCGCTGGGCGACAATTTACCCCAGTACAAGTTCTTGACGTATTCTTTCCATTCCGGAGGGACGTTTTGCGAGCGTAAGTTTTCCCCCAAATATCGACGGCTGTCGGAAGGTACCAGGTCATCCAAGCTGACATTGTGATGTAAGTATCTTAGAGGAAGATTCGAACCTGGAATATGAATGAAAGAAAAGTGGCCATGAATACGATGCTTATAAAGTCAGAAGACTGGCTGCTGGTTTTAGCACTTCAGTATTCCTCTATTTACGTTACGCACAAATCCATATTGCTATGGGGATCCTAAACTGATAAGCTTCATCCTTAAACGCCCGAGTGTTGTGGTATGAGCAAAGTATTCTTGAGTAGGGCGTCAAACCCTAATCAAACAAATCAATATATTAATACCCAAAGTAATTCATAACAGTGAAATTATTCATTCGTCAACCATATATACATTAGGGTGGATCGTCATGACTCAAGTAATGGCTGCATCTACTCATAAAGCTGAGACCAATTTCATTTACGTGAAATATTCTTCAATAAATCGTTAAACCCCAGTCAACAAATAAAAGTAATATTTATTTAAATGTTCCATTGATAAATTAAAGGCACGTGCACAAGTAATACTCTCGGGAAATTGGCGTGGTCTGGTCGTTAAAAGTTCCGATCGCTAGAACATGCGGGGTGCAAACCCGCCCTGGGCAGGGATCCCTAGATTCTAACGCCATTATGCACCGCTTGTTGTGTCTTAGTGACAATACACACTTTACGACGTTGACAATCTAACATACGCTGAAGATCACTTGTCTTCGCCCAGTTATATGGTGTGTCCTCCACCCATAAAACTGGAGGCCATCGTATAAGAGAAAAATTCCTTGTTCATTGACAAGAGGCACTTCACACAGTGAGTTCTGGTAACTAATCTAACTGACCTAAACATTCTAGAGTACCTATATATATCAGCTAACATGCATCAGCTAATTAAACATGCACCGGCTTAGCGGTAACTTGAGTTCCTGACTTAATTAGATAGGAAATATGCAAGGTATTGCTATCTATCTGTCAAAATTTTGAGGTTTTCTTCATTTACTCGTTTCCTATTGATATGAACGTGACATCTCTACGTGGACGCCAAGTATTTCCTTCTTCGTCCATTAGAGTTCCATTTAATTCGAACTCTGTCACAGGTACTGAGTTGAGTACATATAACCTAAAACAGCAACGTTTTTGTAATACACATGCACAAATACGTTTCTATGTACAGACATGTCTCTAATTGACATAAAAAGGAGATTTTTCCATGTATATCCAGGTGCACTTCTCGTTTTTCTTCCCTTCGAGACCCATCACAAATATGTGAAACATGGAGCAAGGCTGTAAGGCACTATTTCACAGGTAAAAATTATAGCATACAGAGTAAAACCAATGTAAGTAATTGGTTGCAAATGGTCACAAGTTACCTGTAAAGTACAGTCTCAGTTAACGTTTTATTTTAGCTTTTCACGTAAATGCATCAATAGAAGCAATTGCCACACCTCCTAGTACCATGGCTTAAGCGGAATTAGGTCCAACAAAAAAATACACGGAGGTTCATTGCAATATATTAGACGTCACTGGTGAAGAAAAACTCAAACTCAGATTTACACACAATAACATAAAAACATTAAAAACGGACCAGATTTCAGTGAAGTTTAGTCCACCAACAGAATCCAGAGAGCAAGATCACAGCAGCGACGCAATGCGTGTGATAGTGGCCATGCCAAATGGTCACAGGTAACCCATGCTGTGCGGCCTCGTCATTTTACCTCAGTATTTCAGATTACACGTGTTGAGATTATGCCTATATTCTGGATGTTATGAGTCTGGCTATTCGGTGGATGCATTTCCCAATGAATGGTAGGATGATACTTATACTGGGGCTGTCAGTGGTAGGTGTCGGTTTTGGGAGGCAGGATTGCAGGACTCGGCTCATGGTTCTGTCTTTGGGGGGCAGGGTGTTTGGACTTTTGGTGAATGTACATTTCTGAATGGGTTGGTTTCCTATATATGGTGGTTTGGAGGCGATGGCGGGTTTTGTTGCCTAGGACGTTCAGAAATGGGATCTGTTGGTCAGTCTACTTTTCCATGGTAAACTGAATGCGTTCGTGTCGGGAATTCAGGTGAGCGAGTAGTACTCACAGTATGTCCGGGTCATCTGAGGGCTTCAGCGCTACAAAGATGTCGTCCACTTTTCTATACCAGCAAAGTGGTTGGAAGGGTGAAGATGATAATGCTTGGTTTTCGAATTCAGTTAGGTAGATCTCTGCAATGATGGGTGAACCAATGAGCAGGCCATGTATTTATTCATAGATGTTGTCAAACCAGGTGAAATTAGGTTGACGAGGCGCATTTCTTTAGAAGGTTGATGCTTCCCATGGTTAGGTTACTGTCACTTGGGGAGTTGTGCAGTTTTTGATTAATGATGTCGACAACGTCATTATTGACATTAGTGAACGGGTCTGTGACGTCATAGCTGACACCGTGGTTCGATGGGTTGAAGTTTGCTACAAAAATCACCAGAGTCAGAGATGAAGAAGTCTGCTTTTTTACCAAAAAGGGCAATCAAATGAGAAAGGAATTCGGCAGCATTGTAGTCGACGGTGTCATGGGAGCATACAAAGAGTCTAGCTTTAACAGGGTTTTGGTGAATCTTGATGGTGGCTCGGGCATTCGTTGGTCAAGGTTGCTGAACAACAATTTTTTTCTGGAGGCCAGGGTCAATCTCGCCTTTACTTTTCAGATCGAGGAAGGTTCGTATTTTACGACATAACGAGCTATCGGATCGGTCTTGAGGGGCGGTTTGTGGTCTGGTCTGCTAGGAGATTGTTGATCAACTCATCAAACTTGTCCTTGTCTCGAATGGCTGTGGTTCTCCCTTCGTCTTCTGGAACTATGACAATGGAGTTGTCGTTTTTAAGCTCTTTGATGGTCAGTCGCTCTTCTTTTGCCAGGTTGTCCTTTTGTGGTTTAGCTTTGTCCATGATTTGATGACGGAGGTAGTCTATATTTCCTCCGGGAGCTAATTGCAGCAAACCTTTCTGGACGTTGGTTATGAAACTATCGTTGTTTAGGTGGGTATGGAATTTAGTCGTTTGGATAGAAGACTGCGTTGCATTGCTGAAATTCACCACTGTTTGGACGATGTCGTTTTCTCTTTCCTGGTCGTAACATCGGAAGGGTGGTAGAGGACGGTTGGCTCTTAGGCTTTTAAACTTTGTTTTGGTGATTTTCTTTTATCCAGGCATTGAGATAGTTGTTTGTCACTGTCCGTTACCGGAGAAGCTGCGTGTAGATTGAGGGGTTTAATGTGGATTCAACCATCTCTAGCTGTTTAGTGATGGGGTGAACAGTCATCCATTTCGTTTTCCTATCGTGCCTGAGTCTTTCCTTAACAAGTAGTTAACTGGCGTTATTTACGATCTTTTGGTCTTCACTGGAGTTCCCAGAGCAGGAAAGTTGGAGTCCCTTGGGGACGTGAACAACTCTCGAGTTTGGCATAAACAACAATCAAAAACAGTACGTATGAACAAATAATCAAATAAATAAATATATAAATAAATAAATCACACAGTTAAGGTGAACAAAGTCCTAGTGGGACACGCATTTATCAGTTTTTGAACTGGTTTTCATTTTCTGATTTCCTGATTTTATTTATATAAAAGTCAAATGACAATGCTTTGTTAACATGTGTTATGTTTAAATAATAATTATAATAATTAGAGCTGTTATCCAACAGCGTTGCCGGGGTCCACACTATTACCTATTTACCACATTTGGGAGTCCACTGATCACTTCATGGCAAGAAAAAAGAGAAAAATATACTGAAAAGATTGAAAAAGAACAATCTGGATTTGAACCCATGTATCATATACAATCATCATATCATATACAATGGACCTAGTACTAAAAACAAGCGTGGAAGTAGCGCAGCTTTGATCTTTTGCCCATAGCCCATCACAAAAGACATAAAGAATACAGTATAGCAAGGATGATCTCCATTTTCATAGTACAATTCGTTCAGCGATGTTCATCTTTACAGCAATACCATGTTTCCTATCACGTGACCTGTAAATGTGGGCAAATTTTGCTTTTTCCCACTTTGCATAGTACATATCTGGCCCTTTGCACTCTAATTTTCAGCATTACAGCTATAACTGTTTTCGATCAGGTGACCTCCAAATCTTGGGAAAATTGCATCTTTCGAACTTTGATCGTACTTTGCGTCAAAAGTGTACATCGCAGGCCAAAAGAAAAAAAAGATTACGTTCATGATCAGGACGTCAAGCTATATCAGGTAGCATACTTAAAATATTTACATCTCAAAACTTTTGGTCACGTGACAACTTCGGTAATCAGTGCATTTCCACAGTTTTTAATACACGAAAATGATTTTTGCACACGTAATTTGAACTGACCTATTCTGTCTGCGTTTTAAATTTCAGCTCAATCGGATAAACCCGTCTGGAGAAAATGACATATCAACGCATTCTATTAACGGGATTTGAACCTGAGAATGCTAGGTACAAGTTCATTGGGGTTATGGTGAAAGCCAGTGTTCTCAGAAAACAGGACTCAGCCACACGGCATCCAAAGCAGGTCAGGTTGAAAAACAAAAATTGTGGGGAAAAAATTTCCATGTAACAATGATAGGAAATAGACTGTATCTGAACATCACAGTGATAGGACTAGTCCGCATTACCCAACAATATCATGATACTTGAAAAAAAAAAAAGAGAAAAAAGTATAGCTGGATTTAACCTGAATTGAACCTGAGACTGCTAGGTACAAGTTCATTGGGGCTATGGTGAAAGCCAGTGTTCTCAGATAACAGGACTCAGCCACATGTATGGAGAGTTTGGGCCTTTGATCTGCTGCTCCGGGTGCCAGGCAGAATTAGAATACCTACCCTGTGCCCAGCCATATCCCAATACATGCTTTCACAAAGTCTTGCACAAAGCTCCCAAGTTATTTAAATGGGAGGGTTTTGACAATTTCGTGTTGGTTTTTTGGCAAAAACTTAAAAAGTATACAATGAACGAAAATAATTCTTAGAGATTTGTAATCCTGACAAGAAGGAGCACCAGACAGTACGTTTGGTTAATCAATTTAAACAGTATTTAAAGGTGACGTAATTTTTACGTAACTACCGAGGTCAAATACAGCCTAATTTGCATATCAAATTTAACGTGTAACGTTAACTGAGTAGGGTCATCTACCCAAAAACAGCAAACGGAATTTCCTCTCGACAGCTTTACCCATTTGTGAGAAGAAGATTTTTTAAGCTTAACAGTCAAATTCAAAAAGGCCGCTCAATCACGCGACTGGCCAATAGACACAAAACGTCAAGAGTTCCTTCATATGCTCATTATTAAGACTGCAAACCTTTGATTCTCTACCTTCAGTAATTTGGGCGAGATTGCAGTTTTATGAGAGGACTAAAAACAATAATAAAAACAATAATCCGAACGATTTCAAGAGGTGTCCGACAGGGAACCTGTGTGGTCCCCTAATAATAAACACATAGAATATCCTATACTGAAATATGCATACCACGAATATCATAGGCCATGGTGGGGTACCTTTGACCTTTCATGTGGATCAGTATTAACGTGGCGTTTAACGCTAAAGGTTTTCGTCAAGTTCACAGTCAGCAACACTGGATAACATTCTACACTGTTTGCATGTACATGTGAAGCCTGTTTTGAGCATACCTGTATGACGGTTACCACCTACGCGCCTGAAACACATGCACGCAGAGATTGATCAGCTTAAACACCCCAAGGTCATTCATCCAAAAGCAAAGCCACTCTATAAAATATACCATTTTCCAAGAATCCTCTTTAACTCTCCCTTCGTCGGGGTATTGAATGGAGATCAGTCTATCATAAACGTTATCGACTGTAAATAATCAGGTTGAGTAATAATCTGAAAGTCTAGGATCTACGCGTCATTGACCTACCTGTCTGACGTTCACCTTCATACATTTTAAAAGCTTGGTAATGTCCTTCAGTAGAAATCACTTCACTGCCAAGATTTGGTCAAGGCGCGGTAATTTTGGACGCAGACATGTTGCAAGATGAGACCGTGTACGCTGAGGGAGACATGATGTCGTCTCCTGTAACAGAAAATCCAATTTTCATCCTGCGTGGAATCAGTTCGGGTACCTTGGTTGACTTGATATGGTAGCTGTATGGGTAAACAGTGTTCCCATACAAATCTGAGCGGTATAACATGTCGCTAGACCCACTGGCTATTGTTACCGTTTAACCGTTGCCATGAGGGCTTAACATACCCCCCCCCCCAACCATCATTTCCCCACACGACACGACACGAGCCATAGGCAGGCCCTTTCGAGCAAAGGTACTTAATAGTAGTAACTTCTTTGGGTCAGCAGGGCTTATTTTATGGTACCTCTGTGCCCTTGTTTAGGCTAGTGTATTCGCTGTTTCTCCCCCCATTGTTGCCGATCCGATGGATAGATTTAGCTATTGTTTTGCTTATTGGACTAGTTAATTCTGCGCGGCAGGTCAAGCCCAAACATGCTCTGTATCATAACCACAAACGACCAAGCGGTGTATTGAATTGGCAAACTCACCCGCAGTGCACAGTTAAGAGAAGAAAAGCGTATTCAGTGTCGGCCACACGTCACTGAAAGCATAATTTACAGGTCGAAACGGGTTGCCGTGGTTCATCGTTTAAGGTGGGAGACGATATACCCAGTGTGTAAAGGTTACTGAAGTTCGTCACCACTGATATGATTATGGTTCTTTGTAAACGAGAACGTTGCGTTGTATTTCCACCGTTTGCGTCCATTGTGACGTCCCATGCCCGACTGGACAGAGGCTCATTTGAGCTTATTTCGTGAACCTACTAGCTATATTTCTCAATGGAACTGTGTAAAAAAAAAAACTGTGTACAAATATGCACACCCACAATGTATGTGTATCAGTGGTACGCAAATTATGTATCACTGAAATTCACGTCACCGTGAAGGCATTAGGAAAATCACACAAACTGTGTACTACTGGTACACAAAAATTAAGTGGGTGTGTATTTTTGCCACATTCATATGTGCCACTAGTACACAGTAGTTTTAGGGAGTCTACACGTAATTACATGGCAGTGCAGTAATTCCCATGTCTGTACTCGCAATTGCAGAAGTATATAGACTAGCAAAAGTAATTTGCCGTATGATTCGATTATTACTGTTGACAAGCCGCTTCCAGATCAATTTTCCAATGTTGAACGAAGCATCTAAATCACAATTCAGGCCATCAACCAATAAAACAATATGCAAAGTCAAATTCCCAAAGACCAGTTTCATCAATTAAAGTATAGCATCACAATCTCTGTAATGAATATACAATTTAATAGTACTTACTGAGTACCAACGGCAGACATTTACCTGAAAGTACAAAAGTAGTGGACATTTTCCAACGCTGTCAGAGGGATATACGTGTGTAATCATGCCTGTGTCAAATCCAATATACGTAGTCCACAAGTTTAACACTGAAAGTCCATATTTGTATTATAATGATTACACTACTGATTATTATTAATTATAATAATTACACTATAAAAATATCTCAGTTACATTTTACTGTAACTATTCCCATAAACAGCATGGTGATATAAAAACTGCACAAATTTTATGCTTCTCCCTGGCCCCGGGTTAAGCGGAATTATGTACACACTTACAACACAGCCGGTATATATATGACAAAATTCAGGAAAATTTGTATGGAGGTGTTCACTAATAAAGTCTTGACGTGTAAGTATAAGTAATAATGCCGTGTGAAGTAAATTGAAATTATAGACATCAGTACAGGGTCTAGCATATTTATGCAACAAGGCGCTATTTGGATACACGATATACGGGGTTTTCTGGAATATTGCCATCCACAGATGGAAGGTAATATTGAAAGTAATGTCTTCTCTTTGGTCATACAACCGATACGAGCGGAAGTTCTTCATTTCTTATTTCCACTATATCTTGTCTGGACACAATGCAAGAGTTCAGGACAGCTTTACAACAAAGATCTTATTTGAAGAGTTGAATTCAGGTTGAAGATCTTACGAATAAGTAGACCCGCTTATGGGCGTTTTACACACGACATACTAGCCAGATCTACTACCTTTACACTGGAGACAGGTTTGAAACGGGTATGTAGGATCTACATTTTTTACCGGAGTCCTGATACCTTACTACTCCATGATATTATGACTGACATACCATTATTCTGCATATCTCGTTTTAAGGCGGTTTTACGAAGACGTCATTTTCAAAGGAAGGGCTACGATAAAATTAGTACATGAAGTTTTATAAAATTGGCCGCTGCCATGAAAATGAAGAGATCAAAATGTTGGAACGTGCATACTCCAATAAGTGTTCAAGGAATATCAAACAGACTCGGCTGACATGATAAACAGCCCATACGGAGCTTTCGAATATTAGAACAATATGATTTATCCATAAATGAAGACATCAACAGAAACATGATGGTCTTCTACTTATAATACTCGCGCATCACAATGATATTGCTATATCAAAAGAATGTCATGTTTTCGAAACTACATGATGTATCTCAGAGTAGCTCAGGACTGAAGAGCAAACACATTGTTCACAATGTCTTAATTTCGGCAGAAAAGTAAGACAGAGGAAGTTCTATTAAGAAAAGAGAAAGCCATTTTGCTGACATCGATCATGTCAACTCTGTATATATACAGGCGAACTTGTCGCTTCAGTGTTGTCATCAAATAACCAGGAGTAAGTAAGTACCATGCAACCAGGTCAAGGAAAATGATTATGTTACGGGTAAACACTTTAGATCATGTCTTCACAGTGTAACGTTTGTTCTCCAGGTGATCGATCGTTGTCTGTGACAAACCATCTGATGAAAGGTCATCTATACTGAACAGCTAGTTTAAAATTGATGGAGTTGTATCCGGGAAGAACACTAGAGAGACGTTAGACAAATGACGCATACAGCTGACACACCACACATCATCGTTAGATCTCACATTTGTTCTTCTACATCATTTACTACCCATGTCCTAATAGTCTCTATTCCCATATACGGGGAGTGGTTAAAACCTCCTTACATATAGCAGGAAATCCTCCTCAGACCTATTTGATCAGACTAAATTGGCTATTTACCAGAGGTATCCGATAAGCCTATATTCTGAGTGGCACTACGTGGTGCAAGGCAAGATTCTGTTCATGTAGGTGCAAACCAACCTGGGGAGCTCATTTTCAAGATGGATGAAGATTCCATGTTACCAGTATTATACTTCATCGGCTATCTGTTGGGTGGGTTATTGTATGTATTCCTGCATATATATATATATATATATCACATACTCTATAGCGTGGTGTCATGGACATTTACAAAGCAGAGAATGTTCAAAAGATGGGTCAGATACCAGCGCTCCAAATCGCTTATCTGACACTTGTATCATTTTCATTTATTTCTTAGGGGTCCACGTCTCCTGGCGGGACACCTTATGAAATCGTCCGGAATACTATTTTTTGTACATGTTGAACTCCAATATTTCAAACAATGGCGCTGCCAAAGATAAAGAAACCAAACTTGATAGTGAAGATATTGCAATGGTTAGAAAACTTTTGACACTTTCTGAATTTTAACTGGCCACGTGGTTCGGCGGCCATTTTTAATTCATGAAGGAGCCTATGCAAATCTTCTTGTCAAAACCCGGTGAACTGATCGGATAGAAATTTTATATACTCTCACTACATATGAAGGTCTACTCCCAGGCTTCGTGGCCGAGGTGACAACGCGCTAGCGCAGCACAATGACCTAAGGGATTCTCACCAATGTAGTCGCTGCGAGGTCAAGTCCAGCTCTGTAGCTGGCTTCCTCTCCTGGCCGTACGTGGGAAGGTCTGCCAGCAACCTGCAGACGCATTGCTGTGGCTTTCCCCACTGTACCCTTCCATCATAATAGTGGCCGCCGTCGGATATGTGAAATATGTTTGAGTACGGCCATCCGTACCTTTATAATGTCATTTTTTTAGAAAAAGTCAGAAAACGAATAACCTGTATCAAATGTGTTAAACTTGCAACTATCAAGCAGGTTGATATATCAAAAGGGGTACTTGGATTACAAAGAATTATAGGCCAACATAGATGTATATGTTATCGAAAGGCATATGGCAATATGGTTACTATGGCAGGCTCCGAACAGGACAATTAAATATATGTGTCCGGATACAATTTCTCACAAAGATATATCTTAATCCCACAAACCTTAGTAATACATCAGACACGACATACACCAGGAAAAGTCGAACACAAATACATCAGCGTTAATGACGTAATGACAGATACTGAAAGGGTAATCTGGATACCATGACAACCATCGAATTGGATAATTATACCAGTGTTCTCTCTGTGGCATGCATATAGACATACCCACCAAAAGAAATAAAACCATGCATTAAAAATGTTATAAAAGTTACTGTCATGACAAATACAAGGATGGACGGACACGCAGACACGCTGACGAGCACGGGTCGCAAAGGTATGTACCATCCGCCGACATATGGGGGGGGGGGGGTTTATAAAAAAAAAAGTCATTTCTTCTGTGCCAGTCTCAGCAAACATTTTCATTTCATGCCTTTGCCCAACACTGATTTTGCAGGAATGTTGTCTGACGGTTAATTTCGTGTTTGGAAGAGAGCATATGGATTGAAAATACGATTTAGCGTCAGCAAACAAAACAACGTTAGACAAAGATAAAGACCTTGTCCCAAGGCAAAAGCACTATAGATTCATCGGGCCTGACCAAGAATACACAATACAGATGACCAATTTGAACCATGTGAACTCGGGAGTCCTAGGCTGGAGACGATTTACAATATGTAAACCGCCATTACTCATCAGTTTGCGCATACATATAGTATACATATACAACAGGTACATAAGCCCAATACTGAACACATCAGCTCCATGTATGTCATATCCTGCTAACAATATCTGATGACACCCAACCAGGCGAAGCACGTCTTTGTTCAGCCATGATATGACTTCCGGTACCACAATTCGGATAGGGCTACACACCACAATTAATGATTCCGGGTGGGGAAGGACAAATGTAGATATTGGGTGTTTACACATGTTTTCTTTTACTCCTCTGGGCTGACCTTTTCCATTTTTTTTTCTGCTTATTGGGTGCTACCATTTAGTAGGGCAGGCTTCAACGTTTCATTCCTGGTATAAATTTGTGTCTTTCAGGTGCTGTGAGGCCAAACGTTAACATGTAAGTAAATGGGAAATTAATTGTGGTGTGAGGCCATACAGGTCTACACTACAAGAGTCCACATAACCACAGCCAATCAAGTCTCAGACAGTTTATAGCACACGCACATGTATTTCACTAAGGAACTGATTATTTCCTGTTTCAGATTGTTTCCCACTGTTGGGATGGGGTTACAGATTGAAAATTACTTTCAGACGCAACATAGATAATCTGTAACCGCTGAAAGCAGGCTTTACTATCCTCATGAAGGACTCGTTTAGGAAACTGCAGCAAAGACTGGAGAAATGCATAAAGCAAGTAATTTCAGTCTATGCCTAAATGAAATCTGTAACCTTGCATTTTACAATATAGCAAACAAACGAGTACAATCTCCTGTTAGCTGAAACTGTCTTTATTTCTACTAAACTGCCAATGTGGTCCAGATTGTCTTCCATAGATTATAGGCGAAAAGCAATGATTCTTAATGAACATAGCCTACAATCCTAAAACTAAAAGAAGAAAGGCAGGGGCCAAAGTTATGGCCTTGTCGATAAATATGTCGACATTTGCTTGTTTAGCCAATGTCGGTGAACAGACTTTATTCAGACATGACATGCAGCTACACGATGACTATTAAAATTTGAAGAGAACTACTTAGACAAAGGCCTGAAAGGGGAACGACACATAAATTATGACTTTCCCGATGTTATTCAATAATGTTTCAATAATTTTGTCACTTTCCTTCATGTGGTCTGAACAGGCTTCTACAGGTAGGTTATATTTATCAAAAATGCATATCACACATGGCTACGTGGTGTATTGATGACGGATGCCTTAATAAACAACGAAAGATAATGTCTTTATTTATGACTAGAGTAACGAGTTCTCAAGAAGAGCAACCTGACCTCCGTACATTTCTGGTCATACGTCAACCAGGCCTAACATTGTCACTGGAAAATCGTGTACACCCACAGTTAAGAAAGAAAGAAGAGAATAACTATGTTGTTCTTGTTTAGGGGTTTTTGTCATTCGTTAACTGTTTTTCCCATTCAAACGTTACACATGTTTTTTGTGGGTGGGCTACAGAGTTTCGTAGCTTTTGGCCTAGCATAAAATTTCATTAAATTGCATTAGTGAGTTTTCATCATACAGGTAGACTGTTGCCTTTTTTCTTTCTTTTTTTTTTTTTAACCCAGTAGCTCATATCTGTGTTTATGATATAATGCAGTAGTATCAGGCTTTACGATAACCTTTGCTGAGATGGCAGAAATACCGCTGAGGTAGCTCTGCTGCGGAGTTGAACAATCCTGACAGTGTGCATTAACAGTTGTTGTTCAAAACTGGTGACGAAAACTGGTGGGCCGACCTATCCGTATTGTGATAATTTTTTTGTGTGCTGATGAATGAGCAGTTCAAAACTGGACAGAAAAAAATGTAGCGTGAGAGTCGAAAGTGGGTCAATATTATGCCAGAAGTCACTGTTTTAGACATATTTTGAACATTTTAATGCAAAAAGTGTACTCTTAGAATACTAGCACCTGGTTGGACTTATGATGTAACATGTTGCACGAGATAATTTTATGCAATTTAAACGCACAGTTTGGGTGTAACAGGTCATAAGAATGATATTATTTGGACATATGCAGTCAGTGCATTTTATCTCAACATTCCCAGGCAAAACTGTGGGCTGCACCCTGTAATACTAATGGCGCACGCTAGCAGACGCCTGCTTATAGACGTCTCACTTACACTATTTCTCTATGTAACACTACATCTTAATATCGAAGAACAACTTATATAGCATTGTTTTAACACCCTACATAAGATTATTATGTATTTACGTACCTGGAAGCAGAAAATATGTCATTTTACTGCCGCCTGGTCGGGGACTCGAACTGAAAATGCAGCCGAGATAGCGATGGCGTCGTGCGGTCTACACAAAACTCACATTTACCCATGTCACGAATACGGACTAACACAATCATGAATTGCCCTTTAATAGCGTTTCGACAAATCCCTACGATGTACAGAAACTACAAAAATCTTCACGAAAGAAGGAAATAAAAACATTTTCCTCTCTGTTCTGCTGAACACAGAATGACACAACTGTCACTGTCATTATTAAAATCCTCATATTCCCCTATTAACAGAACTTTATTTACATGTGTATTTACAAGTAGGCTACGACTTGTAGGCTAGGCCTACATGTCGCCTATTAGCCTGTTCCTCTGCCTATTAAAAAACGGCAGATGAACAGGGTATGGCTTGGTGAACATAGTTTATCTCAGTTTTATCCCGTTCATGCATGTCTTTTCATTTTGCGCGGATTTTCGCAGCGCGGAGTTTCTCCGCACTAAGCTATTTTTTCATACCACTATTTTAACCTGCATCGCTCCTCCGCTGTGATATACGCCTAGCCCAATATAAAAGATCACAGCCGAGATCCTTGTCTACCAGATAACCGTGCTCATAGTTTAAAGATCTACGCACCCCAACGGTTTAAATCAGCGTCATAATGAAATGTTTTACCATCGAGCGCCTGCATTCTAGCCCTGCATGCGTTTACTTTTGAGGTAACTTTGGTGTATCTTTCATTAAAATCATACACAATTGTATATTACACAAATTGTACACGCCGTGGGATTGTCTATGAGAAATTCTGAGGGCAAGAGCGAAAGAAGTGATGTTCAGCGAGTGCGGAGAACCAGCTGAATATCACTTGTCGAAAGCTCACAATTTTGCAACGACAATGCAACGGCATGCAGTATATGTTTTATAACCGAAAGAAAGCTGAAGAAAAAGGGAAAGTTACGACCTCCTCTGCTGAAACCCAGAATTACTGGACTTCTGCGCAGTTGCTAGGTGAGAAAGCCATCGTCCAACTGTTTACTATATCAGAAAGTGGACGTCTGAGAGCGGACACAGGAAGATAAACTTCGTTGTACATTGCCTCATGACCGTTATAGATCACGTTTTGCGGAAGCTCATGTGACCGTATATTGACCAATGAAAAGCAAGTATTACCCTGTGAGGTATAATAATATTGTATATATTAGGGCTATACATAAAATAAAATATTCTGATGCTTACGAATGTTTAATGGTGATCTTTGGGAATTTTGACATTCTATTTTGGCAAAGTTTCAATGTCATTTGAAAAAAAAAACTTCTGAAGAGAGCTGTTCGCCCATGCTACTGAATCACGGAGGGATAAGCTTGCAGGGATAGAACCGCAATGGCAATACTGTGCACAACTTTGTGAACGAAAACCATTCAGTTGTTTTGAATGATTATAAAGCATATATAAAGAAATAAAATAATAATAATAAATAGGCCTAAAGAAAAGGACTGCCTAAATGGCCGCAAGACCACACACGACAACTTATCGTCACCATGGCCCTACAAGCAATCAAAGCAAGAGAATCTGCAAATTGCTTAAGGCGAGGACTGATTGATTGATTTATTTGCTTGAAATTTTACACCGTACTCAAGACTTCTTGACTTATACGACGACAGCGGTGGGGTGGGGGTATCTGGGAAGAGCCTGCCGGGGGATACATCCATGGTCACCCGCACGTATGACTGGGCCGGGATAGAACTTGTGCCTTGAGAGTCCAAGCGATTGAAATGGAAGCACATTGACTACTTGACCACAACCCTTTCAGCAGAAGGTCTCAGATGCAAGCTTATCTCAGCAAAATGAACAAGCCTTCTTGCGTCTATCATTTACACGTGAACTAATTCTGCTCTTGAGCTGCTCAGCGTAACATTCTTCAGAAAGGTTGTACTTTTAGTTTCACACTGCTTTCTCACTCACATACGCCCTCACCGACATGCTTCGAACACCACTTTCAGCGTTAACCGCTTCAACGTGTGTTCAAGCTGCCTTCTCACGCATACGCCATTACTTCTTCACACATCACCTTCAGTCAGTGTTTCGATCATTGGTTCCAATGGCAATATATTTTGTACCATTACATCTGACTGGGACACAATGGTGATGACACCAACCAAGACACTCCATTAAGTCACGTCATACATCCATGTACTTATACAATGCGACTCCACATGTGGAGGTTGCAGGGCGAGTGATAAGTTCGTCATCTGAGCCCGAGAGAGAGGCGGGTTTTGACAGAAGTGTAGTGTTGTTATCTATAGCTAACTAAAGTACCATGGAGTTTGAGTAAGCGATGTTCACATTTCAGATTGCTGCCATTTAATTCAAAACGTCGAACCTCTCGCAGTAGGCCTGCATTAGCACTCGGTGCTAATTTTTACTTGGCCTATCACTTAACCTATAGGTAGCTAGCGGCGGCATGATTACCACTTAAATATCCATTTTATTGAAACTCGACCATGCAAATCGAATTCCCGTTCACAGTAACTTGTAGCCAAAACAATGGGAGAACAGAATACCAAGTACATGTAGAAAGTGTTACTTTGAAAGGTTTCTGCCTTTTTAGCCGTAAAAAGCAGCTTGACCCTCAAACTTCAAAGGCAACTGACGGCACTCATCCCTGACTGGGTGCTATTCAATTTCAAGGGCTGCTCTGTTGTGGCAAGTGTAGTAGCGCGCAGCTGAAAAGCGAATGTCACTTATTAGATTGTACTTGAAACTCAATATCTACCAACAGACCTGTGCGGGTACAGATCTGCTACTGAAAGTCAACAAGGTTACAGGCCTTTGAACTTGAGGACTTCGAACTTAAGGCCTGCCGTCACATCTCCATACCTTCACACCTCCAGGTGCTGTAATAACACACACGTAATCATAACTCTGGGAATTATAATCACACGACTGCTCGAAAACAAAAACAACGGTCTGAACACATAGGCACAAAATCACATTCTGCTGAATTTTAATGTGACTTTGACACATTGGTTGCCCAAAGCTGGAGCTGTTACAGAACCCATATGTACTGTATCACACAGCCTACTGACACCTGTTTACAACCTTGCGAGTACACACACCGATTTCCACTAAAGGCAACAGCTGGAAAAAATATCTTTGCAAATCAAACTGCTATCTGAAAAGAACATTATTGTAGGACACAATAGAGATCGTACCCGAAAAAAAAAATTGCTTTTCATACAAAGCTGTGGTTTGAAGTTTGAGGTGTGTGACCAGCTTGGAAGGGTTAAACATATATAGTCAAATATAGTCTAGTTACTCTACTTACGTTCAGCATGAACCTCAAACACATCCAGGTTTTGTGGTCTTTGTAACGTGAGAGGGCCAGCAGTTATAAACTGCTTAGCATCAGCCACAAGCATGCTCTAAGGTTTCATATTATTAGTAATGTGAAATAACCGGACAGTTACAATCTGTGGCAACTCTGACATTCAAGACATCCCTGTGAGTTACAAAATATCTAAGTATTTCAGGTGGTGCTGATTATTATACTTGTTAAAACAATGATGGTACCAACAGGGTGATGGTAGAAAACAGCTTCCTTGCCCACAGTGGCCTATCACCTGTCTACTGCCTCGTCAAACAGACCTGCTTAAGCAGTCCCAAAACATTGGTTGAACTCCTTGGTTGAACCGTCTTTTTCGGTTGAACCTTCCATGGTTACTGAGGTTTTTACCTCACAGAGCCAACAGTCTGTGATGATCAGTTCATGCTACCATGGTTACTATGAGGATTGCCTTTTCACACTACCATGCCTTCTGAGGTTTTTTCTACCTCATGGAAGCTGAGGATTTTCTGCAAAGCCTACCATGCCTGTCGACCTTTTTACCTCATTGTGGCAACAGTTTGTGAGGATCACCTGCCCATGCTACCATGGCTGCTGAGATTTTTACTTTACGGTGGCAACAGTCTATGAGGATCACCTACGCATGCTGCCATGAGGTTTTTACCTCATGGTGGCAACAGTTTGTGATGATCGTCTGCCCATGCTACCATGGCTGCTGAAGTTTCACTTCATGGTGGCAACAGTCTGTGAGGATTGCTTGTCCATGCTCCCATGGCTGCTGAGGTTTTTACTACATGGTGGCAACAGTGTGAGGGTTGCCTGCCCAGGCTACATGTAGCATAGTTGCTGAGGATTTTACACATGGTGGCAACAGTCTGTGAGCATTGTGTGTCCATGGTATCATGGCTGCTGAGGTTTTTACCACATGGTGGCAACAGTCTGTGAGGATCACCTGCCCAGGCTACATGTACCATAGTTGCTGAGGATTTACCACATGGTGGCAACAGTCTGTGAGGATCGCTTGCCCATGCTACCATGCCTCCTGAGCTTTTTTCGTCATGGCGGCAAAAGTCAGTGAGGACCTCCTGCCCATACTACCATGGCGACTGAGGTCTTTACCTCACAGTAGCAATGCTATGTGATGATCTTCTATTCATGCCACCATGGTGGCTAAGGTTTTTCTTGTAACATTCTAAACCACACAATGGCACACCTGTCTTCGAGCAGGAATACTTCTTGAGGTTCTTACACCCAGCTACCCCACAGGTCACCTTTGCTGGAGGCACCCTGAAAAAAAAGATAAAGTACCTTGTTATTAAATAAAGGCTTGACATATTAAACCAAACACACAATTACATGTACCTGAAACAATCCTAAAGGCCTGGCAGTCAGATTTCACATCCACATCTTGTAGGAATGGCCATTCACCCGACCTGAAAGTCAGACTATTGCCAATTTTGCTTGTTTACCTACATGGATATTTCTACCATATTTCCATGTGTTATCTGGTCTAATACACTATGAACCAGTCAAAAAGGCCTGTACCTGCAAGCCATAGCAGTTGTGAGGCAAAAGTCAGTTTTTCTGTGGTGTTACTGTGGACATGGTAGAATGGTTGTTGGACACAGATAGAATGTCATGCTTTGCAGAATTACCACTTACAACAGACTACCCAAGTAGTACAGACTGATACACAGAGAAGTGGTAATGGATGCCAGAAGAGAGCTACAAGCGGGCTTCTAGTGTGCTACTGACATGCTACAACACTGTTAAATGGTGTACTAGTGAATGCTACAAGTGGGTTACAGGTAGTGGCATGAAACAAGCGTTGTTTTAGTATGCAAGTTGCTCATCACTGATAACTTTTGACCTGATTTGTATTGAAGTCAAAAGATTAAACTTGTACATTACATGTACTTCACAACCTCCCCTGGGTTACCTCTGGTGTCCGTACATGTAACCTCTGGGGGCCAGAATGCCTCTCAAGAATCCATCTCCCTTCTCTCTCCCATAGTGGAAACCAAACACTTGATCGACATGTGGGTTGTCCATGTGCACACACATTACCCGTTTATCCCCACATATTTTTTAATGTTGCAACATGAAGCTGACATTCACTGTTGTGCAATCAATTCATTTTGAACAAAAATCAACACACATATTAATTTTCATATGGATTTATTTAAGTTTGAAGGTTGGCAAAATATAATATTTAATCATGAACTTAAAAATAATTAATAATAATGCATAATGAAGCAATTTCCCTGAATAGGATATCCATATATTACTCAGAAAATTTCTTTCACAGTCACGTCTTCAACTCAAGCTCAAAAGAGTATAGATAACATCAGCTAATCAATCATAAATAAATCTGGCCTCTGAAAACACACTGAGAAATGCTGATGATGTCAACACCATATATTGCCTTAGGACCATCATGATGTCAACACCATATATTGCATTAGGACCATCATGATGTCAACACCATATATTGACTTAGGACCATCATGATGTCAACACCATATATTGACTTAGGACCATCATGATGTCAACACCATATATTGCCTTAGGACCATCATGATGTCAACACCACATATTGCATTAGGACCATCATGATGTCAACACCATATATTGCCTTAGGACCATGTCTAGGGAAGATAAGGACTAACCTATCCATTAGGCCATCACTGAACAGATAGTTTGTGAGTGTATTGGTGTCAAATTTGGTAGTAATCGTCTATCCGAAACATCATGTGAAGCTTTTCTGCATCTATGTATTGGTGTGACTTTATGACCAATGTTAAACATCTCATCCTACGCATTTGACGATCAGCTTTATGACTAAACAGTTCTTGTTTTTTGAGCAGGAGTGTGATTGTCCCACCTCTTGCAGAAAACCAGGAGTGTGATTTCCACACCTAGATTCACACTTCCCAGACTCTTCATTATGTCAGGCATGTGTTATTAGCACATCTAAGCTTTGTTTCAGGAGTGTCCCAGCTGTGGGAATGTGATAGCACGCCTCAAATACGAAGGTTTGAAGGTGCTAAGGCTATTAAAGCAGACCGACATGTGCACACTGAACACAGAAGAGACATTTTCTACTGAAGGAATTGTATACTCTTATAACTGGATGTTTGACTTAAGCTCACTGATTTCCATTAGCTTCACTCACTGATGTTGATCATGCATCTGGATGCACGTATCTGAACGTCTCCATGAACACTGATATGCCCCGAATACAAATACATGTATACCTGGAACTAAATCATGAGGGTGAGATTACACACGTTCCACCCACCATAATGCTAGCTGCCGTCATATAAGTGAAATATTCTTGAGTGCGACAAAAACACATCAATGAAATAAATAAATAATTATGAGAGCTCCTGTTCACAAAAGAGGAGTGATGTCCTTTTGGCCCGGAAGATGTTGCATTGTGGCATTTGTATAGCTATTTTAGTAAAGAGTAAAAGGCACTGGTAGATACATGTATCACACATGTATGCATTATGGAATGATGTACAGTGTTCAACATGAAGGAAATCCTACAGGTGCTTTTTTTCTTATTCTGTCACAGTCAGCTGTTGGTATGCCTACACACAAAGAAAATTCGAATGGAAGTTAATAATGCTTGAGTAGTTTAAAAACTTAATTTACGAATGAAACAGAGACACACTGTGTACAGCAGAGGGCAAACTCTCATACAAGAAGTGTCATTGTATCACTCAGGAATGGACTATCCTTGAAGGCCTTACACCTACTCTACCTATTTTTCTCTCTTCAGTTAACTGCAGAAAAAAATGACGTATTACTAGTGGCTGGATCATATGCAGACTGGCCATCGTGTACATAAACTCCTGATCCACCCCTGCCATGCCATACGTACACACACATCATTGCTTTTAAGCTCATAAAATCATGTGGAGATCACTTTCCCATGATGGTACCATTACACCCACATCCTGACTGAATCATATGGCCATAATGTACAAAGAATTGATTGGAATCTGACCATTTTGGGCCCAAAATATGCCAACTGTGCAGCCAAGATGGGCCTAGGATCTCTGCCTAGGAGACAGCTGTACTATACAGACATGTACTTGCGAGACTTCGCAGGAAATACCACAATGGGCACATTATCTACATTCATTACTAAATACTTGTGAGGCTCAAGAGGCTGGGTCAGAATAGGTACATTACATCAATGTGTACATAATTGTGAGGCCCCAGAGGCTGGGTTAATATGAACACATTACATTAATGAGTACATGCCTGTGAGGCTCCAGAGGCTGGATCGATATGAGTACAATACATCAATGAGAACATAATTGTCAGACTCCACATGCTGGATCAATATGAGTACAATATATCGATGAGTACATAGTTGTGAGGCTCCAGAGACTGGGTCAATATGAATACATTACATTAATGAGTACATGCTTGTGAGGATCCAGGGGCTGGATCGATATGAGTATAATATATCACTAAGCACGTACATGTGAAGCTCCAGAGGCTGGATCAATATGAGTACAATACATCACTGAGTACTTACTTGTGAGGCTCCAGAGGCTGGGTCAGAATGGGTACATTATATCCTTGTGGTATGGAGATGGTAATTAAATCACGTGTGTTCCTGTAGCAGAAACGGGGGATGTTGGCTCTCCTGGACTTGTTCTGCTTGGGGAAATCAGGTGAATGTCAGTTAGCATGATCATCCACATATCATGATCATTCACATATCGTGATCATTCACATATCATGATCATTCACATATCATGAATTGCAATAAGATCCATGTAGAAACTCACGAAAAATTTTTTCTTGCATTCACATATGCTTTTTTTTGATATTTGTTTATCTGATAAACGACGGCCTCCGTGGCTTAGTCAGTTAGTGTGCTAGCGCAACGCAATGAACCAAAAGCCTCCCACCAATGGGAGTACATGGAAAGGACTGCCAGCAGCCTGCGGAAGGTCGTGGATTTCCCTGGCGCCCTGTTCGGTTTTGTACCACCATAATGCTGGCCGCCCTCGTATAAGTGAAATGTTCTTGAGCATTACTCTATTCTCTCAATTTATTTCACACAGAACATATTTTGTATGGTAAGATTTCTGGAAAAACACACAACCGTATTTACAGTGGTTGTACACATACATGTATACAAGCATAAAACCAGGAGCTCATTTTTGAAGGGAAAAAAACAAAAACATTGCATGAAAGAATCATGTATAAAGCATTGAACATCAAGCAGCACTGTATAATTAGTGGAAACCAAAACTTTAAAACCGAAAACCGAGAAGATATTTTTGTCACAGTCGGAACAACATGTTTTGCAAGTACCAAACTAGAGCAAAGCAATATTTGATGACTAAAATGTATGTCTTCAAAAGTGCCAGTTGTGTTTGGTGTGAAAGTATTTCAATTATTTTTAGAAAAGGCTGCTTGAGGGACTGTTGGAAACCCTGTATATGGCTCTGCTTTGGGAAAAAATTGCAGGAAACTGTAATACACAGCCATCAAAAACAGCAAATGTACGTCTCACCTTGGGGCCTTTCCCTTTTGTGGCCTGTTTCTTCAACAGCCTGTCAATAGTCTGTTTCTGTAAAAGATATATTATATTGTGTGAAACATTTGCAAGCACACATTTGAAAGAGATATTTTCGTCCATGTAATATTACAGCAGTCAGCTCTTAAAGTTACCCAACTTGGTACACTGTACAAATGACCTCCTGGAATACATTCAGTATTCACGACACCAGTACAACAGGAACATAATAAAACTTAAGCAGACAGAGAGGTACCAAGTCTAGAGCATTACTAAGAACTTCATTTTGGAGATTCAAAATATGGATATATTTCGTTCAGTAATTCTTAAGACATATTGCTGACAAAAAACTGTCAGTCAAAAGCACTGGAGGCTGCAGCCAACTGATCAATGGACAGGCCTAACCCGTAACTACATGTGAAGTCCAAATTGCACAATAATACATCTTCACATCAAATTCAGTTCATGTAGTTTTGGATAAATCTTGCAGAAAAAAAAATGCAGGCACTGAAACGAGACACAGCATGCCTTTGACTAGGAGATATGCTATCGTACTCCCACACCTAGCTCAGTCTAGAAAATCTAGGTGTGATGATAACACCCTCCTGGCATAATGAAAAGTGGTCATTCCTGGTCTTCTGCTGTAAGGAGTATGATAATCACACACCTACCCGACAACAAAAATGAACCTGTCAGTGGAAACATCTGCATCAGTCAGTAAGCGTAGAGTTGACAAATAACCATATGCCAGAGACTTGGATACACGTAGTCCAGTGGTTCTGTATGCTTCCTCCAGGCAATACAAAGCCACGCACACAAGTCTCCTCCAGACATAAGTAGCAACACAAAGCCATGCACACAAGTTTCCTCCAGACATAAGTAGCAACACAAAGCCATGCACACAAGTTTCCTCCAGACATAAGTAGCAACACACAGCCATGCACACAAGTTTTCTCCAGACATAAGTTACAACACAAAGCCATGCACACAAGTTTCCTCCAGACATAAGTAGCAACACAAAGCCATGCACACAAGTTTCCTCCAGACATAAGTAGCAACACAAAGCCATGCACACAAGTTTCCTCCAGACATAAGTAGCAACACACAGCCATGCACACAAGTTTTCTCCAGACATAAGTTACAACACAAAGCCATGCACACAAGTTTCCTCCAGACATAAGTAGCAACACAAAGCCATGCACACAAGTTTCCTCCAGACATAAGTAGCAACACACAGCCATGCACACAAGTTTTCTCCAGACATAAGTAGCAACACACAGCCATGCACACAAGTTTCCTCCAGACATAAGTAACAACACACAGCCATGCACACAAGTTTCCTCCAGACATAAGTAATAACACACAGCCATGCACACAAGTTTTCTCCAGACATAAGTAACAACACAAAGCCATGCACACAAGTTTCCTCCAGACATAAGTAGCAACACACAGCCATGCACACAAGTTTTCTCCAGACATAAGTAGCAACACACAGCCATGCACACAAGTTTCCTC
The DNA here is from genome assembly GCA_016165875.1 of Acanthopleura granulata. NCBI lineage: Eukaryota > Metazoa > Mollusca > Polyplacophora > Chitonida > Chitonidae > Acanthopleura > Acanthopleura granulata. The sequence goes on along the minus strand of JABBOT010000021.1, from coordinate 5,167,684 downwards.
CAGACATAAGTAGCAACACACAGCCATGCACACAAGTTTCCTCCAGACATAAGTAGTGGGGAAGAATCAGATATATCACTGTACTGTGAAAAGACCAAAAAAACAGGGCACGTAATGACCAAAGTTTTTTTACTGCTAACCTTGTCCTTTTCGCGCTTCTCCTGGGCCTGTTGTCGTCGTTTCTTGGCTCGTTGTTGTCGTCTCTGGATCTGCTCTTCTGTCAACTCTGTGACTTTGTAACCTGAACACACAGAGCAGGAGTTACTGATTCTCAGTACATATCAAACAGTTGTTAATCCCATGAGCTCAGCAATTAATGACTAATACAGCACAACCCAACCATGCCTGTTTCTTTCTCTGCTTCACTGCTTTGGGGTGTAAAATTTGCAACATCATTTCAGTCAAGTGTCTTGTTGCTACAATGTGTCTCCTTGCTACAAAGTCTCTCGTTGTTACAATGTGTCTCCTTGCTACAATGTTGCAGGTCAGACCCATTGTCAACATATACCTAGTGCCACCTCACTGGAACGCCATGCCAAAGGCACTAGACATAATGTTCCACCCAGTCACATTATACTGACACCAGGCCAGTAGATGAATGCATGAATGAATTTCACCCAGTCACAATGTGCTAACACCAGGCTGACAGGTGAATACATGAATGACTTCCACCCAGTCACAATATACTGACACTACACCCACAGGTGAATGCATGAATTCCAGCCCGTCACATTACACTGACACCAGGGCGACAAGTGAATCCATGAATGTATTCCACCCAGTGACAATATACTGACATCAGGCTGACGGGTGAATGCATGGATGAATTCCACCCAGTGACAATATAATGACACCAGGCCGACAAGTGAATGAATGAATGAATGAATGAATTCCACCCAGTCACAATATACTGACACCAGGCCGACAGGTGAATGCATGAATGAATTCCACCCAGTCACAATATACTGACACCAGGCCGACAAGTGCATGCATGAATGAATTCCACCCAGTCACAATATACTGACACCAGGCCGACAAGTGAATGAATGAATGAATTCCAGCCAGTCACATTACACTGACACCAGGGTGACAAGTGAGTGCATGATTGAATTGCAGCCAGTCACAATATACTGACACCAGGCCGAAAAGTGAATGCTTGAATGAATGTTTGAATTCCAGTCGACACCTGGTCGACAAGTACTTGAATGAATCAATGAATGAAAGAATTCCACCCAGTCACAATATACTGACATCAGACTGACAAGTACTTGAGAGATTCCTCTTGTGGAGACCATGAAAGGTATTGCCATGATTACTGATGCTAAAGTCTAAGGCATGATTCCATTCGGGACTGAACTCTGGATCTACCATCATCGAGGCAGACGCTCTAACTACTATGCCACCACAGCCACTTTTTCAGCTTGAGGCTTCATGTCATTTCAATTAACAGTACATGTCAATGTACGTACATGCAGCTCCAAAGCCACCAGCGTTTAGATGCTGCCTTCCTGTAATGCTTGGCAGTTATGAAACGCAGTTCTGGGCCTATTCCCCTTGTGCTGAGCACCTAGATCAATTGCGTTCTCAAGACAATTCCTAAAAAGAGGCTAAGATAACTCTTGCACATGGTTATTGATATTCGCCACAAAAATGTGAGGCAGCATTGAAAGCTGGCAACAGAAAGCTCAAAATCCTGGCTTAAAAGTACGTTTAGGATTGCATGATGAACAGAAGTGAGTGATATATCAGTGAAGGAAAACAAGTCTGGTTTACACGAAGTAGTGCCGTGGCCTCCATGGCTCAACCGGTTAGCGCACTATCGCAGCACAGTGACCTGAAGCCTCCCACCAACACAGCTGCTGTGAGTTCAAGACCAGCTCATGCTTGCTTCCTCTCTGGCCGTACATGGGAACGTCTGCCAGCCACCTGCGGATGGTCGTGGGCTTCCTCCTGGCTCTGCCGGGTTTCCTCCCACCATAATGCTGGCCGCCGTCGTATAAGTGAAACATTCTTGAGTAGGACGTCAAACGCCAATCAAATAAATAAATAAATAAATAAATAACAAAGTAGTGCCAACACAGTGGCGCTCAGCAGTTTGATAACAACAACATAGCCAATTATTACATGATTCTAACTCACATGTTCCTTGGACATGATCGAGTAACCGTATTGACCTCCAAAAGGAGTACGGCAGAACCAATGGTGTATACGTATCTTAGAGCTCATATCTCGACACAGACCGGACGAAGGAAGTAGGTTCAGTTCTATTTTACAATGCCCCTAGACAGGAGTTACCTCCAAATTTGAAGTTTTCTTCAATAACAGACTATATGCTCGGATTCAGTCTGTGATCTTATCTGTAATGTAACTTTTATTTATTCATTTAATTGTTGGTTAATGCCATACTCATTTATTTTTCACTTATTATATGATGATTGCCAGTTCTGTGGGTGAAAGCAATGTGAGTTCCTCGACACAAACTGACCTTTGGCATGTAACTGACAAACTTTCCCAAGCATGGCAAGTGGGACCTTACAGATATGCACACCATACTGGTGGAAGAAAGGTGGTCTTCAGTCCACCGAACTGTAGACTGCACAAACAGCCGAACCAGCTTTGTTAACCAGTTCTTGTCGTCCCTACAAAGACTCAGCGGGAGAATCTACTGTGACTGTAGCAGACAAGACTTCTGTGGTTAACAAATCTGAATCAAATACTGTAATTTTAAAAGAAAGTAATACCTGAAGGTAACTCCAGCAAATCTTTGTCTTGTTTTCCATGGAGGAGTGCTTTCTGAAAGTTTTATTCAGAGATGTCATACACCAAACTCTATGCATAAAGCTTAAAATACCTCACAACAATTTAATATTGTTACTGTAGCAGTTATTGTTATACACCACAACAAGAGAAGTTACACCTGTATATCCTTGTTACTCAGGCTAGTCCCAGAACTCACGTAATGGTGCCAATATCAGAGCAGGTAGTATCCCCTTTCACTTACTGACAAAACCAAAACTCTTTGAAGTGCTACTCCAGTTCCAAGAGGTACAAGATGGAAATATTAAAATGCTAATAAAGGAAATCTGATGGAATATAACTAGCATGCTGGTTCATAAGGATATATGCTGAACAACACTATTTAATTCTTATAAATGAATGTTCCTCAAAAACAAAATGTGCGGCACTTTTCATAAAACTAGCCTGTTCATGCTGGTGCGGCGTGATAATATTCGTAATGTGACGATGAATCAGGCAGATATGGTGTTGAGTAAAACAACCCTGCTGGAATGACATCAAGGGTGACATCATGTGATCTAACATCAAGCACAGTAAAAGTGGACATGACAGAAATCTTTTTTACTCATTATCCACCAAAACTTACAACTGTGGTTTTAATATACCATAACTTTTATGCACCTAGGAAAGTGATTAATGGTCTCTCAACCCTAATCTTTTAAGATGCAAAGGTTTTAACATCAAAGTACTTTCCTGATTCATAGTTCATAGGACTCCAGCAATGGCAAGAACATAAAACAATTGTCAACTCTGACCACTACCCTAAATGACCCAAAATTTCATCCAGGACTAAGTTCTTCATTTTTCCAAATTCTGACAGTTTTAGTGACTGTATCAAGATGTTCGGTGATTTGCTTGGAAGACAACATGATCTCCTACTGGAAAAATGTAAGCTTCAGTAAGAAAAAGGTGATTATTTACTATATTTATTTGCCTCTGAAAAAAAAACACTTTCAGGGACAAAACATAAGGTCACTCAGTCACAGTAATCAGAAATTATCTGACTCCTCCAAATGTTGCCTACTTTAAATCAGGTTCCTAATCAACAAAACCATTACACCATCCCCACCTCCTTTGGAAACCCTGTCACTATGATATGGCTGAGATGCTGCCGATGTGGCACTAGGACATTTCATTTATTCATCCATCCTGCAGAACCCTCTCACCTGTCGGGCAGTCAGTAAGGCCGGATCTTTCATCTTTTTCAGCTCCCCGCAGTCGTCCAGCTCTCCCTTCTCCAGAGCGTCCAGCCACTTCTCCTCGTCGGACTCTTCCGGATTCTTCCTCTGCTCATCTGTCCCCATGTCCACATCAACATCACCATCATCGTCATCATCTGCACAACCACAAGATGTAATACTGGGATATACATGCAACCCACTTTATTTACCTCTGAACGTACAGGCTGGTGGCAAAACCTACAATATCGTACAGTATTCCACCTGAAGTCTGCCTTTTTTCGAAGGGAATCATTTTGCTGGATTTTCAATGATTCATCCACTTTATAGTACATCACAGGAGTTTATTGTGAAGTTTGCATAATTCCTTGTCAGGAAAACATAGGTGCTGGCTTCCCAAGTATCATCAAGAGTACATACATATATATGTACATATACCTACATTTTAGCAAAGTCTATATATCTCTGGCAAAAATCATTCCAGATCAACCCTTTTGAAAATGACAACATCCACCACTTGTATACAGATGACGGTGTATTCTTTAGTGTAGCTAAAAACCTATTTTAAATATAAAATATACCATCAATTTCCACTAAATCAGTCCAGTTTAGTTGATTTGTGGGGAGATTGTGATTTGTTCCTTTTTTAACCTCACAGCATGGGTAAGGGATACAATGAAGCCATTCGTGATAAACGTGGAAAGCTACATGTACGTACCTTCCCAGGAGTTGTATGTCACATTAACGGTAGGGGCCGGCTTGGTCGGTGATTTTATAAACACTTCTTCTGCCACGCTAATAAAAAAAAAATATCTATATTGTGAATTTTCCAAGAACAAAACATTGAATTTAGTTTTATCTGTAGAACATCTGGATGTAGGCTATGTCAGATAAGTTTTCAAACCTTCAAATGTTCGACATTTAGCAGCAGTTTCATTTCATGAATGTCAACTGAAGCTACATTTAACTGTATTCACATACATGCTTACTCAAGAATACAACATTATTACAACGGCAAGGGAATGGGTGGACAGAGGAAGAATATCCAACCCTCATGATAAACTCAGAGAAGACAGAGTGGTTTGGTTTGGGTTAGCACTTCCAATGAGATAACTGACATGCTGAAATCAGAACTTGCCATCTGTCATCTCTTTGAAGATTTGACTCAGTCAAAGGGGGATAACTTTTGACACTAGAATGAAACATCTTATTGCCTCACTCTGACACATTACTGCACTACTTTGTGAAGATACACGTAAGAGGCGTGAATTAAAGTGCATGTATTGGGCAGGACGATAGGGGACAGTGGCGTGGGTGCTTTGGTGATTCTCACCTAAATTAAGACTCATATCTTGGAAATTTAAATCTGGTGTTGCACAGTAAAGATATACACTGTAGCTAGAAGCCTCAACTGCTTTTACATGAAAATATGGTACAAGTTGCCATTTTCTTCATGAAGGTGACATCAGTTCAGCGCACAACAAACATGAGTCTCCCTACCTCTTGGTTCCCAGAGTCTCCCCGCCAATCTTGATCTTCAGCTTTATGGTTGACTTGCCCTCACTACACGGACTGGCACTGTATGTCAGAGGCCCACTGTGCTCATCAGACTTCCTCTTCTTGTGTTTCTTCTTGTGCTTTTTGTGTTTCTTGTGAGGTGAATGGCTGCTGGAATCTGTACACAACAGAAAATACACGATCTTTAAATTTTGGATACAAGTACTCGTAAATTGTATTTTACAAGCTGTTGCAGTGAGACAACTCAATTTAATGTATATGTGGTGGAAGATTATCGGTGCAGAAATATTTCTTTACATATGGCCATCATCAAAACATGTTTGCTGCGAGTAACCCTACTGACCCTCCGAGAAAGGGACCTAATCTAAAATTTTCATTTTCATTAGATGGAATTTCGTTTTTTTATTTTTCTCCCTATGCTAATTTCTTTAAAATCCTTATTAATTTCAATACCAAGAATAAAATATTGGCCTACCCTACACTACTGCTTACATTGGAGTTGAAATGTTTATCTGCGCAAAATATTTGTAATGTGCATGGCAGATAAGGAATCAGACAGCCAGAATAGTTCTCTCTTAGTATACTTTATGACAACTTTCTGGAACGTTGAGAAGCGACATCCATGCATATAACAAAGGTATGCATTCAGTTTTCGCATTACGCAACGGATCATATCTGACCATCATGGAGTGACATTTAGTCGACAGTGTCACATGGCAGTGCGGCTGGTAGAGGTATACCCCCATCAATCTGGAACTGTCTCTTTCTCTACAGCTTTCCCTCTGCCTGCGTTTTGTTGCCACACAGCGTACAGGTACATACAGGTCTCGTTCAGTGAAATTTGACGTTGAGGCCTATTTTCATATTTATACCTCTTGAGTCAGGTAAATATCAGAAATTGTTAAAAATATATCTCAACGTTTAATTTAATTTAACTGGTACAGGTCAAGCATTGCAGTCCCACATGTATGTAATAAACCTTTGTCTCTCTATGATCACAGTTACCAAATTGTTATTTCTTTGTCACCATATGTGAACTTATGCCTGGCAAACAGTTCCCGTGACATATTTGTCAACACTGCGTTTACGGTCGATATAACTAAACCAGGCAATCGATGACTACAAGGACAAACACTGTTAGAAAGAAGCCAGCAGACTTGGCATCTGAACACTTGCTCGGGCTTAATGCAGAACAGTAGGCCCAAAGCAGACAGTACTAGACATATTGGTTTGACATATTCGAGATCAAATTTTAATCCAATGTTCGAAGAACCAACCTGAAAATGTGGGTGGTGTTTGGTGATGTCGCCCTTCGTGTTACCACAAGAAAGCAACTAATTTATTCTCTGATCCGAAATGCGACAAGAACAGTCAGAACACAGCCTAGCTGCGAAAATCGGGTGTTCGGTAAACCACTGATATTCTGGAATCGACTAACGATCAACTCTTACCATCCCCAGCTTCCTCGTCAGAGCTCACCGGGCCTTCTTTTCTTTTCCCCATCGTTTCTTCCAGTATAACTTACTTCTATTCAGATATGTCTTTCAAACTACCTAAAGGTAGGAAAAGCGCTGTAAAGTAATGAACTCTTCAGCGTGGAGGTACAAAAGATATTGTTCCGTGCCCGGAAATACCCGAGGGCTACTCGGCAAACTCCGTGAATTTGGCGGCAACTTGCGTACTCTTGACTCGTTTGGGGTGTGGACATCATGTCGGACACTTTGTTTGTCGACATTTTTCATTCACATTACTCTCTACGCTGAGATACTGTGTTGACGAGAAAAAGTTACCTTCTAACGACAGAAAATCATGCGCAACGCAAAAGACGAGAGACAAATTAAATTCATGGTAATCAGAAATTTTTTTTCAAAGCGGACAACGAATGTGTATCGATTACAGCCAGGTAGTCCACTGAGTGGTGAATGCACTCGATCACTCATTCATATCAAAGAAATGAGAACATCTAAAGCGCGACCGGTCCAACTCTGGATATATTAATATGTAACTTACAGCGCTACCACAGCATATTTTTTAAAACATTAATTGTAATCAGGCTAAAATTCTATATAAAACTGCTGTGTGCATGCTAAGACAATCCGACCGAAGCTCAAATGTTGATGCCCTGATATGAAATCAGGTGTTGGTGGGCAAAAGTCCAAAAAAAAAAAAAAAAGAAAAAGGAAAAAAGTTGACCGCTATAACCTAAATTATCCTGTGAAACTTCGCACATACATATATGCAAGTAGGTCTATATTACATGAATACATATATGTTTTTAAAACAGTGCAACAGGAAGAAGCATAAGAAACACTATATTATATTCCAAAAGAAGTTTAGAACTTTCCTTTTCACCAAGGATACATGAATATATATAGCCTTATGAATTAGGCGTTGTATGTTGTAGACAACGTCGATCACAGGTCCATTTGAAAAAAATCCATGGTTATTTTCCTGTAAGTATTTAGACGCTGCCAAGCCTTTAAAATCTGTATGTTCCTCAATCAGTAATGATCAGTCGAGGGGATCGCACAGTAGGCTACAGGAGTTCAAAACCCTTCTGTTAACCTCACATCGCTTGTTTTAGGCAGTGGTCCCATTATTAACCACTTGCTGATCAAAAGGCATTTTGATTTACCGTAAATTTTTCGCAATGTGGGAGTTTGCGGCTTTTGAGCTACCTTATGTAACAGGTAACAGGCATCGAAAAACTCCACATCACGGTGATTACCAGACTCTCTTGACGGCTGACTAAGCATGGTGGACTTGGTGATTGTTTTTACCGAAAAAACGGTCTAAACCAGTCGTTATGGCCTTATCGCAAGTGTTTTAAAACAGCTGCGAGTTAGCTAATATGCTGGGTATTACACATGGCATTAATTGTAGACTGAAACTTATTCTTAATATTTGTATTTGGTTGATATACCATACACCCAAAATGGGTCTGCCGTCGGCAATTGTTATCGGATAGATGTACTAAATATCTTGCGCGCAATAATTGATGGTGTGGCAAAATGAAGTCAGCCCTATATCAGACGACCACTGATTCAACTAACAGTTTTCTTATTGTTAAGATCATTTTGTTAGTTTATCACTATCGGACAAAGGGGAGGGGGCACGTACTCGTACGTATTTAAATCAACCGCCTCTGTGCAGGTCTACATGTGCAGTTCCGGCATGCCACACCCACGCCGACGAGAGGCAAGCTAGCGACTTGATTTGTTGGACAATAGGTTCCATATTTTTCAGTCGAATACCTCTGTGAGAGGCGATATAATATAGATGAGATGATAAAGAGATTCAAAGTTTATGTGCAGATTCATTCTGTATTATGTATAAGTAGATGTAATACATCCACGTGTGATGTATGTAGGTTGAAGTTCATATCGGTTACCAGTGACAACCGGGTCGAAGGTCATCTAGTTGGACACGCCGTAGCGCTGGGGACATACCCAACTTCCCGCTGGACAACATGGGGCTGGACAGTATGCGAGTTAGCCACGGAATACTGGCTGTTTTCATATCGACGGGTTTATTTTGTCTTCTCAACAAATGCTTGACGCTCATTGGGATTCCGAAAACAGCGCAGAAATCGACATGGCGGTGGAAAAACATATGCACATCGTTCGTTCACTCGATTCTGACAGGCGTTGGTTCAGTTCTCTGGTTAGTTTTTTATGAGCGTCTTTTCGTACCTTTTTTCGTACAAAATGCGTTCATGGTGGGTTTTGTTGACATCTGTTTGCAGTCTGTTTCAACAAGAAGCAGTTTGTTGTGGTGTTGTCATATTATATAACCCACAGACGCTGTGGTTAGTTACAAGTAGTTGACACAGATTCGAGCGCTTACAAAACAGCAGTGTTTGACTGACCCAGAATTTTCCGTGAGGTTTCATTGTGGGGGAGGCGGGGGTGGGGGCTGGCCAGTAATATTTTACCACCTGGCTGATTCCCCGACCTTAATAAATAATGTCAGTTGATCACGTTTGAAAGGCTGTTCGGCTGCGATGATTTTTTAAATAAATTTTTACACGACGGCAGTCAATTTCAACCACTCACCGATCAAGCAGTACCTTTCTGGGAATGGTGTGTGCCCAAGTATAAATTATTTACAGTGTATTGATTATCTATGTAGCATCAATATGTAAGACGATACATGTACATAGTAAACTATAAATGAATTTTGACGGAGCAGAGCATCACAGTTAATTGCAGTGGAAATTTAGTCATTACATGTAGTTGCCAATAGGTTTGCGTCATACTATGTATAGTTTTATAAGTTTCCTACTGTACTATATGTAATAACTAGGAGTCAAATAAGTGAACTTTTAATTTGTGTGAAAATTAACAGTTTATGTTGATATCAGTAAAGTACACAATATTTATTCACATTTTAGCACCTTTTCTTGCATTTAAGCTGCCACAAGTCTTGTTATGTACATGTATTCAGAATGGAAATTACACTGTGCCGTTACGTTATGTACTCGTGAAAGCTGAATGGTGAGAGTATGTGTAAACCAACATGGTTGAAAGGGCCATTTGCTGCATACTGAAGGATGACGACGGTAGGGCTGTGATTTGCCGACAGTAGGGCTGTGATGTGCCGACGGTAGGGCTGTGATGTGCTGACGGTAGGGCTGTGATTTGCCGACAGTAGGGCTGTGATGTGCTGACGCTGATCAAATCTCTGAGGCAATATTGAAGCATTTGTCCGGGGCCATGGTAGGCAGGCCATGGTCCCATCACTTGTGTATTATCACTTGTGTATTATCACTTCTGTATTTTCCTGTCATTCCGATCAAACTTCACCAGCTTTTTCTGCCGTCTTAATTGTTACAAACTTATATATATATACAGCCATCCCATCATGTTTTCATTTAATAACAAGAATCAGTTTTACTGTGAGACTCTTTCTGACAAAATTGGAGTCTATAGCACCAAGTGTTTGTAGCCTGCTGCCAGTGACTTCTCTGATGTACCAAGGAAAGATAATACAAGTTGGACTTCACACTTGCATGCTTATAAGAAGCAGAACTGTGACCATCATTAGCCACTGTAGAAAAATCTACTGACTTCTAAATAGTGACATTGTTGTAGGCTTTGTTGTACGGTTCGCGCTGACTTTGTACAGGGCACATAGACAGAAGATGAAACTGGATATGTTTTTTAGTGACAAGTTCTGCAGGCAGGTTCTGAAGACTCACCAATTTTATTACTGTACTTCACATTTGCTTAGCGTTGATAAATGCTCACATAGGTGTAGAACCACATCGTGTATATGGAAATATTTGTGTATGTTAAGCACATGGTAGTTGTAGCAAGAGGCACTAGTGCAGCCATGATAGGTGTAGGGTATGCGGCCGGGATCCAATTGCACTGTAAGTCTCCGGGAATTCCTTCAAGACATGTCATGTCTGATGTAATTGGCATCGTGGCATGGCATTTCAGTTAGGCAGCATGACATGTAAAAATATGCCCAGCATGGGGACTGGAGTCCACTACAATGACCAACTGTTATGGTATTGCAACTAAACTATCGTTTGAAGTGACATTGCCCCACTAACGAACATGGCACGTTCTGAATCAGTGACTTTGCAGCACTAACAAACATGCCTCATTCTGAATCAGTGACTTTGCAACACTAACAAACATGCCTCATTCTGAATCAGTGACTTTGCAGCACTAACAAACATGCCTCATTCTGAATCAGTGACTGCCCCACTAACAAACATGCCTCATTCTGAATCAGTGACTTTGCCCCACTAACAAACATGCCTCATTCTGAATCAGTGACTGCCCCACTAACAAACATGCCTCATTCTGAATCAGTGACTTTGCCCCACTAACAAACATGCCTCATTCTGAATCAGTAAGCGATGGTGTTAATATCTTCTCTCTTCCTCAGTTTCTGGGAGACACCTGAGATGGCAGAGGACCTGATATCTCTCCACACGCCTTTCTCCAGAGGCCTTGTTTGTTTCTCAGTGGGTAAGTTTAGCTATACGGCAAGAAATTCCATATATTGTTCACTTTTATTTATTTAATATTTATTTATCCCCGTATGTATTTATTTTTGATACAAATACTATTTTTGAAAAGTTAACACTTCTGGTACAAATAGTAAATCCTTCGTAAAATCATTGAATTATAAAGTTTACAACTGAATGTGGCATAAAAAAAAAATAAACCAGTAACGGGCTCATATTGTTTGCGAGGACATAGTGATAACAAGCATTTGACGGCACACTTGTATCTGTTGATCAGTTCAGTCTTCGTTGGAGACCTCTTTGTCTTGCGCCAGTATGGTGCACATATAAATCTGCATGTTACATACAGTACAGAAAGTTTGTCTGGTACTTGCCATGCATGTGTTAAGTTGATAAGTAAATTATGAAACAACTGTTCTTGTGAAAAAGAAATAGCTAAAAGCAACCACAAAATGGTTCAAATTTGTTTTTGAACTTACATTTATTAAAAGATCATTTATACTGTAGGGACTATGTTGGAGTAAATAATTAGGGGTTTACACCACATAGACAGTATTTCAGCCATATTGTGACCAGAACATACATACATATATACATGTACATTTTACGAACAGGAAACACACATATATCTGGGTAAAATATGTTAGCTGAGGAAAAAATTGCGAGTGCAGATTGAAACACATGTAGCAAAGGATAGGTCTTTGGTTTGGTGGAGATTGCTGTGTAGAAAATTTGACTTTGCACAAAGTAATCATTGTTATAAGCTGCACTGTTTAGTCAAGTTTTTGTGAGCCTTAACAAGCATGACAGGCAGCCTTGTGAAAGTTTAATGTTCACTCAGGTGTGACCTTACTTTGTCAGGCTTGCACTGGCTCAGAAACACCTAATGGGTACATTCATGTATAAAGTATACAGCCCAGTTTCAAATCTCAAGGCACTGCACACCTACCTACAGTAGGCTAATGATACAGGGACAGTCATCTACCTACAGTAGGCTAATGATGCAGGGCCAGTCATCTACCTACTGTAGGCTAATGATACAGGGCCAGTCATCTACCTACAGTAGGCTAATGATGCAGGGCCAGTCATCTACCTACAGTAGGCTAATGATACAGGGCCAGTCATCTACCTACAGTAGGCTAATGATGCAGGGCCAGTCATCTACCTACAGTAGGCTAATGATACAGGGCCAGTCATCTACCTACTGTAGGCTAATGATGCAGGGCCAGTCATCTACCTACAGTAGGCTAATGATGCAGGGCCAGTCATCTACCTACTGTAGGCTAATGATGCAGGGCCAGTCATCTACCTACAGTAGGCTAATGATACAGGGCCAGTCATCTACCTACAGTAGGCTAATGATGCAGGGCCAGTCATCTACCTACAGTAGGCTAATGATACAGGGCCAGTCATCTACCTACAGTGGGCTAATGATACAGGACCCATGATTTTAAAGCTGGTGTACTGTATTTTGCCATTTTTAACCCTAGTCCAAGTTTGGCCAAGGGGTATTGTCATAGCGGGTGGCATCCATATCTGTCTGTCCACATCATTGTGAACGCTTTATCTCTAGTACGTTTTGTCCAATGTTGACCAAAGTTACACAAGACTTACACTTTGACATGACAAAGAACTCTTAATTTTCATTGACCTTGGCCTTTTTTTCAAGGTCATTTGGGTTATTTAAGTTAAATATTATAAAAGGCCTGTAAACGCTGTATCTCAAGAACGGTTTAGCCCACGCTTGCACTTTGCCATGAGACAGGTCTCTATGGACTTTCAGTGACGTTGACCTTTTTCATCAAGGTCAGTGGGGTCATTTAACTTAACTTTTATAAAAGTCTTGTGAACATGATATCACTATAACAGTTTGTCCCTAGTTCACCAAACTTACCCCATACTTACACTTTGGTATGAGGAAGAACTCTGTGACCCTTACCTTTTTTAAGGTCATTGGAGTCATTTAAGTAAATTTTTCTAAAAGGCTTGTAAACCTGCACAATTTTCTGAATTGCTGGTATTATACATAATATTTCTGGGAATTTGTATCTGTTCGTTAAATTGTACATGTGTTTAACATGCTTAAGGTCAAGGGGTTTTAAGTGCACTGCACAGTACTTGTCATTTAAATCTGTGTATTGGGTAGGAGATTAAAATGGGTGTACATGTACCATGTAAATGGGACTAATTTTTGTCTGTGTAATGGCTGTGTTTATTCTAGTATAAATATGGTAAATCTAGATAAGATTGATATGTATATGTGAAACAAAAGAACGATACAGTAAATATGTATTTCATTAACACTCATTTTTCATTTTCAACCACAGACTTATTTCTTAAGTCCTGTACTACCACTGATAAGTCTTAGTTCCAAAACACAAGTAGTGTAACTCTGAAAAACAACGGCTTCATTTTGATGGCAAAACAAAATGACTAAATATTAAATCTTTTTTCTTTTTATTGTTGGTTTTTGGTTGAGTTACACTGCTGTGTATTTGTACATGTCTTCCTTCCTTCACGCCTTGTTTATTGACCCTGTTGTGTATGAGTGAGTCTGGATAATAGAAGAGCCTCTACAAATCACACTGTCACATTGTTGACAAGAGCAGATAGACATTTAGGTACATAGAATTGTGTTGGGAACTGTAGTAAACAGCCCATTACACCTCTTAACAGGCTGCAGTAGTTACTATGTATATTTCCAAGTCATTTGTAATATAGGTGATTCTGTTTGCCTTGCATTATTATATTGACCTAGATTTGGTAGGTCTCACATTACGCCTCAGAATGGCTTCGAATGGGACAGCCTAACTCTCTTATTTGTAGCAGTGATATCATTTTGAAACTTCATAGCCTGTAATGATGGTGTAACACTCCGTGTGTGTCTGCATGGAGCACCAGAATGCGTGTTTGACACATGGCGTTGGGTTCTGTCACAGTAGCACAGTCCAGTACATGTATATAGAGGGGTACGGACATATTCCCGCGGGGAACAAAAACACCACCCACCCACCCACCTACCTGTCAATTTCCCCCTCCCCTCTCCAATACATATATATATATGAGGAGAAACTAAAATCAACACTCCTATTTATTATTAAGCGATCCTATTAAATTATGACTTTCTGATCTTTTATTGATATTTACAGCTGTATCTCATGTTTAAACATATCACCTTGTATATGGGTAGAAAGGATTACCTGTCTGTAGCCATGAGGAACAAATTGTATATGCTCTATTTTGCTCACCATTTATAGCTATATAAATACATGTTTGTCATAACATTTATTGATTAAAATGCATGAGAGCAGAGTCCGGGATGAGACGGTATCTAAGCATATGTAATAAAAAAAAGTAGATATACATGTAATTTTACTTAATGTGTACTTGTTCATGTCAGTTATGAGTTGCATACAGCTATTGCATTATAAAAAGTATTGTACCATTCAGTGGTGTATAATTGGCGGGGAGGGGAGTTGTCCAGGGGGGTTGACCCAGGGGGGAATGGTCCGAGAGGGAGATTGTCTGGGGGAAAATATGTCCTATATTTGTAAGACATGGACACGTATGTATAAAGCAGAAGGCAGCCTTCCACAAGAGGAGACATGGATTTCACTTCGAACTGATTTAGGATTTTTCTTTTTTAAAGAAAAGTTGGTTTTAAAAGTGTCTGTCTTGAAAGTGTCCATATATATCATATATTGTGTCTCTAGGGTCAGTAAAGTTTTGCCTCAATATGGTTGAATTTGAAATAGAGGCAAAGTGGCATATAGAGATACATGAAAAAAAACATGCAGAGAGTTGTGTTCAGTTATACTTCACCTGGTGATTTCATCCAGAGTAAGCGAAACTGATGGCTTGTATTAAGGTTGTTATGACTGAGCTTATCTGCAGAGAAAGCTAGGCCTGACAGTCGTACATATACAGCTTTCTGTGCCATAGCTCTGTCTGAGTTCAGATTGTGGTTTGAGGCAAACCAGATTGATGATGTAACCAAAACAATTACTGTGTCAGTTGTGGACAGCTGAGAGTTGAAAATCCAGCAGACACATGATGAACGCATGTTATGTACTGTGGGCTATATAATGTACATTTACAGGTCTGCACTGTGCATTATATGTGAGTGGTGTACCATACAGTACACAAGTACATGTGTTTTCCACCATGTTTGTGGACACTGCATCATGTATACACGTACATGTAGTATGTGCATATAAAGAGGGTTGATAACGAGATAAAGTTTTAAATCGTGCCAAGAGGCATTAGTGTGACGAGCGACCTTGGGCCATTCTTACATCAAAAATTAAAATGATGCAATGAACTGTATGGCTCTCTACCATAACACCATAGTGCCCTTAATGTGAAGTTGTGATGAGCTGGGAAAGCTGACCTGTCACGGCCCTGTTGCCGGAGCGTTTGGAGCGTTTGGTGCGTTTGGAGCGTTTGGAGCGTTTGGTGCGTTTGGTGCGTTTGGAGCGTTTGGAGCGTTTGGTGCGTTTGGAGCGTTTGGTGCGTTTGGTGCGTTTGGAGCGTTTGGAGCGTTTGGTGCATTTGGAGCGTTTGGTGCGTTTGGAGTGTTTGGTGCATTTGGAGCGTTTGGTGCGTTTGGTGCGTTTGGAGCGTTTGGTGCGTTTGGAGCGTTTGGTGCATTTGGAGCGTTTGGAGCGTTTGGTGCATTTGGAGCGTTTGGTGCGTTTGGAGCGTTTGGAGCGTTTGGTGCATTTGGAGCGTTTGGTGGCTTCCCATTGTCAGCTCATGCTCCTTGAACACTTCAGTCCCTGATCACTTTTTTTCGTCTGTGTTACAGGTAGCAGGCCTACAACACTATGATATTAATAAGTAAATGAAGAAATCAATAAATAATTAAATTGTTGGGACTTTTTTCATTTGTGGTTGCGTTTTATTTTTTCAGGATATTTTTTATATGACACTTTGGACATGTTCCTGTTTAACCGAGGCAGACAGACCTATGAACTGATAGGACATCACTGTGTGGTGAGTGATGGGTGCCTTTGTCAGACAGAGGTGGGGGGTTTACGGAATCAGTGTATGGACAGGTTAGGATAAAACAGTGTGATAAGAATTAAATTTTCTCTGTGCTATTTTCTGAAAAAACAAATCCATGATGTAAAATGCCTGTGTGTCTGCAAATCTGTTTGTAATTCATCAGTCTCTCTCTGCTTTGATTGTCTGTAAATTTTTTCGTTTGATTTACTTATTTATTTATTTGATTGTTGTTTTACGCCACACTAAAAAAATGTATCACTTACACGTCCGTGGCCAGCATTATGTTGTTGGTGTGTATGTTGTTCGGTATGTGTCTTACTTAGCGATCAGTTTTTCAGTCTAGTTGTGTTTGAGTGTATCCAGGGCATTTAACTGTTTGAGTTACATGTACATATAAATTTTGTTTTGTGTGCTTATTACAGTGTATTAACTTGTGCATGTCAGTCCCCCTTTTTCTCTTTATCATGCCAACTTGTACATTTATGATATTCCTCTCTCAAATTTAACCAAGTCATCTAAATGTATATATGTATAATGAAAAAAAAAAATGCAGAACAGGAACTCTCGTGCAATGTTTATCATTTGTTAACCTGATGCCTCTGTTTGTCCACAACAGACTGTTAACTCAATCCCAGAATGCTAACCACATGTATTATAGGACCCTGATGTCACACCAGTCATGCCAGTGTCCCTGTGGACTAATTAAGACTTGCACAGATTTAAATATACAATGGACAGATAAATCATGACATATTCATTATTCGTAGTTTTCACGGCATTTTTAGCTCAAGTGGTTGTTATGTATTAGCATAGTGACTCTCAAACAGGGTTTATCATTACAGTATGCTTGCATGTAGCAGCGAACGGTATATGCAGAATTGCAGATGCATGTACATGTGTGTGTAGAAGGTATGTGATTTTCAAAGTCACTTCCAGCAGCTGCGGATGTGTGAAAGTGGTATCTGTGTACAGTTTGCAGCTGTATGGAACGAATGAACGAATGATTCAGTATGACTTAATGCCACATCGGCAGTGTTTCAACCATGTAGTGCCGAGAGCCTGTGGATTCGAGAAGCCCAGGCAGCTGTATGAAGCCGATGGCTGTGAACTGTACACATGTGTTAATATTACATACCTCTTACGAGAATTGATGAACTTTTCAAGTTCCCATACATGTGTATGCAAGACGTCTATCTTTGAAGTGTCATTAATAAAATCTGGGGAAAGGATTACGCATTCTCATCATTTCTAGCTGCAAGTTTTGACACACGTGTACATTGAAAACCTATTAAAGCGGGCCATATTATTAGTAACCCTCAGTGTGTGGTCACAGTTAGCGTCTCCGGGGTAAAGGCTGAAGAAATGTGTTAAGAAAAATAAGCAGATGAAATGTAGATTATGATGAATAGTGAGTTGGCACGATACTGTCTGACTGTAATTACAGCAGGTGTATAGCCTGCGAACTGCATGACACGACATCACTGTGTTAATTACATGCATGTATCTATTTCCGCTTGCATGCGGGCTCCATGCTTACCCTCATCTGAGCAGTATTAGCCTGGGGATGCAGGTTCTCACATGACCCCATGCTGCCTGCCTGTGCTCAGGTGGGAGGTCATGTACCTGATAACCCACAATGTACGTGTGTATGTGTATAATTCAGAGTACTGTACGAATGTACTCGTCAGTTGTGTGGTGGAAGTGTTGTGTCAGTTGTGTGGTGGAAGTGTTGTGTCAGTATTGTGTCAGTTGTGTGGTGGAAGTGTTGTGTCAGTTATGTGGTGGAAGTGTTGTGTCAGTTGTGTGGTGGAAGTGTTGTGTCAGTTGTGTGGTGGAAGTGTTGTGTCAGTGTTGTGTCAGTTGTGTGGTGTCAGTGTTGTGTCAGTTATGTGGTGGAAGTGTTGTGTCAGTTGTGTGGTGGAAGTGTTGTGTCAGTTGTGTGGGGGAAGTGTTGTGTCAGTTGTGTGGGGGAAGTGTTGTGTCAGTTGTGTGGTGGAAGTGTTGTGGTGGAAGTGTTGTGTCCTTTGTGTGGTGGAAGTGTTGTGTCAGTTGTGTGGTGGAAGTGTTGTGTCAGTGTTGTGTCAGTTGTGTGGTGGAAGTGTTGTGTCAGTGTTGTGTCAGTTGTGTGGTGGAAGTGTTGTGTCAGTTGTGTGGTGGAAGTGTTGTGTCAGTTGTGTGAAGTGTTGTGTCAGTTGTGTGGGGGAAGTGTTGTGTCAGTTACATACATATTATACATATTATGCTGTCCACTTTCAGACAAGTTCATTACCTGGAATCGTCTTTGTATTAATTTGCAATTTAATTATGTCCTTGCTTAATACCGGGCTAAGTGTGTGTAGATCCGGCTGAACTACTGGCTGGCCGGGGATGTCCATGTGGCTTGCATGTACATGTAAGTGAGCATGGTGTTTTAGTGTGGCAATGCTGGATACACATGATGAACCGTCTTGATGTTTAACTGAGGTAACGAATGTTGGACATATTCCCCCTCCAAAACCCCTCCCAACCCCTTGAATGATTTCCTCCACTCAATTCTCCCTCTGGACAATTTCCACCCCTACTACCCCTCCCCGTACAATTCCCCCTTGCCCCGTATATACACCATTGAATAGTACAATACTTTGTCTATTGCAGTAGCTGTGTGCAGCTCATTACTGGCATGAATATGGTGGCTGATGGCGTCCTGTGTATACAATGCAATATTATATACATTGACTGTATACCTGTCTTCGCTCTTTCAGATTTTATGCTGTTTTGGAATTGCCATCGTAACCCACTTGTACGTGGGATATGCAGTTGTTGCGCTAATCGTAGAGCTGAACAGCATCTTCCTCCACCTGCGGCAGTTGTTCCAGATCCTGGAGATTTCACGAGTGTCTGCCCTGTACAGGCTCAACAGCCTCATCAACTTAGGTACACCCGGTTAAGCAGTGCATATCTTGGTTCATTTTGTATGCGATGTTACAAAGGTTTTAAAAGAGCAGACCACTTTTGTAGAATGAAGTCTGCGGCACATCGGTAGATGTACCTGTCCTCTTTGAGGAGAACTGGACCAATTATGCATATATCCCGATTTATAGGCTATGTACGAATTACAGTACATGGATGGATTGTGGATGCCTGATACTTCTTGTACTCCTTATAAGGCTTTACCATTCTACCAGAATTGAAGTGGATATCACAGTATATAGCCTAATTTTACACACATTTTCGTCTGATCGTCTTGCTTTCTTACAATGTTACTTTTAAGCATGTATCATAAACATCTATTTTCAGTAAATTTATTTTTATATTAGCTTATTTATTACCCCCTGTCTTTCTGTTTGTCGATGTGAATTTTGGTATGTACTGTTAACTGGAGAGTAGATTCAGAAATAGCAGTACATGTGTTTGCCTTTTGTTTACTTGCGTCCACATATCCACAAAATTTGTTATTACAGTGCTGTAGTTCTCTTCCCTGTACGTGGGTCCTTGTGTCCTGTAATGGGTTAAATACACTGGAATGTGAGGGTTAATTGTAACTACATACTGGCTGCTTTGTCATCAAGTCATCAAAAACTGAAATCAGTTTTCATGTTGTAAAGCGTATTTGACTTTCCAAGCAGAATGCTGTTATATACTTGCTCCTTTGTTCTTTCAGCAACATACATCAGTTTTCGTATCGTGACCCTGTGCTGGATGACCCGCTGGCTTGTCATCAATCGCGATCGCATTCCACTTCTCTTCTACTCCTGCGGCAGTGTGGGTATGGCCATTGTCATCCTGATGAACATCATACTCTTCTATCGCCTTATCCACAGTGATTTTTTAAGGAAGCGTGACTCCGCCACAAAGGTCGAATAATAATCAAGATATCCAAGCTGACCTGGAGACAATCCATTCAGATGGAGAATGGTGGCCAATATGCCTGGATTATCTCCCCTTTTGAGGATTGGTAAAAAATTCAAATTGCCTGTAGTTCATCCTATGTATGACTGACTGATCAGTGTAGATTTTATTTTTTCACTGTTTTCATATTTGCCTGATATAATTTTTTTTTTCAGGAACGACATGAGAACATCACGCAGCTGAAAAATCATGAAAAATTACAATGTAATATTATGTTAAACATTCACAGGGCAATGACTTCAGGTTTTCTTTTATAATTTTTTGATACAATTTCTCACACAAATGATGAATAAAAAAGCCCTCCTGTACTGATGTGTACTTGGTGAAGTATTAACATAGAAAAATGTGCTAATAATCCCGCTCAATGTCAATCCTTGCCATCTCTTTTCTCAGGTCAAAATCTTACGTCCACCCAGATTGTTTAGTATCAATATGGCTTCTTTTTGTACAAAACTTCTGTCTACATGTACTTTCATGAAAATTTGAGACAGAATTTCCCTCTCTGATCGAAATTTGAAACAGAATTCCCTCTCTAATGGAAATCACTTTGTTTACATTGTTGTTTGGAGTGGAGACTTCATGTATTCAAACATGTTGGCTGATTGTAACATGTACAGTGTACCTGGGCTCCTACGTAAACCCTTCTGTACATTTTTCACGGTTCTCCACAATCCTATTACAAACAGACTATATGTGATAATTGTTCATATGATTGTTTAATACACCTGTTTCTGTGTGCTTTTGATCATTTTCTCCCACAGTTGTGATTATTGTGTGATGCCTGTATTTCTATGTCCTTTTTCTTGTAAACACCCCATAAAGTTTGGTATAGCAGGAAGTATTCGCTGGTAGATAGAGTACTGTAATTCTGCCTTTAATTTTTCACAGTTTTAAGAAGCAAAGTAGTATAATTTCTCTACTTGCTTATACCCCACATGTATTTGTGAGAAATCTGTATAGACATATATCGTGTAGAAATATATACTAGTAAAGGCACACATATGTGTGAATGTGTATCACAGTTCTGTAGGATATGGCACTGATACTTTAGTTTTAATGATTTCATGTTTTGTTTTATTATTAGAATTATTGTTTTTATTGTTTTTTCACATCTGTGTAAGAGATGCATTAATCATCTCTTCAGTTTTGAATCAAATATAATTTGATATCTTTAACTGCAAGATCATCATTTCTTCTGACAACCAGAGCAGAATTTATTTTTTTGTCTCAGACTTGGTTAAATAGAAACCAGCGTTCTATTTCTTCTTAACTGCCTGTTGTTATGAAGCGGGATGAGACATGATATAAAGTTTCTATAAGAACTGTGCATATTTGTTTAAGTTGTGATATTTACATCTGAGTTACCTGACATCTATGTGTCACAGACCTGACTGATTTCAGCGTTTATAAGTGTGCAAGTACATGTGCAGGCAAGTCCTGTGAATAACAGGTACATCTGTAAAATGCTCTGACTTCTCATCCATTTATAAAGTAGTGCTACCACAAACTTCTTTCTATAAATGTATTTAGGAAACATTAATGTACAGTGTAATTTATCGAAATGACCCAAATTTTCTCCAAAGAGGAGAATTTTTAAAGGCCAGTAAATGCCGTGAAATATTCTTTTGGTTTGTGAAACCCAAATCTCTGTAGGTGCTGATTCTCTCTGCAGACTGGAAGTTGCTACGGAATCCCAGGTAAAGGCTCCTGTGAATACCATGATCAAATTTGAGGCCACACTGACTTGTTTTGTATGTACACCTACATATAGCAATCACATAAGAGCCATTAAAAACTCCCTGCTGTTCCCCTGTGTGAACCCAGTGATCTGATGTCTGATTTACCATGGACACCAATGCCCAGGCTACTCAACCTGCACATAAGGGATGGCAGACCGAGGTGGAAACTTAGTTCTATCTTTGTTCTGCGGCATTTCTTTGTGCTTGTGCTTTAGTAACCACATTAGATTGGTTAACTCTTGTGTTGCTCTGAATATGCTGCAATGTTTCTGTGGTTCTGTCTTTGTTCTGAAACTCTCATGTTTCTGTGACTGTTCTACAATGTTCCAGTGGTTCTGTCTTTGTTCTGGAACTCCCATGTGGTTCTGACTGGTCTACAATGTTTCTGTGGTTCTGTCTTTGTTCTGGAACTCTCATGTTTCTGTGACTGTTCTGCAATGTTGCTGTGGTTCCACACTTGTGGTTCTGTCTTTGCTCTGGAACTCCCATGTGGTTGACTGTTTTGCAATGTTACTATGGTTCTGTCTTTGTTCTGCAACTCCCATGTTTCTGTGACTGTTCTGCAATATTGCTGCGGTTCCACTCTTGTGGTTTGGTCTTTGCTCTGGAACTCCCATGTGGCTGTGACTGCTGTACAATGTTCCTGTGTGCCCACACTTGTGGTTCTGTCTTGTGGCTCTGGAACTCCCATGTGGCTCTGACTGTTCTACAATGTTCTTGTGGTTCTGTCTTTGTTCTGAAACTTCCATGTTTCTGTGACTGTTCCGCAATGTTGCTGCAGTTCCAGACTTGTGGTTCTGTCTTTCCTCTGGAACTCCCATGTGGTGCTGACTGTTCTGCAATGTTCCTGTGGTTCAACACTTGTGGTTCTGTTTTTGTTCAGGAACTCTTGTGTTGCTCAGCCTGTTCTGTAATGTTCCTGTGGTTCCACACGCGTGGTTTTGCCTTTGTTCTGATACTCCCATGTGTTTCAGACTTCTGCAATGCACATGTGGTTATTTACGCTGTGCTTTCAGATAGCTATAACTGCAGCGTGCCTGTTGCTCTGGCCAGCTGTATAATGACAACACCTATGGTTCTGTCTCTGCTCTGCAGCACAAATGATCACAGCATATTTGTTCATGTTAAGAATACAAGTAAAGGGAAATGTCATTTTATTCTTTTTACACTTGTTGTGGTACTGGTGTGTCCCATGTGAATCCACCTAGAGTTTTCATCATAATGGTTTATCAGGTAGATCAAAAATTTGATTTCATTTCTGATTTTATCTGCAGTGGTTTGATTTCTTTTTGTTCTTCTTTTTGAAGATTAATCTCACACTGCTATTGGCCGTAGACATCTGGCAACCTGCATGTAATTGGCAGCTCAACAAAATTCTTGACATTTTTTTGACAAAAGTTTAAAAAGTCAGGCTTTTATTATGAAAATGACGCTAAAATGATGTGTTTGTGTAATTAAAGATGGGAGCTTCATAAAAGTAGGCAAATTATTGCTCTACACCTCATAGCTCTGTCACAATGTTTCAAAATGTTGGTTGCAGAGGTGATTGAAAAGGTTGAGGAATTAGGGTATGTGTATATATATATATATCTGTATAAATATGATTACTGTCTGCTCAGGTTACATGTATATGTGTATGCATCTGTCTGTTTCTGTTTTTGTCTCTTTATCTGTCAATACTGTTTACTGAAATTACAAATGTTAAACTAGGGTTGATTTTTGAAGTTGCGCTGCCAGTAAGCTATAGCAATTCAACTGTAGCCATTTGTCTTCTATGCGGTTTCTGCGTCTCTTCCACGGAGGGATAATTGCAGCATCACCAAAATCGTAGGGCAGTTATGTCATAATAATGTGTTTCTGCAGAGAATCAAAATAGTAACGCATGAATGTCTTAACTTTGCATTCGCTAGTATTCATTATGAAGATAGATGAGGTGATGCCAAGACAGAGCAGTGGCTTCAGTTTGTTCTCAATAGTTGTCTCCCTTGATGTGGTTGCCTCTGGTTAGGTACAGCCTCAACACATGATCCAGGTAGATATCACAGGTTAGGATGTTCACCTCCTTTGGACTATAAGGTACATATCAAATCACTTTGTCAGGTAAGCAGTGTTAAATATACTGTACTTTTATATATATACATGTGCTGCCTTACTGCCAGGACTCTGGAAAAGTCTGAATTTTGTTAACAAGCTGAGGACTCAAATTTTGACACTTAATTCAGTTGCTTTTTTTCATACGTTGCAATCGCATGAACGTGAATTTTGAATGCTGCATTTAAAGTGTTTATCAAAATGTTTAGTACTATGTTTGTAATTTATGCCAGAGGTAAATAGCTGGTTTCTTTAGCAGTATGAATGGCAATCTTGTTATAACATGAATGCACTTGTTATGTTCTCTGTAGTGTAGGGTACATGAATGGTGTCTTGCCAAGAAATCTACTAGTGCTGGCAAGTAAGTTGATTACAAAATGCCAAGAAAAGTCAAGGCTGCATTCGTACTGCAATGTAAGCTATATGTGTGATTGCCTCTTGTCAAGAAAAGCAAGGTCTGCCTACATGTTAGAACCTTTCACCTGACATGGATGTGTATCTGGAAGGGGTGTACTAATTACATACTCCGTGGTAACTAAATGAAATGCGTCTTGCTGAGATAAGCCAAGTCTGCAACGTTTACACGTGACCAAGATTTGAATTAAGTAAAGTTTGTTGCAACTTGGCAACAGTTGCCAACAGTTTACCTGCATGAGCACCTTTTCAGCTAACCAGGATCTGTTATTGGCAACCCAGTTAATTGCAACTTACATTTAGCTGTTAACAAATGCCATCATTGCACTCCATAAGCTTCCCAGCTAACCAGGATTTCAGCGACGTATCTGCTATCTCAGGAGACTAAAGCTGAATGCCCAGTGCCAAAAAAGCCTTCACTGCAACTTAGCATCCATAAGATGCTAATTTGAACCATTATGTGGTACTGTTTGTACCAGTCTTAATTCTTATTTTGCCCTTGTTCATGATCAGTGGCCATAGCATGAAATTAGTTTTATATATGCACAGATATGTGGTAATTTGTTCATGCGTAAAATTGGTACGTTCGATCATTCCAAATGATTTGTATAGAAATAAAAGTAATTCCCACATGCATTATATCAGTCTTATTGATAATGCAATGAAAGACCTGAAGAAATAAGAAACTCTATGAAGATACTGTGTAGTTTTCCTGGGCTTGTATTTACCATGAAAATCGCCATAGTGCGGGTCGTCAGTCTCGCAGTATGATGGAGGTCGGTCTGACTCGTCAGTTATGTACCATTATATTCGCGCACCATGACATTATATGTGGAACTTTCAGTTTTATGGGCCAGTTTTATGATCACAAAGAGCTGAAGAGTGACAAGAGCAAAGTTTCACTGCACCAGCTGCCTCGAAATATTAACTACATGTGTTTAAGTGTGAGTGCCAAAATGTGGACTATATTCTTATTTTGTATTTTAATGATGTGAAACATGCACATTCAAACTTGAACAAAGCGATCAATACATGTACTGGAATGGAGTAATTTCACTGTAGATACTTATATGTCTGGGACAAAAGATTGATGTGTTCTGTGGAAGATGCCTTAACCCTTAATGCACATATAGCCTCTAATATTGAATTAACTGAGTTTAAGTATAACAAAGTTTTTATTTTGAAAAAACAAATCTTTATACTACAATGTTGTCTTTGATTTATAATAAAACAATGTTCATTATATTGAGAGATATTTACTATTTTATCTTACAAAGATAAAATAATTGAGTATTATGTAAACAACACCAGTCTCAGTTTGGTTTTTGCTTGTTATTTAAAATCAGAACATACATGTTTTTATATATTATATATTTGCAAAATTTGGTTGGGATCAATTTTTTCTTAAATATTTGTCTTGTACTTGGGTCATAAAAAGAATAGGAAGTCAAAATTAGGAACTACAATGAACTTAATTACACTGGATCTGTATAATACTGTTTTTATTTGTTTTTAATTTATTGCATCTTATTACATATACATGTACTCTACCTCCAATTAGCCATTCGGTGAGCACTAATTGCCTACTTACAGCCCCAACTGATCCCTGCGCTATTCCACAGATATCAGATAATGAGAGACAGCAGCTGTTAAAGCGTTAGTCCCTTTTATATCTCACTCACTTAATTACCATATCTTGAGTTGCATCAAGACCACCTGTGAAAGACAACTTCTTGTTCTAAAGATTGTAGACAAAGCGAGTCAAACCATGTTGATTGTTAGAAGGGATTCCATTTGTTGTATGTTAATCATTCTTAATTGCTCAATTGGTGCTATTCCATGATTCTGACTGGTACTAGATGTATGTTGTATCCAATGGGCTGGATAAAAATAATATGAAAAATGTAGTACATGTATTTGGACATGATGAATGTATGTGTTCAGCTTCATGTTACTACACATGTGGGGCATTGATTTGCTAATTAAAAAGTGAGTTGTATTAAGTAGATGGAGAAATGGGTCATTCGACAGTTTGACTATTAGTTTGACAATTAAAACCGCAGAGCATTTTGTAATTAGGAAGATCAAATGTCATTAGTTGCAGGTTTTTGGTCAAAGTGTTCAAAGTTTTATAGGCAAGCACTTTCAGATTGTAAGCGAGAAAGATATTATATTTGTGTATCGTGTGCCAATTAAGAGTGGTATTTCTAAAGATCTTATCTGAACTATTACTACATACAGAAGTCAAAGTAACTGTTAAACAATACAGTTTTGAAATGAGAAATCTCGAAGTCATAAAATTAAAGAAAGTTAAGTCCTATCTTAATCAGACAATATTTTTAGGAAATATTGTAAAGCAGAGGTGCATTTTAAATTTGACTGCTATTAAAATGTCAGTCTCAAAGTAGTCCCTGTGATATATGTTATTTAGAGTTGAGTGTGAAGTGCATCTTTAATTTGTTATAGTGTATCATTTATAATGTGTTCGTCAGACTATATATTGAAATACATGTACTTGATGTTTGTTTAATAGTTCATATGGTGGCTAATTTCCAATAAAATCAAAAACAATTTTATTATTTGTGTTCATCTTCTGTTGGCTACTTAATTTGTGAGTACTGTAAATGACGTAACATTTCATCCAGAAAAGTGGCTGCGTGTTTAGAGGCAAATAAATACCATGAAGTATTATATCTGGTGCAGAAACGTGAATTTTTCCAGTATTTAGGTACCTTTAGTCTGATCCATGAAGTTTTAGGTCATTCAGGTGGTTGGAATGATTGATTGATTGGTGTAATAACACAATGACCCATGAATTGTTTTACCTGATATCACTGTGGTCCCATTTATGAGTTGAAGAAACCGGAATGCCGGTTGTGAATCGACGAACTTCGCAAGGTAGCTGACTGACAATTTATTCAAGAAATATATTGCATGTATCTTGTGGAGACAACTTCTTGAAAAATATTCAAGACAGGCCACACTAATATAGTTTTCATGTTTAATGGACAGATTTCCTCAGCTGATGAAAATGACTTTTGAACTTTGCGCGCAATAAATATTTCTTTTTATATATTTGCTTAATTTGACATACTTTTTCCTCTGTGATTATCCATGCAGGAAAATTGGCACCTTGTATGTGCCTACGTACGTTGCAAGCATACTGTTAGGTATACGAGTTTTATACACAGCTCAGCTTTAACTTGTGTTGAAATTTCACAACCACTTCGTATTGAATATTATCGTCTGATTTAGCTGAAAATCTCTCAGAAAAAATCTCGGCTCCGTTTTGATCTGAAAGTGTTCGACATTTGGGCCATCATTAATGCAACCTCTCTGATTTACTAGCATTTGTGTGCAAGAGCAGCTACTTCTGCAGGCTTAATTCAGTTTTCTTACTTATAAAACAATTTAGTGAAGAAAAAATAATATTTCATATCAATAAAGTGTGCCATAAAAAGAACAAAGTTATGGATAAGATTAATCTTATTGCATAATCACGTAATAATAAGTGTAAATTGTGTACCCCAATTACTTTTTTCAGAATTAGAAAGCATTTTTTTTCTCTTGTGCAATAGTTATCGGTTCTACAGTAGGAGTAGGAAAAGACTTCTCTTTCTCAGGAGCCTGAAAAATTCCTGAATTGGTTGTAATAGTCAAACTAGCCAGGGGTCACTTTCACAAAACTTCATACATGTCATATTTCTCATAATTTTTTTCGTAAAAGACATTATATAGATTGTAGCATAATATGAAGCAACAAGATTTATGAGAAGTTACAAAAACTCAACCTTTGTTTTGTGAAAATGAGCCCAGAGCTGGATTTGAACCTGGGATTAACCATTGTCAAAGACTGAGCAGCCATGATGACAATCCAGGTTAAGACGACTTCTCTGTCCTTGGACCATTTTATTAATACTGCACCTCATCAGAATGCCTTTCAGTGAACCATCAGTTGTGTGGCCCTACTCAGCTTCATGGGACATTTGGCTGACCAGAGCTTAACCGTATACCAGTATATGTCCATTACAGCATCAAGCAACTTTCCAAGGAACCCAAATTCATGAGACTGCATGCTTTGAAGATTCAAGATAGCTACGTCTGATAGGGGATTAGACTCATTGTCTCTGTATGTCACAAATGTGATCGTCATCATCTCAGAACTGAAATGAAAATCCACACTGTGCTTTAAGTATTGTGATACAGTATGATGCACTACATGCATAAACATCTGGCAAACGCCTACTCATAGGCCTACTGACAAACCTGTAGGGCCCACTGTGGCCATCTGAGTAAGTCAACATATATATTTGGGTACCAGTATTACAGTAAATGACTCAAAGTTGTGCCCCCAAGTTGTGTTTTTATAAAATTACGCCTGCATGTATGCAGCAGGTGAAAGCTTCCAACAAATTCAGGATAAAGACCGGTCAATCTTGATCCAGCACATTTAACTAGTTTGCACTTGAAAGTTTTCAGAAAATCTTCCCCCTCAGACCGCAAAAATAAGTAACAAGAAAGGAAGGAAAATGGTAACAAAAGATTGATCTTGATGCTTCTTTATTTGGTTGGATGGTTTATGGGCAATGCTTCCATCACTGGATCCGTATACATAAATATCTTTACATAAAAAAGCATAATTAAAAATAAAGATATCTATTTGTTCATGGTACACGTACAAAACTTTGATTACTCTACGTATGAAGGGTAATACGACTTGAACAAAATCAGTTAACACCTGCTATAGTCAAATGAAACACAAGTTTAGCCCACTAAACACAAAAATGTTTTCAAGTCAACACATACATATGCATATCAATTATACACAAGGAAATTATCAAAGGAACTGTCTACAAAAGCAACAATGCTAGCACTGGAAGTCTTTCCGTACGCAATTTTAGATCAGGAGTTAAGACAACAACGGCGCACAGAGGGCGTCTATGCATAACTACAACTTTGTACATTTCAAGGAAAAGGTGAGCATCAAAACAAACATGCTGATGAGGACTGACATTTAAAACATCATCAAAGTACTGACCTTTATATACCTTCCAAATGACCGATAACCTATTTCTTAATTAAAATCAGTACCATCATAATTAAGATATATTTTACCTGTATACTATAACTACGTGTATAGATATACCAACAATAATTTTGATAATTTCTCCGCTTTTTCCATTTAAATTAATAATGCTTCAAGGGAATCCTGGACAGGGCATGGAAGTACATGTATATGGTAATTGAATTAGTGGAAGCCTGCCCATGTACAGAGAAAAAAGAACACTGACACCTACGTGACCATGTGGTGATGGGTATACGGTGATGGTGTCAAAAAAAACCCCAGAAATATCAAAACACACATGCTTTGCTGTTTGTTGGTCAGAGCTGTCACTTTGGTCTATGGTGTGTACATTTATATAAACAATTGGAGATGCTGCATGTGGTTTGATATAACTTTGCTTTATGGGCAGTGGTTAACTGGCCACCTGACCGACTTCCATAATTACTAGCACGTGTATACAATAAAGGTATTTCGGGTACCACAGAAATACTGCAGGCGATATTGCCTTTAGCCTGTCTTTTTCTTTCATGGTTGTGGAGATTTGGGAAATGTCTTCAGCAGACAAAATGATGTTACCCACATGAGTGGGATGTCACCCATGTAACATAACTGAGTTTTAATGCCTACAAGAAATGTGTGATGTATGTACATGTATGCCATGCTATATCACTAACCCTGAGAACTTCTGAACACTAACATGATTGTACCTGGCTTAAGAAATGAAAATGTCTTATTAATCGACCATAAACGAGATCTATTAGAGAACGTGATGGCTACACAGTTTTGATGAATTTAAGCCATACAAAAAAAATCAAATTTCCAAAAACATCAAGTAGCATTAAAGTAATTTTTCTTTTCCTTTGATCTTGCTTTAAATAAAAAACTAGCAAAATATGTTTTAAAATTTTTTAAATTACGGGGTAAACCGAGATCTATGTAGCAGTAATTTGTTCTTTAGGAAAAAAACACCCAAAGTCCTGCAAAAGTCCTCTCTTACAAAATAAATCAAGCTGGCAAAAGTAAGGCTATATGCATACTAATGTATCAAATTTTCTGTTTAATAAGGTTATATTAACTACCTATTCTGAAATACTTTAGTTAGAGTTAACACGAGTCAGCATGTTTCATATGTCTATGAGAAAAACAAATGAATGTGGTAAAATAAACAGGCATTTTAATATCACTTCACATCAGTCATGCTGACCAGGCATGTGGAGAACATCTAATGTTTACATACACATTGGTACATTTACACTTTGGTCACTGGTTACAAAAATACTCCCTCATAACTCAAGAAATCCGGCAAATGTGTTACTCTTAATACAATGTCTTATGCCACTTATGTGATTATAGTCTACCTGGTGTCTGCGATTAACATACATGTATATCAAAATGCCCATTTTTGTACCACAACACTTCAGTATATCACTGTATTTAACTAGGATAGCAGTAAAATTGCAGGGATTCATACATAAACCACGAAAAGTTTAGTTAATATCATGTAACTTAATATTACTAACCTTTTCTCAAAAAAGCAAGATTTTGTGCATACTCCTAGGAATCCAGAGTTATCCGCCTTTAAATAACTGTCGTTAATTTTGTGTCTATGCATATGATGGCAGGGTTACCTGCCTTTAAATAACTCTGGTTAATTTTTTGTGTATGCCTATGACTCCAGAGTTATCTGCCTTTTCCAGTTAATGTTAACACCATCTAGTCTTGCAATTATTTCTGGAGTTAACACTAGGACGAAACTTAATTGTGTTAACAGACAACACCAAAAATTCACTTCATCCATAAATCCACAATACAACCTCTGAACTGGTTGAATAGCTCAGATTTATCTGTCAAATTGTATCAGGCTGAAACCAACTCTAAGCACTGAGAAATTTCCGTCAAGCAAGCGCTCAAATACACTGTACATGTATATCAGTGTCAGATATGACTTGAATTTCCATCTAGAATAAGTCCTCTTCTAGTGAGGAGTCACAACTACATGATGTGTTCTGCTTGTATGACTTCTGTTCATTTGATCGAGTTTTAGCTCTTCGGCAAGGTGTGGGCAAAAGCTTAGATATTGTACAAGTAAAGAAACAGTCTAACCACACCTTTTTGGTAATAAACTGACCCAACTGGGCAGCGGAACAGACTTAGGAGCAATGCACAAGTTTGTGGAAGGAAGACCATGGGGGTAGTGTATGTGAACAGAGTTTATGCACAAACTGCCTCATGCTGATCGCTTGCCACACAGCATACATACAGGTACATGTAGTTTCACTCGATTAAACGCTGACAGCTATTTTCGAGAGTGTCTGATATTTAACTTATTCAACACTTAATTCTCTCACTGAAAAATCTCTCGGAATAAAAACATGGTTGAAAAATTCTACATGTACTTCACAGAATAAAGACCGGCTGAAAAATACTACGGTCACCTAATGTAATAAAAACACGGCTGAAAATCATACTGGCACTTCAACAAAAATAAAACATCATTGTGTCCAGAGACTAGGTTTTTTCTGATCACTCCTGCAAGTTTAAATCATTACCTGGCATAATCTTAATATATATGATATCTAAAAATATTTTATCCCCTACTTCTTCTTGTCAAATTAATTTTGTGCAGTCATGGGGTACTGCAATCTACCTGTAAGTTTTGGCTAAGAAACACCTGTTAAGGGTTGCAATGACATTTAACAGTACAAATCTACTGGTTTTTCATCATTTCCCTGTTAAATTCCACCGTCTAAAAAACAAATAAAAAAAAGTTTCTGTTTCATGTTTCATCTATTTCATGATATAAGTCGATATCCCTCAGATGCGCTTTATGTATAAACAAAAGCCTTATGACCTTTACAGCAACAATCTCAAAGTTCCGCAATCCCGCAGGACAATTCCATACATAACACAAACTTTGGCAAATAAAAAAAGTATACATCCTGACAAATACATCTACATGTACATAAATGAAAACATTCCAATTATCAGCTGTGTACCAGTTTGGTCCGGAGAGTATCAAGTGCTGTCAATCACCGACAGGGAGGTCCCACGCCCAGTGTTAACATAGCCCTAGTTAAGTATTCTGTTACATATATATATATACACAAGGAAATTTACAATTGTGATAAATAAGACTGAAACCAGCGACTTGACAACGGAGTCATCTCTTGTCCTCTTTTCGCTTGCGTTTGCTCATAGCATCAGCGTTGCCCGCTTTCTCCTTTTCCCGCGCCCGCCGTTTGTCAAGCTGAACCCGGTGCTCCTTCTCCATGTCTCGCTCGGTGATGGGCAGTCTCAGTGACTACAACAACCATTAACAGTGAAAACACACAGCTGCAATGATTTGTTTAGTATGTTTTCCAGGAAACATGAAATGTACTAGAGCCCAAGAATTGCGAAAGGGGTCTATTGTTTTTCTTCTTGTAACTAGAGACCCATTGCCTTCTAGTACAACTCGTTAATCTCCTCCATGCACAAAGCACCTACCTGTCTTTGCACCATTTTATGTCAAACTTTTCTTCCCCAGCTGATTGTGATATACTGTAAGACTAGCACATTTTCCCGAACAAAAGTTTGTAACTAAGTCCTAACCATTTCTATTTGTTAAGTGAGTGTGAGCACCAAAATATCTTCATTATTTGTACCACTGCTGTATGTGACAGACAATAAGTAAAGGTAACACATCATAACACAATACACGTTTATAATAAACTTTTGTCAAGCTGGTATTGGGTAAAATTTTCGGCCCAATGCACGCTAGCTGGAGGCTTTGGGCTCTTCGAATATAGCACCAGTGCTTGCAACTGGTGAGGAGCTTGTAGTTTGTCAACTGAAAACTAGCAACCCTTGATTGTGGTTTGAGGACTGCCAGCTGATTTGAGCCCTTGCACAGAATCACTCAATTGCTGACATCAATGTTACGGAAATTTGTTGTCATGCACAAAACCCCATAGAAAATAACTGATCAACAAATGTAGTACAGTCACATGGCATGCACGTGTACAGAAATTATTCTCAAATGAAATGAAATAAAATTTAGAAAAAAAATTTACAGCTTCATCATTCAACATCAGAGCTAACCGTTATTTCTTATGTTAAAATGGCTAAGTTCAATCAGAAAAGTGACTTGTGAGGATGGGAAAGGAGCATTTGCAACAGGCATATACATGTACACTAAACCAAAATCCAACAACTTGCAGATGGTCCTGGGTTTCCCCCAGGCTCTGTTCAGTTTCCTCCCACCATAATGCTGGCCACCGTCGCATAAGTGAAATATTCTTGAGTACGGCGTAAAACACCACAGAAATAAATAAATACATGAACCGAAAATCACATATATCTCTAACACTCAGCATTAAAAATCATATGAAGCTAGGTAGCACACTTCTTTCAATACAGAATTGTCCACAAAGCTGCATATGTTTCAGGATATTTCTTTAATAATATGCTAATTAAAATTCTATAACAGAAAACAAATGCTCATAGGCAGAGAACCACTGATAAAGCTACTGTGAAACAGAAGGCAAAGAGATAGAAAGGCCAAAAACTGCATATGAGCTTTGCTAGGAAACCATGAAAGCATAACCTATGTACTTTTTTGTAATATTTATAAAATACAGTTAAATATGTTATCCTATTATCCCATTAATTCAGCTTATGAAGCTTATTTGCTAAGAAACAAAAGTTTATATATATCTGGGTGTTCATTAGTAGCCAAGAGGTGGTGACCTTCTACTAAAGCTGATTAGAATACAAAAAGTAATATGGCTTTGCTGTGAAAGAGAATGTTTGTACTTCTGAGTCTGTCGCCGTAAAAGCCTCATTTTCACACACTTTAGCCTTTGTGCTATATCTTGTGTTTATCATTTAGATGACAATACTTTATTTCGTGTGACAAATTTGATTATTTAATCTTTTTGACTCTTGCATGTTTTCCAACACCGAGCGACACTTCCTGTGACTTGTACATTGCCTGGAAATTTGCACAGGTTGTAAATGTGACAGGCAAGGCGTCACATGTCCGTCATGTCCGAATTTTAAAATAACACCCTGACTCCATCTAGGTGTACCAGTACCCCCTTTATTCCAGTCTTTACTCTAGTCCAGTTCGTTATTCTTGAGGGGCCAGGTCAAATTGTCTGATAATTGACTTCCACATTATTCTTTATTTCCACCATTTTAATGACTACCCAAGAGCTTGACTGCCAAGCGGTAGGCCTAAATACAATTAGGAACTGTTAAATACATCAATGTAGGCTATCTTATTTGATGTAAATCTTTCACTGCACATGCTACCACAGGCAGTCAAGGTACTGACCAGTATGTGACATTTACCATCCTCAAAATAGCGCAAGCATAATCGATAACCTTTCGGGACATGAAACTAAAAGGATGATAAATGAAAGCACCAGTCCAGACATAATTTAAAGTTTTATTCAATGCATAATCATTGCATATAAATCCCAACAAAACAATGAAGACACACATGAAAAGAAGCTAATATTTCTCCTTAACAGACAGTCTTTTTCATTAAGTACTTGAGTCATTGAGTACTTCAGTGAAACTACTTCTTGAAATTTCTCCACATTTTTACATGCCTCTATAATGGGCCTCTGGCAATTCTCACCAATAGGCCCATAAAAAGCATACACCTTCAATAATTAAAAAACCTTCATTCAACAATTCAGTTTGTTTTAATATGTTAAGATTAATTCAAAAACTAATTTAGAAATAAAGATAAATAAAGCACACTGGTTCATTCATTCAAGTATTCTTTCTGGAAAAAAATTTAATAACAAACAATACTTCTCAGACTGTCAGAAGAACTGGCATATATACTTTCAATTTCAGTTTTTGCCTTGGATACCACAAACACTGGTCAGTGTTCACAAAATTTTAAATAGAAATGGCCAAAAATTCAACAACTTGTTATGTTTGTAAAAATAAAAGTACAATAACCATTTGAGAGTTCATTAATTTTGAAGTTTTCAGACTTAGGCAGTCACTGAAAAATAACTCTAAAGGACCAGTAACTGGGTCGCAAGGGAAATGCGCACTTGTCTCACATGTTCTGCCAGACTCACATGTTCTGCCAGACTCACAGGTTCTGCCAGACTCACATGTTCTGCCAGACTCACAGGTTCTGCCAGACTCACATGTTCTGCCAGACTCACAGGTTCTGCCAGACTCACATGTTCTACCAGACTCACAGGTTCTGCCAGACCCACATGTTCTACCAGACTCACAGGTTCTGCCAGACTCACAGGTTCTGCCAGACTCACATGTTCTACCAGACTCACAG
This sequence comes from Acanthopleura granulata, assembly GCA_016165875.1. Classification (NCBI taxonomy): domain Eukaryota; kingdom Metazoa; phylum Mollusca; class Polyplacophora; order Chitonida; family Chitonidae; genus Acanthopleura; species Acanthopleura granulata. Next base: position 5,131,704 of record JABBOT010000021.1, on the reverse strand, counting down.
GTTCTGCCAGACTCACAGGTTCTGCCAGACTCACATGTCCGCTTGACTAATAAAGCTTTAGCCACTGACCTCTTTAATGATGACCTCTTCATGCAGCAGTTCTGGTGGGAAGTGGCGTAACCTCTCCATGGTTTCGTATATGGTTGGACACTGGGACAACTTGTCCTTACCCTCCAGTGAGAACTTCACCAAAACCAAAGCCACACGAAACACGACCTTCACACCTGCCGTTATCATGGAAACAAGAACACTGGATTTCATTTTATGACCCCAACATTGTTTATGTGGAAAAAGCTCTATCCATTTATTGATCACCAGTTCTGTTTAGCAGTGACATTTTCCACAATAACATCCAATTAACCTGATTACGCTGCTTCAAACCAGGCTTCTGACCCAATACCAGGGGTAGGTAAAAATGAAAGTTGAATACAAACTTCACAGGAGCCTACTTTCAACAGTTGACTCCTGCTGAAAAACATGGTGACATTATAATGATCCAGGTGTATGTGAACTTAGTCGGTCAATTACTCATCCATCAAAGAAGTATTTTTCACTCAGTTTTCTTTTTGTTTTTTGTTTTTACCTTTGATGCAGCACATATACAAAAAAAAAACCCCTAACATGAAAACACCCCTAACTGTGCATTAGGAATTGGTAACTGATGAATTTGAATACAGATGCACAAGTACATCACAGTAATACAAACATAAACCAGTTGAAGGACTTGCTACTATGTTGTTTAAACACTGCATAACCAATGGCGTACTGGCAGATTTTCATCTCCACACAGGTGTCACTGCAGTGAATTAAGACTTCTACGTCATCAGTCTTTAGTCGCATAACTTCAACCATGTTGGGCAGAAGCACTGTTTATACCTATGGCCTACTCACTGTGGTAAGGCACTGATTGTGATGCTGTAGAATCTTCAACCTTACTTAAATGACCTAACATGTCCCACTTTGGCCTTCTGCCAGTATCTCATTGGATTTGAACATGCCTACAATGGTGACCTGTAAAGTGTACTGTCCCACACCTTCAGTATGACCAGGGTGCTGGCAAACACACACATGAACACTCATTCAACACATGAACCACTTCATCACGTAATCTAACCTTCACAGAAGAACATGTCCCACATCCTCAGCACTCACGACCATGGGAGCATGCAGGCAAACACACACATGAACCACCCCATCATGTAACCTGACCTTCACAGAAGAACATGTCCCACACCCTCAGTACGCACGACCATGGGAGCATGCAGGCAAACACACACATGAACCACTCCATCATGTAACCAGACCTTCACAGAAGAACATGTCCCACACCCTCAGCACTCACGCCCATGGGAGCGTGCAGGCAAACACACACATGAACCACTCCATCATGTAACCTGACCTTCACAGAAGAACATGTCCCACACCCTCAGTACGCACGACCACGGGAGCGTGCAGGCAAACACACACATGAACCACTCCATCATGTAACCTGACCTTCACAGAAGAACATGTCCCACACCCTCAGTACGCACGAACATGGGAGCATGCAGGCAAACACACACATGAACCACTCCATCATGTAACCTGACCTTCACAGAAGAACATGTCCCACACCCTCAGTACGCACGACCATGGGAGCGTGCAGGAAAACACACACATGAACCACTCCATCATGTAACCTGACCTTCACAGAAGAACATGTCCCACACCCTCAGCACGCACGACCATGGGAGCGTGCAGGAAAACACACACATGAACCACTCCATCATGTAACCTGACCTTCACAGAAGAACATGTCCCACACCCTCAGTACGCACGACCATGGGAGCGTGCAGGAAAACACACACATGAACCACTCCATCATGTAACCTGACCTTCACAGAAGAACATGTCCCACATCCTCAGCACTCACGACCATGGGAGCATGCAGGCAAACACACACATGAACCACTCCATCATGTAACCAGACCTTCACAGAAGAACATGTTCCACACCCTCAGCACACACGACCATGGGAGCGTGCGGGCAAACACACACATGAACCACTCCATCATGTAACCTGACCTTCACAGAAGAACATGTCCCACATCCTCAGTACGCACGACCATGGGAGCATGCAGGCAAACACACACATGAACCACTCCATCATGTAACCTGACCTTCACAGAAGAACATGTCCCACATCCTCAGTACGCACGACCATGGGAGTGTGCGGGCAAACACACACATGAACCACTCCATCATGTAACCTGACCTTCACAGAAGAACATGTCCCACACCCTCAGCACTCACGACCATGGGAGCGTGCAGGCAAACACACACATGAACCACTCCATCATGTAACCTGACCTTCACAGAAGAACATGTCCCACACCCTCAGTACGCACGACCATGGGAGCGTGCGGGCAAACACACACATGAACCACTCCATCATGTAACCAGACCTTCACAGAAGAACATGTCCCACACCCTCAGTACGCACGACCATGGGAGCGTGCGGGCAAACACACACATGAACCACTCCATCATGTAACCTGACCTTCACAGAAGAACATGTCCCACACCCTCAGCACTCACGACCATGGGAGCGTGCAGGCAAAACACACATGAACCACTCCATCATGTAACCTGACCTTCACAGAAGAACATGTCCCACACCCTCAGTACGCACGACCACGGGAGCGTGCAGGCAAACACACACATGAACCACTCCATCATGTAACCTGACCTTCACAGAAGAACATGTCCCACACCCTCAGTACGCACGACCATGGGAGCATGCAGGCAAACACACACATGAACCACTCCATCATGTAACCTGACCTTCACAGAAGAACATGTCCCACACCCTCAGTACGCACGACCATGGGAGCGTGCAGGCAAACACACACATGAACCACTCCATCATGTAACCTGACCTTCACAGAAGAACATGTCCCACACCCTCAGTACGCACGACCATGGGAGCATGCAGGCAAACACACACATGAACCACTCCATCATGTAACCTGACCTTCACAGAAGAACATGTCCCACACCCTCAGCACGCACGACCATGGGAGCGTGCAGGCAAACACACACATGAACCACTCCATCATGTAACCTGACCTTCACAGAAGAACATGTCCCACACCCTCAGTACGCACGACCATGGGAGCGTGCGGGCAAACACACACATGAACCACTCCATCATGTAACCTGACCTTCTCAGAAGAACATGTCCCACACCCTCAGCACACACGACCACGGGAGCGTGCAGGCAAACACACACATGAGCCACTCCATCATGTAACCAGACCTTCACAGAAGAACATGTTCCACACCCTCAGCACTCACGACCATGGGAGCGTGCAGGCAAACACACACATGAACCACTCCATCATGTAACCTGACCTTCACAGAAGAACATGTCCCACACCCTCAGTACGCACGACCATGGGAGCGTGCAGGCAAACACACACATGAACCACTCCATCATGTAACCTGACCTTCACAGAAGAACATGTCCCACACCCTCAGCACTCACGACCATGGGAGCATGCAGGCAAACACACACATGAACCACTCCATCATGTAACCAGACCTTCACAGAAGAACATGTTCCACACCCTCAGCACACACGACCATGGGAGCGTGCGGGCAAACACACACATGAACCACTCCATCATGTAACCAGACCTTCACAGAAGAACATGTCCCACACCCTCAGTACGCACGACCATGGGAGCGTGCGGGCAAACACACACATGAACCACCCCATCATGTAACCAGACCTTCACAGAAGAACATGTCCCACACCCTCAGCACTCACGACCATGGGAGCATGCAGGCAAACACACACATGAACCACTCCATCCATGTAACCTGACCTTCCACATCATGTAACCTGACCTTCACAGAAGAACATGTCCCACACCCTCAGCACTCACGACCATGGGAGCATGCGGGCAAACACACACATGAACCACTCCATCATGTAACCTGACCTTCACAGAAGAACATGTCCCACACCCTCAGCACGCACGACCATGGGAGCATGCAGGCAAACACACACATGAACCACTCCATCATGTAACCTGACCTTCACAGAAGAACATGTCCCACACCCTCAGTACGCACGACCATGGGAGCATGCAGGCAAACACACACATGAACCACTCCATCATGTAACCTGACCTTCACAGAAGAACATGTCCCACACCCTCAGTACGCACGACCATGGGAGCATGCGGGCAAACACACACATGAACCACTCCATCATGTAACCTGACCTTCACAGAAGAACATGTCCCACACCCTCAGTACGCACGACCATGGGAGCGTGCGGGCAAACACACACATGAACCACTCCATCATGTAACCTGACCTTCACAGAAGAACATGTCCCACACCCTCAGCACTCACGACCATGGGAGCGTGCGGGAAAACACACACATGAACCACTCCATCATGTAACCTGACCTTCACAGAAGAACATGTCCCACACCCTCAGCACGCACGACCATGGGAGCATGCGGGCAAACACACACATGAACCACTCCATCATGTAACCTGACCTTCACAGAAGAACATGTCCCACACCCTCAGTACGCACGACCATGGGAGCATGCGGGAAAACACACACATGAACCACTCCATCATGTAACCTGACCTTCACAGAAGAACATGTCCCACACCCTCAGTACGCACGACCATGGGAGCGTGCGGGCAAACACACACATGAACCACTCCATCATGTACAGGATTGGATCAATCTTCTGCTTTTTCTGAAAACAACAATAGTAGTGGAAAACACTGAAAGTAACTTATTGCACCACTCATAGCATGGTGTTTTTTTTATTTTATTTTCATCATAATATTAAAGACCTCAGAAAAGTGAGATGGACTGGGAGAACAGCAAGTCTTGCCAAGTTTTTGTTGGTTTATGTACATGTATTAATATTATTTTTCATTGACTCTGACTTTCATTTGAGTCAGTGTGTACACAAATTCAAACCTTTAATCCAGCTCCCTCTTCGAATTGGCTTACAGTGCAGCAGGATTGAAAGTTCTGAATTAATACAAACCATTTCAGCTGATAAACAGGTCCATATTTTTCAATAACATGCTTTTAAAGAATGTTCACCCATGGTTAAATTACATGTAAATATGAAGTGAGAGAAGGATAAAGGGAGATTATCCTTGGATTGCATACCAAATGTTTGTAGACTGGCGTGGACGTTTTCTTGAGTAGGCCGTTCAAGACTTCCCCGTCTGTCTGCACAGCCTCCTGTACATGGAAAAGACAGAAATATTCACCCTGTTATTGACAATATTAATGATTACATCTACTCACTACTGCGTCATCGATATGATATGTACATGTATGCCATTTTCAAGGCATTCTCAATGGCATTGTGCATAACACCATTATCAGCAATGGGTCACTCTGAAACTTATACGACACAACAAAATGCATTTACACAGTTCAGAAGTTCATCAAGGTTGATTTCACGAATATCACTATGAATAAATCTCTTGCAAACATGCAAAGAGGTTGAAGAATTACCGTACAGTGTTCACCCTACTGGAGAAGTATTAATGTGCGCTTGTGTAGTAGCAATTGAGCAGAATCTTTAGGATCCAAATGAAAATTCATCTACTAGGCCAGTGAGTAAAACAAATAGTTTTTGCTATTTCGGTCAAAGACTAGATACTTTGAATATCTTGATTTCTCTTAAAGCAACTGAAATCATCCGATCAGCTGAAAATTCTCAGCCTTGAATATACAAACAATCGCACATGGAGAAAATTGGCATGATAGAACAGTCTGTGTTAGCCACAAGGAGAAAACCCAATCTGAGTTCAGAGATGTCATGGTCATGTTGTTCTTTTTCAACTCCTCTGCTGCTAGACTCTCAACTGGGCACCACACCGTTAAATCTGGACAGACCAGATTCTCTAAGGCCAGTGTAGTACATGTAAGGAGATTACTGTGATGTGTACAGCTGATAGCTGTGATGTGTGATGGTGATAACTATCATGTGTACAGGTGATCACTGTAGTGTGTACAAGTGTTAACTGATGTGTACAGTTGATTACAGTGGTGTGTACAGTTGACAGATATGATGCGTTCAGGTGATCACTGGTGTCTACAGGTGATTACTGTGACGAATACAGGTGATTACAGTGGTGTGTACAGGTGACTACTGTGGTGTGTATTGTGATGCGTACAGGTGATTACTGTGATGTGTACAGGTGATTACTGTGGTGTGTATAGGTGATTACTGTGATGTGTACAGGTGATAATTGTCAGGTGTACAGGTGATAATTGTCAGGTGTACAGGTAATAACTGTGGTGTATGCAGGTGATAACTGTGATCCGTACAGGTGATAACTGTGGTGTGTCCAGGTGATTACTGTGATATGTACAGGTGATTGTTGTGGTGTGTACAGGTAATTACAGTGGTGTGTACAGGTGATAACTGTGGTGTGTACAGGTGACACCTGTGGTGTGTACAGCAGATAACTGTGTTATATACAGGGGATTATTGTGGTGTGTACAGATGATAACTCACCACTCCATAGCAAGACACAAGTCTCCAGAGGGTTGGTGATATGCATAGGTGATAACTGATGTGAGCAGGTGATTACTGTGATGTGTGCAGGTGGTTACTGTGATGTGAGCAGGTGCTTACTGTGATGTGTACATGTGATTACTGTGATGTGTGCAGGTGATAACTGTGATGTGTGCAGGTGATAACTGTGATGTGTACAGGAGATAACTCACCAGGCCAGGACTGTAATAACCAGGCAGGTATTTCTCACAGATGGACACCAGACACCAGAAGGCTTGTTCCGCAGGCATGTGCATGAGCAGCACAGCAGCGATTGGCCCCTGGGCCTGACAGTAACCGTCCTGAGGGTTGTAGATGGTGTACGCCTTCAGAACGTTAAACATGTCACCCTGCCTGAAAACACACAGAAGTGATAACAAAACATACTAACAACATGTTCAAGGTGTTTACACTTAAATCGTGCTGAAATCTTATCACAGAAAGTCCATCTTGCTGATCAGCTTGGAATTTACCAAAATTTGGTGGACAAATACTGAGCCCTTGCATTAACTTGTGCGAAGTTTCCATACATGAAAAGAAATCTTTGAACATAAACCCCCAAGTTTTAAGTGCGAATAAAGTAGCTAGATTTCAATTCTGTTACACAAAAATTCTCCACCATTCCTGAGACAAAATATTTCCTTGCACTGTGATCTAATCTTCATTAAATTAGTCTCACCCATGGCCCCCTCTGGCTGCAAACATCTCATGGAGAGGAAACTGTCGATGAAGATCCTTTGTAATGTCATCCACCCATTTCGGTTCTCCCTCCTGTTTGATCAGTTCCTGCATGCATGGCCGACAACAAATCATTAAACAATTACATAATTTAAAATAATGTAACCTGTGGCAAACGAGACATCACAATAAACAAAGCAACACGAGGGAAAAAAAAATTACAACAACAAAACACCCTAAATGACCTACACTTTTTGTACTAAAATGGATTTTTAGAAGCAAATTATGTCAAAAAATATTATTCTAATGTGGAAACTCCCAATTTTCCAATGAAATAAATTAATCTTGCAAACAAACCTCAAACACCTTTCTAAAATGAAACCAGTCAGGAAAAATTAGCAATATTTAGCGTATCTTACAACAGTGTGAGCAGTAGTAACAACTGGTTATAGTCACCAAGGTGACCACAGCCAATGAGAGCAGCAGAATTTGGAGACTTCCTCAGTATCCAATTATGTGACTGAACTCACATCTCCTGTATTACAGAGACTATCATCTTAAGCACTCTTCAAAGACTGTGATACCCTTAAACTCCAAAATGACACTTTGTGTTACAATGACACAATCATGAGAAAAAAAATTGAAATGTAAGCTTTATCAATCAGAGTAGAATTTTAAACACATGTCTAAAAAAAACCGAAATGACAATTGCCCCAGCCAACTGGCAGAGTGTAGAATTCCCACCTCATATTTGCCCTTGTTGTGCTCCAGTAAGAACTGACTCCCACACAGGTACTGCCACGCCCTCGGACGTATGGAAGGCGGAATTCCTTTCCGACAGCGATCTTTCACCTGAGTGAAAAACATTCATGTGAGTGACAGATTTTGGAGGTGCCGGGATATGAACACCTGATCTGGGTTGTCAGTTGAATGTGGTTTCCAGTTGAAAGTATGACTGTGTGTCAAGAGGTCACAATAGGTCTACTACCGGCAAGACTTGAGTGTGGAAAATCAAGGTACTGACAAAATGTGTTTGTAAATGTGTGTAGTAGTGTGCTGGTTTAGTCTTTAGTAACAGACAACAAACAATGTGAAGACAAACCCACCCATAAGCACAAAATCACCTAATGTCAGGCCTACATGTCTCTCGACTTCTATAGTATGTAAAGCCCAGTGACTAAGGCATCTGAACAGGGTTACTGTGTATGAAGTTTGACATAAACACAATATTTACACGTCTGTTTACAGATTGTCTGTGTTGTTGTCTTTCATAAATACAAACAGAAGCAAAAGCCTCACACAATAGAACAACTGCATGGTAGTCCCTTCAAATGAAGACTTTGATCACTCACATGTTCCTCAAATTCATTTTCCATACTTATTTATTTATTTATTTCAGTGATTTTTATGCCATACCAGGGGTTTTCTAGCCACATTATCATCGTGGTAACCACTGTCAGAAATATCAGAAAATTGAGTTTTGGTCAAATTTTATATTGAGTTTTCCATACAATTTGACAAAAATCTTTTGTTTTCTGATTTTTCAAATTGAGTTTCTAAAAAGAAATTGGCTAGAAAACCCTCTGCTATACACAAAAATGTTGGTTTCAGGATGAAGAAAATCACACACAGCATGGGAGAAAACACATCCCATTGTTACAATCATTAATGCTGCACAGACAAATCCTGCATAAGTCTCAAAGTGCCCATGATCCAGTTCTAAGTCATGTTCAGTCCTGACACAGTAAAAACCATACAACAATTTCCATGTTATCTGCATACCTTTTTGAACCTCTTACTCATCCATTTTTCCCAGTTTTCAAACATCTCCAGCCATTTCATTTCACGTTTCCGTGTTACTTCCACTGGTAATCGAAACTCCCTGCATCCATGAAAATATAAAGGTATGCTGTAAAATTATGCTTCTAATTTGCCCCAACACACCCATTCTTTTTGTAACAGTACATGTATTTAACATTTTATTTTTCTAAAGTTGGTGAAAGCATTAACAGATGTTTTTCTCCATCTTTATCTGATTTTGATTTATTCACTGATTTGATTGGTGTTTTACGCCGTACTCAAGCATACTTCGCTTACACGACGGTGGCCAGCATCAAGGTGGGAGGAAACCAGGAAAAGCCACGTGCGGCCGGAGAGGAGCTAGGCATGAACTCACAGCGACCGGATTGGTGAGAGACTCACAACCCCTTATTTTCAGCTCCGGTGTCTAACAGTTCTGCTGAACAGCCTTTCAAACCAGCAGATCAAAGACTGGCTACTGGCTCAAGTCACTTTCATCATTATTTTATCAATCACGAAGCCATGCTCTGAATTAAAAGGATAAGAAAGCAAAATTGATTCAAACCTACACAGGAAAGAGTGTAAAAATTTATTTATTAATGCAATCTTCAATTTCCCTTTTTTTTTCAATCCTTATTTGATGAAAGAAGGACATCTGAAATTAAATTTTGTATTGTGGTGTTGAAGATTTTTTTGTATCATAAAGCTTTAACTGAGGATGCTGCAGGTCTAATAATTCTTGTTTTAACCAATAAATCTTGCAAAAATTGTTGTTAACATCCAAGCATATGTATGAATATGACTTACGATGATAACATAAACTTCATTAAAGTTTCCGCTTAACATATTTTTGGTATGTGAAATGACCAAATTCAAGCACAAGCATAAATTTATCAGACACACATGCACATCATATCATCATACAAAACATGATATTTAATTCCAACAGGTGGTCTCAAATACTCAGTTACCATACAAAAATCATTCTTTGCTGTCCTTTTTACCCTTTAAAAATTTTTAAAAATTCTAAAGCACTTATGATCATATTTACAAAGTATTACAAACACTATCACCTAAAGCTTACGCCACACTTTTTCATCCTACAAAGATTTGGTTTAACGCAAAATGGAAAAGTCTGCCCAAAAAGATCAGAAGTGAAACCTTATCCAGAAACAGTACACTACTACATGTGTGCTGCCTCAGTCATTGGAATGGCATGTCAATGACACCAGAAATGACACGTAGCCTGGTCAAAGTCTACTGTCACTGCAAGGATCCACCAATGGTGCTTGTCGTACCCAAGACTAGACTTCAGTTATCCACTGCAGTTGACATTGCTCAGGTGTATGACAATAACCGTAATACATATTAACTCTCGCACAAATTTGCAAGAATGTGGGAAAGCAATGCTTTAGATAAAGAAATAAAAACCGGTATTCCTTTACTATTCTGTACTCATCACAGTCTGCAAGTATTTTATTTTTTTTCGGCAGTGGGGAGGGGGGGGATGCAGGTTTGGACATGGCTGTTAAATGTTAAATGCCCCTGTCTGACCCACATCTCCCTATTAAAGCATGAAAACACCAAATCGCTACATCTGACACAAGCCCTTCGTACACTGAACGCAGGACTGCTCAGGCATATGTACCTTACAAGATGACCTGCAAATGGTCTTGGGTTTCCCCCGCGCTCTGTTCGGTTTTCACCCATAATAATGCTAGCCACCGTATAAGTGAAATATTCTTGAGTACAGTGTAAAACACGAATCAGATAAATACAAGATGATCACATATCACTCACTGATCAGGATCCGTGTATTGCTGACCACCCAGAAAGCCATAGCGGTCAGTGGATCTGATCGGCTGACCATTAGCACTCGGGGATTTACTTCCTGCATTTTCTCGCTGTTCGTCATCATCATCTTCCGAATCTGAGTGAGCTTGATCAACAGTTACATCGTGGTTGTTGAAAGCAGAATCCAAACTGGTCCGACTAGAGTTGGCCATTTCTCGATCCTCCTTAGTGGTACAGAGTCAATCGATCACAGACTAGAATTTACAACACATAATTTCACTCCACTCAACGTTCACTTCTGCAATAAACTGCAAGCTATAAGATTACTTGGGATGACTGTGTACCATATCTAAAATCTTGACAGTCAATCAAGTTTTTAGAGATCACTACCTAAAAGTGTGAAAGCTGGGCTTCCGTGATCAGAAGTACAAGACTATCTCTTCTGGCTATGAAGAAGCCATGCCGCCAAAGTACACCCAAGGTATAAAATCACTTCCGGTAAAATCGTCAAGGGGTTTTGTTTCACTAAATTACGCCTTGATATGTTTTTGATACTAACACTGAGGCGGTTCCGACCTGTCGTTGATCACACATGACGAATAGCAAATATTTTCTGATCACGACATCATTCAGTTTCTAAGGATACCATGTCTCTTCCATTTACCATCACTTCAGTCGGTTAGAGTGCATCAGACTTCAGATTCCGGCGAAAGCCGCAGCAAAACCACCCTCACACAAACTGTCCGCCATATTACTGTCAATACCATTGCTTTGATGTCACCGAAATCGTAAGTCCCCTCACATTTCGCTCGCACCTGCAAGATTCGGCTGCTTTCGTGAGTATCCGTGTATGTCCCGTCACAAAACTGCGCATGCGCTTGTCTACAGGAAAGGTTTGCGAAATCTCGCTTTATAACGGCGATTCCCGTTCTGCTTTCCTCACTAAGGGTTTTGGTGGCTAATTTTCATCACCAATAGCTCTGAGAGTATTCTCAAAGTGCACCCTAAAGTAATGAAGCAAACTAAAAATGATGATTTTTTTTCTACTGCTGAAAAACACAGACATGAGAGAAAAAATACTGATATAATATGACATAAATACTTAAAATTATAAACAAGCTAACTATATACACAGCCTTGTTAAATAATGACCACCACATGTAATGGATGTGCATGGCCTACTAGCTGTGACCGTATTCCAATGTTAACGTGTTGGTGCAGCTTCCTACAACACAGGGTATCGCTTCCAGTATTCATGATGCTTACAAATCGTTTGGCCAATGCCGATACAAAGTTTTACCATACCCCCCCATACCCCCCGTTCGACCTCTGACCGAATAAAGAAACAAAATATCATCTGCATTTATACATATGAGGTTTACCATAATTTTATTTTATTATGGTAATTGCTTACAATAAAATTGCTTTAATGCTGACCATATTTACAAATGTATCTGTAAATATACTGCGCTGTGTGAAGAAACCCTTAGCCTAGTGATATTTTGTTTCAAATAATACATGCTTATCCTTAGTACTGGCAACTGATTATAATAAGCAAATATTGATTGTAGCGTGTACATTGTATCAAAGTTTCATCTAATTTACGTATTATTTCAGGCAAATGATACGGACTTCTATCTACCGCCCTCCCCAAATTTACAATGAGTTTATTTTTTTTAAAATTTAGGTGTGTTTTAAATTTTACTTTTATTCCCTCATTTATTTATTTATCCGCATTATTTAAAATTAATTTTGGAAACTAATTGTAAATTAATAAAAAAAAAATGTGAATTGGCACGATATCCTTCTGTGCCCGAAATCCTACGTATGATTTTTCGTTCACGAATATGCAACACAAAAGATTCCCATGCAAACATTGCAATATTGGCTGTTAAAAGCTTGACGACATTTCTGTTACGGCTGATTGGAGTATCAGATTTATCTAGGGCAGCCCAAAGTGTGATTACCGGAACTTGAGACGCGCATGTGCATTACATAACTCAGAAGTAGTTCAGTTCTTACACTGAGACTGTACATGTGCGTGTGACACTGCATCGTGTCCTCAGCATAATAACAAATATGCAATATCTCCAATACTTGATTTGTAGGTCTTATTAATTCCACAGTTGTTTCTGAATATGTCTTTTCAGCCCAGTGCAGCTCTACGATCACAAAACTTTCACGAAATAAACGGTTTTCCACAGTGCTCAGTGTGGTGGTGAACCCAGCTAAGCGGTGTGATACTGCCACAACGAAATGTCAATATCCCTTCGCGAGAAAAAAAAGAGTACCAACAATTATTGTCAAATTATTTAAGCATCGAACCAAGAGGAAGCATACGAAATAGTCCTCGACCATAACTAAACAATGTTTGTAATTTTCTATTCAACAGGAAACGGAATATGAGTTTTGTCGGCAAGAGTGACATCACATACACGCCTGAGCACAACCCATTTCCTGAAATCTCCACCATATTGGTATCGCAGCGCACTTGAAAGGACGTCCCAAGTCCTCAAAAGTGAACTGAAATTTTGACCCAAATATCGCAATATATTGCGACAAGGTCTTTTAGCCGAGGAGAACTAGGCAGGGGCATTGCACAGCCTTGGAGTGAGGTCGCTGTCTGCTATGAAATCTTGAGGCTGACGGGGCAACCAAGACGATTTCTTCTCAAAGTTGTGAACGTCGAATGGCCAAGATGTCGACGTCCATGAAAACGAGACGTGGCCCTGGCTCCAAACCTTCAAACACCAGGTTTGTAGTTCACGTTTATTTAGAGGCACCGTGATCCACTGTTCGTTGCACGTAACAAAACATTGCTGTCTGATAACAAAGGCAGAATGATAACGGTGTTAAAACAAAATAAAAAAAGACAAGCTGCAGACAAGTGTGTGATGTTTGGTGTAAAGTAATTTATCTGGTGTGAACCGAAGACGTGGAAGAATACTTTGAATTTAGTCGGCGTATAAAAAAGTGTAACGAAATCTTGAGCAAATCAGAAAAAAGCCACCTCTTTCAAATATGTTTTGGGGATTATGGAGAAGGGTGATGTCAGATAATTGGTGATCTATAAACATATATCAGGAAAGTGTACACAGTAAGTTGCAACCATGGTTGTTCCTAGTCCTACATGGAATTCCACTGTCACTTTGGTACTGGATGTCGCTGTACCAGTGGAGTCATGCAACCTTCCATGTAATTTCCTGGGAGTTGTGCCAGAGTTCTGTCGCCTTAGGTCTACTGCCAAAGAACAGACACTCGCAAACATGCCTGCTACAATTTCGGGGAGCTGACCAGCCTAGTAGCTCATTGCTGCATGGTAAAACAAAAACGATGCCGTGGTTATGGTTGCGCGCTGCAAACGAAAGTGCCATTTTTGTGTTAACATGAAATGATGAGCTTCTGGGCTGGTGAGCTCCTAAATAATGAAGGTAAGACCGCCAAAATTGTAGCGCGCATGTTTGCGAGTGTCTGTACTTTGGCACGAGATACAAGGTAAGTGGCTGAGTTGCGAGGCAGCAGAACTCTGGCACTACTCCCCGGAAATTAAAAGGAATGTTGTATGACTCCACTGGTGTAGCGACATCCAAATATGGGAGCGACAGTGGAGTTCATGTAGGACTAGGTTGTGAGAAGATAGAAATGATAGATTGATAAATCTGGTGCAAGTAGAAATAAGTTGAACTCCCATAATAATGCTGGCCATCGTGTTTTGACATTGCAGAAAACTAACTGTAGGCCTGTATTTGTATATCTTGATAGAAAGCCCAGGCTATAGTGAACTTGAGGGTGGTGTCACGTGGTAGGGTGACGTCAATTTATTGAAGAATGTCCTTTTCTCAGTGAACATTTGAAAGGTGGCAATAGCACAGCCCTAGTCTATTGAATCCCGGAAGCCTGTTAGATAAGTTTATGTTTACCTGTAGCGCCGTAGTTTGTCATCCTAGGCCGGCTGTAGAAAACTGTCAAAATGTTGCGTCAGTCACATTTACCATGGTGACATCTGTCATCATTAGAATGACTTATGTTGTTGTTGATATTGTGTCTGGTACAACATTATAATCCAGTCCCTGGGTAGATTAAAAACTAATCACTATACTGCCATATTCAAATAAACTTGATATGTGAAGCATCCGGAGCAGTGCTTAAGTATGTCATTGTTTGTATTTGAGATAACACAGGAAGATGTCAGAAAAATAAAGAATTGATTTGGAGCTTACTGGCTGTGAAGCAGTGTTTTGCATTACCATATGCAGACCAAATTTTCATAGGCGTATTTGCACTTCTAAAACCTTTTGGTATTAGTTAAACTAACTAACACCGATGCTTTGAATATGCCCAATCAGCCCTTGAAATTAGCTCTATGCATTTTCTTGCTTCTCTACAAGCACAAACTGGTGCTTTTTTTTTTTTTTTTTTTTATAGTTTTAGCAATCTCTTGGTTATGATTAAAGATGTCACACACCTCTGAAGTGATTAAAATGAAATCTGTGTTGTGAGAATACAAAGGTGTTCATATATTCACCTAGGATATCAGGTACATTACATGTTCTGTAATCTTTATGAAGGTGTGAAAAAGGTGTGAATCCTAGTTAATTTTGCCAAAAAGGTTGTTTTTACCTTCAATTTATTATTTATATATTATGTGTATTTTGAGAAAGTATGTTTTGTAACAGCTAATATGATAGTGGATAATGACATTTGACCGTGCTCTGTCGGCTAACCTGAAACACAGCCATTCTGTCTGGGTTGTGAGGTTATTGTTCCAAGCATGGAAAACTCGTCACCAGAGACTGTAGTAAGCTGTTAGGGTTGTTGTTGAAACTTAGGTATGTGTGGAAATTTATAACATGAATTGATCAAGAAACCAACCTCTGGCCACCACACAATGGACTGGAAATACTTTGAAGTGTTGTTCACACATGTACTTGTTATAATTAAAATATATAACATTAAAAAAGTGGGGCCTCCATGGCTCAGTCGGTTAGCGTGCTATCGCAGCACAATGACTCGAAGCCTCCCACCAATGTGGTCGCAGTGAGTTCAAGCCCAGCTCATGCTGGCTTCCTCTCTGGCCACATGTGGGAAGGTCTGCCAGCAACCTGCAGATGGTCGTGGGTTTGCTCCAGTTTCCTCCCACCATGTTGGCTGCCATCGTGTAAGTGAAACATTCTTGAGTAGGACGTAAAACACCAATCAAATAAATAAATAAATAAAAACAGTGTCCTGTCCCTTTGTTTTTACATGTTACATTGACTGTCAACTCAGAAGATTTATGTCGCAGCTTGGTAGCAGTTGGTTACCAAACAGTTGGTATCTCCTAGCTCTCTTAGTGGTCAATTTCTCATAACTTGAAATCCCCAGTCGCCAGCAACATACTCCACACTTCAAACAAAGATAATTCAGCAACGAATTCATAAAAATTCAAACTGGTTTTTGCATTCAGGAGAGAAATTTGTTACCTTTTTAATGAAAAGTGCCTGTCATGAATTGCCTTTAATTTAATGACTATACTTATATACCAGACATGAAACCTGCAGTAAAGGTAACAGTTGTAGTTCCACTCGGCTTTCTCAGCAGCAGGTATTGTAAGCGCTTCAGGGTGATGACTTTCTCAGTGCCGATCGGAAAATCGTCGTGGCAACAGGATATAGTGTAATATCCATTTGTACCCTGGCTGATGGAGGTTCCATTTGTTATTATAAACTACAGAAGAAAATGCATGAGTCCCTAGTTATTATTCAGTAGCAGATGGGTAGATTGTGTATATGCTGGCCTGCTTGTCGACAAATGGTTGGCCTTGGTGTCAGGGGACATTCCTGTGAGCAGGGCCGGTTTGCAGTGGTTCTCAATCGTTACCATATAGGAGGCTTGTAGAGTCATATCTAGAGCCATTTTAGTTCCAGAAAGCCTTTCGGCCCCCAGACTGCTAGGCGCCCAAATTAATCAAGCTGTTTTAATACTAGCAAGTGAATTGAACAAAAATATGATAAAAATGATAATGATGATAAAAAATGTTAAGCTACGCAAATATCTGTCATTTAAATACTTGAATGTCCTCAGAAAGCAACAGTGAGAGTTGCATTTTATAAAATTCATTAATACATAGATTGCCACTTATGAAGTTTGGGATCAGGACCTACAATTTTTTTTTTCAAGAAATAGCTCTGCCTTGCTACTATTAAAGTTGTCAGTTTTTCCTTGTCACTGTTGTGGTCAGTCCAGGTCTGTGTTTAGGACAGGTATGTGTGCTGGTCAACATCACTGTTGTATGGACACAGACCTTAACCTGGTACATAATGGCTGTTTAGGTGTGGTAATCATGCAGATATTTCTCCATATCATTATGAACCAATCACTGTGAGCATGAGCCTTGTCATTGAGGAGTTACTTACATGTAGTAAATAATAGAATTCATGATCTGTCAGAAGTGACATGGATATTTCATCAGAACTTCTGTACCTTGAAACAGGTACATGTAATTTGGAGCAGTATTCTGGCTGCTCTTTTATACATGCAACTCATTATACATGTACAATATAAAATATCAGCAATAAAACCAGCTGGTTGATTCTTGGCTGATGAGTCACACTGAACGGTGCTGATCAAGTGTCATTGGTTGTTCAGCGCATGGTGGATTGCCCTGAATGACCTAACATTTTGTCTGTGACAAAGTTGTTCGTGTTTTCCTGATTCTTAGAATTTTATTGATTTTAGAAAAGTGTTCTGAGGTTTGTTCAGGAAGTAAGAGTGATATTCTACTAGAAAACCTTAAGCTTTAACACCAAAAATATAATGTTTGAAGACATTAATCAGCCTTTGAAAATGCGCTTTGTGGACAAAATTGTAGGGTACATCTATATTTAAAAGCTTTTGGCATTTCTCAGTTTCATACAAGTTTGGTGTAATTTATGGCCTTGAGACAGCCCTGGAGTCACTGGCTGTTGATTGAACTTGCTCAGCATGCTCTAATTCCCATTGTTTACTTCACCTGAGAAACACGGATCTCCAGATCACCTTGGGCTGAAACTGCATGCACACTGTACGTCACTCTTATTTTCAGGTTTCAGTTGGCACCGAAGTCTAGGTAGTTACATCTCTTTTTTTAATTCCCCTTTTTGATTTCTGTCTCGGTGTCACTGTTTTGTGTGTTTTGTTAAAAGTTAATCTGCTGTTAATTAATTTTTATTTACTCCCCTATCAACCTGGTCGAAGTTCCATAACAGATATTCTGTTCTCTTAGGAATTGCTTGTTTGATAATCTACCCTTCATAAGTATATGGAATTCATGAAGGTGTAATGTGTTT
Organism: Acanthopleura granulata; assembly: GCA_016165875.1. Taxonomy (NCBI): domain Eukaryota; kingdom Metazoa; phylum Mollusca; class Polyplacophora; order Chitonida; family Chitonidae; genus Acanthopleura; species Acanthopleura granulata. The sequence goes on along the minus strand of JABBOT010000021.1, from coordinate 5,113,529 downwards.
AAAGCTAAGATATTGGTATGAGGATCTATGATCAGCGTGTCCAGCTTTGATATTTCCATATTATTCCAATCCAGTGTGACAATAAATTAATATCAAACAGTTTCTCAATAGATTTTATTCTACTGTTCAGGCTTGCTTGGGAGTTATCGGACAAGGGAGATAACTGTTGGTCACCCATATGGTGATAAAGTGTTGCTGCTCAGCATGGTGATAAAACTGATGTTCATGTGCCTTACTCTTCTCTTGTCAAACATGTCTGCTAATGATTCCATAGGTTCTATCAGTGTCCTAACACATGGGCATGTATGCAGCATTCTGAGAGATGTACATAATGCGTAGTAAGGAGGCAGTTATATTTTGTCATCACTTTCCATGTGGCTGCTTTACCCTCTAGTCTGACTGATGTGACTTATATGATGTATTAAGTGCAGTGTAAATGGCAAATGTAAACAAATAAAGATACATAAAGGCTGTAGGTACATCTGTAGTATATACAGCTCTACTAGGCGAATCATTTAATTCTGGTAGGTATATTTAATATTAGTATTGCTACCCTGATTGATGGGGTGAAGTAAAAGAACTTAAATTACATAATTGATTAAGAGACTGCTGGAAATGCTTATTATGAATGCTATGTGAAGCTTACTGTAGTAGGCATTGTAACTGAGGAGAGTAAAAACATTGTTAAGCAAATCCTGTCTTCACCAGGATGAGTGAATCATTCAGGTAAATAGACTGTGTGTATGGAGTGTTTAGAGAGAGAACCAGTCTTAGGGTCCTGTCGTATTAATGTGGTAAAGACATCAAAAGGTGGTTTTATTCAGGTATGAATCAGAGGTATGTTAGGTGCAAGTATCGTTGTTTCAGCATTGAAAGGGTCCTTTATATTTGTTGTTAAAAATGTTCTCAGAGAGAAGACCGTACTTGAAGACGTTACAGCCCTGAACACCTTTGACCTGTTTGGCTAATGTACGTGGTCTTCTGCATGCTAACTTAGTTGTGTTTGTATGAAAACTAGCAGGTTGAATTTGTTGACCAAACTGGGTAAATCTTGATAGCTGTCTCACAATGTCTACCCTTTTACTCTGCATGTGGTAACCTACTGTATTCAGTGACAATTTAGCGCAGAAGTATTACACTGCAGTTCCCACTGTTGGAGATACAGCAGTAGGATGACGTTTCCGTTTCAGAATGATGTGGCTGCTTGACAGCCCAGTCTTCTCTACCTGCCCGCATGGAAGTACAGTAGTGGAGTTCAGATAAAACTGTCAGCAGAGTACATACTGTAAACATGTGAAGTGATTTTTTCAACACTTGATAACCAACCCCTACGAAGAACTTGATTCAGAAGGTTAAATACCTGTTGGATTAGTTTCCTCTATTCTTGAAATTCCCAGAAAACAATCAGGAATAGCCCTGATTAATAAAACCTGTAGTTGGATGGTAATTGCAGTTGTTTTACTCTCAAAGTAGATCACTTTTGAATTCGTTCATTGAAACAAAATGAAATTATGGTGGGCAATCATGTACATATATTATAGAATAAACAAAGTTGGTTTTTGTAACTTCTCCATCATCAAGTTTTCTTTTGAGGTGTTTCTTGTAAATTTGCTATGTTGACAGTGATAAAGAAGCAAACTGTTCGTGAAATTTCCATATATTTACCATAATGAAATTTTGTATTAATGCTGAGTACAATTTGGGGGGGAAGGGGGAACCGAGTGGGAGTACTTAGATAAATGTAAGTACTGAGAAACACAATTGTTCTCAAGAAAAAGCAGCTTTCTGTTGTATACTGTTGCCCTTTTTTTATGACCTGACTGATATTGAAGTGGGTCATTGCATTGAGTTCGCAGGTCTAGGACCGGTTGTTCTCCATGGAAACATTTCTCGGGAACCAGTCTGTTCTTTAAAAGCTTGTCTGAAATTTGCCATTGATGATTTAGAGCAGCTAAAACTTGGTCACTAGGCCACATGTTACTGGTTGAGAATGTACATGGATGTACAGGTACTGTTGTACAGTATGCAGGAAACCCTGACATGTCGAGAGAAATTGAAACCAAGAGGGACGTAATCCAGTTCAGGTAGAAATACTTCCATTGGTTTAAATGATGCTTTAAGGTTTTTGTTTGCTAACATACAGTACAGAACGTGTCGTAACAAATATAGATGGGCAAAAGAAAAATCATTCATTTTGTTTCTGGGGTAGGAGAGGGGTAGATGCCTTAAAACTGATCTTAAAGCGCTAGCAAGTGGTCAGTCAGGAAACATTGCTTGAAGTGGCAAGGGTAGACATGTTCAAAATTTGCTACCTACCACCTGTGACAGGTAGCAATAGTTTCTACTTGCCACTAAAAATCCCAACCTGCCACCAGTAATTTTCTTCATTTTTACAGTTGCAGTAAATTAATGTAATCATATCAGTTATTAGTCAAATTTAGTTTAAGTACGTTTAAAAAGCCCTTTTCATTAAATCTGGGTACATCTGCTTTGAATCGGTTTAATTGATTTATTAATAGTGTTAATTGATTTATTAATAGTGTTACGTTTGTTTGTAGGTCGAAATATGTAAGACAAATAACATGCAAGTCAGCAGGTCTGGCATAAACAACACAAAAAAATGGACAGCATGTGACTTCTTTTGGATAATTTAATTTAAAATGACATTCAAAGAATCTTGATGCAGACATTGCCAGAACATTAATCACACCGCACAACTGTTGCATGACATCTGTAGGTTACTTTTAAGTGAACGAGTGAAGAAAGAATATCAGTAGAGTCCAGTGTGCTCACCAGGCTTTGACTGGTAGGGAGTGCAAAAGAAAAACCTGGGAGTGCACTAACCTTCCACCCCCGACCAACCGCCTATCAGATTGTCATAGGATACAGTATGATGATGTACCTATAATTTGAATCTACATGTACAGTGCAAGCCTGAAGATAGGTGCCTGACATTTTTGAAACACCCCTTTGGAGAAAGTGGTAAGACCCATACTGTCCTGTTTGCATGATATTATTAAAATCAGTGTTCTTGGGTCAAGTAACTTTTGTCCAGTATTATATAACATGGACAATATTGATCTTACCACCTTCTCCAGTTGGACAGAAATGTCAAGCAGCTTGTTGCAGAGGAAGATCCTTTAGAAATACATACATGTCATAAACCCATAATCTATAGGTGCACGCACACCTTGACGTGTAAAAGGTGGCCCGTGATCTCTGATTGACTATGTACTGTGTAATTCACACCTTGGCTTGTTTTATTATATCTATGATTTAAGTTTATTGTGTTCTCCTCTCTTCAGTTTGATACTCGTAATCTCTCATTGTGATGAGTTTCTGCACCAAAATTCCAGGCCTTTGTATTTGAGGTGTGCTGTCTCTCCCACACTGAGCACACTCCTGAAACAATATCAAGGTGTGCAAATAACACATGCTTGAAATAAACAAGGCTCTGGGAGGTGCGAATCTAGGTGTGGAAATCACACCCTTGCTCAAGAACAAAAATGAAGGCTCGAAAGTCATATTTTATCACAATTGGAAATAATTATTATTTATGGCATTTATTTGCGTCTGAAAATGGACTCTTTTGGGATGAAATGCTATGACATTTATAGTAGGTGGAAAATGGCAAAATACATGTACAGAGTTAAACATCACTCCATTAAATGAATAAACCACCTTGGAACCTGGATTGAAAGAGGTTATGAGGTGGACAGGAGGTACATGGTGCATGTCATACCATGATATTCTACCTGTACAGATGTCAAATGTGCAAGTCACGCTTTCCTACATGTACCTGGGGACCTCTGAACACACCACGGTATGTGGAGAGTGCTTAAATAAATAGGTCACCTAAGTTAACCAGTGGATTACAAAGTATACATTTCCCAATTCTTTTACAAGCCATATTGTAAAGATTCTGATTGTCTGCATGTAGTGTTTGGAAGTAAAAGTGAAAGGTTTGTCTGTTCCATTTAAATCCAAGGAAATGAAGGTAAAAGTTCAGTGCAGGTGTAAGACAAGCAGAAGCACATTGCTACACGCCTGTTCACATCAGTGATGTTTAGTTGCACTTCTGAGAGGTTGGCCACGGGAATGTGTGATAGCCGAATGGTGTAAGTGCATGCCATTCTTTTGCTCCGTCACACAAGACATAACGTCCAGTACCTTTGTTGGGAAAGGGATTTTCAACATCCCTCTGCTTTCAGTGCTCTTGGGGTTTTCATGACTAATGTTTAATGTTTTAAAGAAATAACTTAACATGTTCAAATCCAACTCCTTCCTGTTTTGCGGACACTCTCTGGCAGTGTATCATTTACTGATTGTCCTTGGCTCAGTTGTAAACCTCATCGGGGACATGGAGCATAAAAGTGAAATACTCTGAACAATGCAGACGTTAAAATTCACTTAAAGGGAGTTAGCGTGCCAACGCGGCATTATAACTTCGCGCCTCTCACCAATGCTGGCTTCCTCTCCGGCCATACTTGGGAAGGTCCGCCAGCCACCTGCAGATGGTCGTGGGTTTCGTCAGGGCTCTGCCCGATTTTATAAAATAAATAAAATAAAACTCACTTAGAGAAATATTTACACACTGTTAACAAGATAACAGATGTATATGCATTCTTGCAAACAAAAACATGTACATGTAAATATGCTGTGGAGCAGTAATTTAGTGTTCGGAGGATTGCGGTGAATGGTGTACTTATTGCACTGACAGAGCTGCATTGTCATTTCCTGACACTGGCGTAGAGTGCAGGTGTTCACTGATGCTTATGGCAGTCAGAGCAGGTAGCAGGGTGTAGTTCGGCACAACACAAACTGGGTGCAACATTAGCTCACTGACACTCACAGGTGTGCAGTCCACATACCTATGGCCAGTGACACATGATCCCTTGTTTTCAGTCACAGTATGTTGGAACATTGCTACAGGAGGCAAAACTATTTTCTTTCATTATTATTATTTTGGCAAGAATTTATGATAAATATAGGTTTTCTCACTATTTTCTGATGTGAGTAAGGGAGGGGGTTACAGGGAGAAATGAGGAATTAAGTGTGATTTGTCTCTTATGTACTGTGCACTGTACCCTAATTCCTTTGATTTCGAAGACAAAACTTGATTGGCAAGTTCCAGGGCTTTAAAAAAAGGTCTAATTTTAACAATCAACACAGAATAATGCCTTCCGAATGTGCTTGAATAAGCACCTTGCAAACATGCGAAAAGGTTCAAGGATTACAGTTTGTAGAATACTGTCTTGAGTCCACTCTAGGGTCTCTTCTGTGGTACTGTATCAGTAGCCAATGGATGGGCTTGTGGGTGCGGCCCCCTGTGTGTCTGTTATGGCCAACAGTATGTGTCCAGTATATACAGAGGGACAGCAGACAACACATGTAGATCACCCATAGGTGTTCATATACATTACTTGTACTCGATGTAGAATGTTGCGAAAAATTTACCATGAAGTCTTATCAGTACTTTGGTCTACATACATGTTCATTCCATGTGGTACAGGTACAGGCGACCTGGTCAAATTATGTCTACGTGAGCTTTGCAATGTCTGGGAGAGTCAGTTAATGAATGAACACCACTGATACTCAAGACTGTACCAGAAACCTTCAAGATTAAGAGGGGATTCAATGGGATAGTGAGGTGGGGGGGGGGAGAAACATGAGTCTCTAGTTTTGTGGCTATATTTATTGATCCCTTGCTATAGTCAGATGCAGACGATTCTCTGTACATGTTGTCTCCATATGGTTTTGCCCTGCACTAACAGACTTCTGGGGAAATCAAGCGGTCATTGTATGGACAGCCACAGAGCCAGCTAGTAGTCCCTGAGAACTGTGCGCCACCAAGAGTGGTTCTCCCACCTTTGTGCTTGCTTTGTTTAGGTCGTGCTGACAAAATCATCGATTTCTCTCTCTCTGCCAGTTCTAAATCTATACAACCATTGGTTATTTTTTCTCACAGCCATCTGTTGAATGTCATTGTGTTGAATTATTCTTCATCATCGTGCCCAACAAACTAAAAGTGGGATCTGTCGCAAGGAATGGACAGCCTGCAGGTTTCTTGATCAGTTTTCGTGAGTTTTAGTGCAGGAGTTAATTTTTACCAACCTTCGTTTTCTGCCATATTTGCTTTCAGATCTATAAATATGACTTCAAAATATTTTCATATAGAATTGAAAAAGACTTGCATTATAAGCTTTCGTTATTAAGACAAGATATTAATGATATAGGAAGTTTTTTATTGTTAATGAAGACCTAATTACATGGACAAACCTATTACCTATGCATTGCATAACATACAGTCCATTTTAAGATAGAACAATATGAAAGCTTAGGTTACATGTGCATATATTTCAGGGTATATTATACATGTAGATCTGTTTCGTCCTACATGGACATAAACCCCATTGTCACACATGCCTGTTGGGAAAAAATTCCATTACTTTTTGCATAATACCTGTAATATTGTGCATGCTTCGATTTATTAAGCATTGGTGAATCAATCCATAAATTTTTTTCTCTCCATGTACATATATGTGTGTGTATATATAAGTGTAATTATCATTTGATGTTAACAGAATTGGGCCGTGTAAATACTTGTGAAGTGTGCTAAGTCAAGTGTTCACTGTTATAAATAGAAATCATGAACCGAAGTTATTTCAAGGTTGGCGGAAATGACTTCAGGTTAAACAACTGTAGGCTTTATTTCAAAATCCCATAGTAGATCAGGGGGCCCATGTGTGATACAAACTTTGCCTTGACTACGGATGTGCAGATTTTTGTGTGGGGGTGGGGATATGTTTATAGACAGTTACAGACACAGGAATATTGTACATGTACTTTCATTTGTCCACTGTAAATATACTTACCAGTACATGTATCTCTGCGTATATGAATTGTTTTGAGGTTGAGAGGAGGAAACCAAGCTCTTCCTGTGTAGGACTCAAAATAGACTAGTGTTTTTCTAAAGGTTTGTGTCACATTCATATCTGGGGGCAGTGTTAGATGAAATATTTCATTATCAGCTTAGGGTTTAACTTTACAGTTTCTTTCAGTATGTTACTTTTCTGAAAGTACTTGGAAAGATCTGCCAGGAACCTGCTGATTGTTGTGGGTTTCTCCTGGACTCTGCCTGGTTTACTTCCAACGTAATGCTGTCTGCAGCTGATAAGTGAAATATTATTGAGTGAGGTGTAAAACACTCATGAAATAAATAAATAAGATGTAAAACACCAATCAAATAAATAAATAAATAAGTGCTTAAATGATTTTTGGATGTAATAGAACATTTGTTTTGTATTTTGGCTGCTTGTACTTATTTAACTCAGAGTGAATGAATCTGTATGAAATTGATTTGTGTGGATGGCCCGAGTTTGTCACAAATCTAGATGTTCTGCTTAAAATGTCAAACCTAAACTGAAACAAAAAAGGCACAATGTACCGTACTTTGTATAATATGTTTTATAGAACTTGTGTGCATGTTTGCATGTAGATACACACAAGTAGGAGGATATATGTTCATGTATACCATCTCTTTACCCCACTTTCTCCATGATCTTATTCAGTATGCATAGAATATATTATTCTGTGGAGATTACCATTCATGCAGCCATTCTGCCTACCACATTGTGTCTTACTTGTAATTACTACTGCCCAAATCCGTCTGGCATCCCTGAGCAGGCTTACATAATTTGGTGAAGGTGTAATCTACATGTTGTGTATTTTACTGTAACAAGAGGATATAAGCTAGATAGTGGATTTGAGTTGCGCATAATTGTGCATGTCCTATGGTTGACAAACAAAAGCACATGGCCATTCATGTCTATCTCTTAATATTACAGACTTTGGCAACAGCCTAGTGTAGAGCTCAGTTCTGATTTTTTCCCACCAGAAACAGCCCTGAAACCCATACATAGTCTAAAATGTCACACAGACACCTAAAATGCACGAAATGGGCTGAATTGGGTTACAATGCCTTCAACACAGCCACGAGTGTCTTTATCTACCAGCGAAGGAAGTCCGGTCATGGGCAGTAGAAACAGCTATCTGACTTATTTGGAAGTATTGTTGTCATTTCACATTTGAGCCTTCTGGCATAAAACAAGAAAGTCCACCAAATATTTTCAGAGGCTACACCGTACTGTCTCCAATCTGCCGTTGTATCAAATCACACAAAAAAGAGAAGAAAAAAACCCCAACAAACAGAAAACAACATGAGAATCTACCATAAAAAAACTTAATTTAATATTAAGCTAAACTGCAGATCTGCTAGTTCAAGATAACAGAATTTTCTTATATCTTGTATTGTACATGTATGCCTGATGTACACGTAGCGGACAAAAAAACTAAGGATTTTGTCAACGCTAAAATGGTGCATGTATCACTGTTCACCTGAGCAATCTGTAATAGTCCCAGCTGATCTCTGTACAGGTTTACAGGTGTCCCCAGTGACCCCCCAAGCCATTGCGTGTGTATCTTTGTGTAACCCATTGGTATAGCAGACTCGGCTACCAACTGTACAGTCTGGTTAGCATATGACAGTCTACACCAGCTGCCAGGCACTTCTCATCTTCATTGATTTCTCCACCCATGCCTCTGTTGTTCTTTTTATCCGGACAGCCTAACTGTGTGACTGGGCTAAGTATAGCATTACAGGAATGTAACCCCAAGTGTCTGTCAAGCCTTTATTGCTGGTACATGTATTGGGTGTGTGCAAGTCTGAGAGCAGCAGGTAATATTCTGTGTGTGTGTGCAAGCCTGAGAGCAGCAGGTGATATTCTGTGTGTGTGCAAGCCTGAGAGCAGCAGGTGATATTCTCTGTGTGTGTGCAAGTCTGAGAGCAGCAGGTGATATTCTGTGTGTGGGTGTGCAAGCCTGAGAGCAGCAGGTGATATTCTCTGTGTGTGTGCAAGTCTGAGAGCAGCAGGTGATATTCTGTGTGTGTGTGCAAACCTGAGAGCAGCAGGTGATATTCTGTGTGTGTGTGCAAGCCTGAGAGCAGCAGGTGATATTCTTTGTGTGTGTGTGCAAGCCTGAGAGCAGCAGGTGATATTCTCTGTGTGTGTGCAAGCCTGAGAGCAGCAGGTGATATTCTCTGTGTGTGTGCAAGCCTGAGAGCAGCAGGTGATATTCTGTGTGTGTGTGTGTGCAAGCCTGAGAGCAGCAGGTGATATTCTGTGTGTTTGTGCAAGCCTGAGAGCAGCAGGTGATATTCTCTGTGTGTGTGCACGTTTGTAAGCAACCAATATCCTGTACATTTGGGCAAGTGTGTACAACTTGTACCCTGTATGTGTGCACAGTTGTGTACAACTTGTACCCTGTATGTGTGCACAGTTGTGTACAACTGGTGTCCTGTATATGTGAGCTATTGGTGTTGTAACCCAGCTGGTTGTGGGTGTTTATTGACCACCAGTTATCTGAGCTTTGGGGAGGCAAGCTTGGTAGGACCAACAGTAAAGGAACACAACACAGAAGTGGAGACATCTTTTTGTATTCTTGCCATCCTGTACTGACTGGGGACATAACTGTAACTCCTAATGACTCTGCCTTCAAGACTCTAACTACAAGACTGACTGCAAGACTGACCACAACAACATGGTATAGTTGAAGGCTGTCATATATACCCAATACCATCCAGCTGTGTTACATTGTACATGTAGTAAGCTGATACATAGATCTCCCTGGGGCTGACCGTACTGACTGGGGTATCTCTGGGTGTCTCCCTAGAGCTTCCTTAGGGCTGGTCTTTTATAGCTCCAGGACAGACTCTGCCCTAATGACCATTCCAGATTTGAACACCAACCAGAGCCTAGTTGTGTTTTCTACATACATAATCTCTTTAAATATTTCTTTTCCCAAACATGACATCTCAATCAATTTAACAGCATCATTTAGATTTCATAGTGGTACATTACTATGTGAAGGATGAATTTTATACAGTAAATGGTACTTTAAGTTTTAAGACTTTCAATGTGAAATTTCTGCTACATAAGATATTTTTTTTTGCATTTTTGCTATTTTACATTACATCACAACAACTTCCTATATTTAATTATTTCTAAATAAGACTACAAACCTCGACAAATCTACTGATACTAAATGCATATTACACAAATAAATACAAAGGTTAGTAATTCTCAATTAAAGTTAGCCCCCTAACACACACACTGTATCTACATAGTAATCCATACCTAGCCTGACTCTACTCTACTACAGTATCCACTACATGTGTATAAGCCTGTGTACAACTGGTACCCTGTATGTGTGTACAACTTGTACCCTGTGTGTGTGTACAACTGGTACCCTGTATGTGTGTACAACTGGTACCTTCTGTGTGTGTACAACTTGTACCCTGTGTGTCTGTACAACTGGTACCTTCTGTGTGTGTACAACTTGTACCCTGTGTGTGTGTACAACTGGTACCCTGTATGTGTGTACAACTGGTACCCTGTGTGTGTGTACAACTGGTACCCTGTATGTGTGTACAACTGGTATCCTGAATGTGTGTACAACTGGTATCCTGAATATTCCAACATATTGATTGCAGTATAGGTGGAAGCTGTTGAATAAAGAAGTGAAATATACTGAAGGACATGTATAGCATGTGTGTAAAGCATCAGTGAAATAATACATGTTATTAGTAGTTGATGGCAGTGCCATTTCTTCGACATTGTTTGTAATTTGATGTGTAATGGAAGAGTTCCACAGGAATAGTATTATGTGCTGAATAGCCAGATGTAAAAGTTAAAATCTCTGGTTTCCATTTTCACAGACCCCTTCTGAGGTCCAAAATCACTTAAAGTGAAAGTGGTTTCACCATTTAGATTATAGATGTGCATCATGGCATTAGAGGGGATCTGATTGTTGTACTTTAACAGAAATGGAAGTTCCTCGCTAATGTTGCAGAGGTCCCACAAATGTTGGAGATATGTATCATGTCATTACAGCAGATGGGATCACAGTGTTGAAGTCACCTGAAAGGTGAATGCTTACGCTGTATGGCTTACATAGCCATATACATTTGCCACATTGGGAGTGCTGTAGCCATATCGTGGTGTCTTGGAAGCTGAGCCGTCAGGAATGTTGAACAGGCATGCCCGTGTGCTGTGGTCACTGCACTAAAATCACTTCCATGAACATAGTACCTGTAGGTGTGGCCCATCCCAGTAAAGTACAAGTAAATGTACCTATACTTCCTTGTAATGTATGCCTCTATCAGTATCCTCAAAGACACAGGTGCACCTGAACGACCTTACAGGTATATGTTGATGTAAAGGGGCCCCTAGGACCACGGCATTAACCTGTGCTGGAGAGAAGATATGCCAGGTATGTGGCCGTTGTCATTCCCTGTGATCATGCACGACTGTTGGCAAGCAGCTCAACCTGATTTTTGGTGTCAGTAATGTGTCATTTAGAACCTCCCAGCATGTGAATGACGATGATCCGTGTTAGCAGCTCTTTTTTTAAGAACAGCTCATTGACATAGAATACCTGTGTCATACCTGTTTCTGAACACCTGGGGACTAATTAGAGTTTTAATGATTTATGAAATTGTAACACTGTCACTGGTGTAAATAAGTAAATGATATGAAGGACCTTAAAATGCAGGTAGTAGCATAAAAGTTTAAAGATATGCTTCCAAAATGAGACTTTGCAGGTCTGCAGGAAATTAAAAATAACAAAAAAGTTTACTCATCACGGAGGGCTTTTTTATTTGAAAACTGGCATCTCTGACGTCGTTAGCAAGTTGATGTACGCATGCACATACATCTATACTTCAGAGGTAGGTCACACTGAATTCTTGCGATGTGTGGGATGCAGTTGTCTGTTTGTATTGTGCCCAGCTTAGCTGTAGACAGTGTAAGTCTCCTAAGTTTGTGATTACGCTGAGGAAAGGGTACTAGCTGGCTGAGGTGTTTAAAGAGTCCTGCTGGATGGCAACTTGCCCTTAACAGAAGAGTCTTTTTGGTGTCACTGGCTTGGCTATGGTCATGTATGAAGAGGTTTCTGAGGCATTTGTATCTGGCCAGGTACAGAGGTTACTGCCCCCAGTTCTGCTCAGTTTCTTCTTAACAGCTGTCATTATTTTGATTTAAATATTCTTAAGTACTATATTGAACCTAAAAATTCAGTCACAAAGTGCATTTTTTAGAGATGAAGAAAGGTTATAAAACTGTTGTGGTGCTGAAATTTTTTTGAAAAAGGGTACAAAGCTCAAAAGACTTCAATGAGTAACTTAAATGTAGTGATGGATAAAATTTGGCGAGGCTTGCTGTATGAAATACCAGTCAGGTTCGGGAATCTCAAAGATATTGAGGTAGTGTGCACATGGAGCTTACTTAATATCATTACATGTACATGCAAAGCAGTGTTAAATACAGTGTGAGTTTCACATACGCATAAGACAAACAAATCCGTCAGTTAGATGTCACGAAGATTATGTAATGCTGAATACTAAACAGGAATAGAGTACGTGTATTCTTGTAATATGACCTGTATTTAGACAGGTGTATGCAGACAGATTCTGTTTTCTGATCAGCGTGTTAAGAGATCTTGGCTATGCACACAATACATTGTCCTGATATAGGAATCACCTGGCCTGGATTTATGACTACACACCTTGATGCCAGGTACACGATGGTATGTAGGGGTTACTGCTTCCACCAACATGTATGTGTGCACGTACCTGGTCAGACCAAGCAAATGTCACAGAGGCCACCATGTACCTGTCATCAGTTTTATTACTGATTTCTCAGAAAAACAGTATTTCACAATAGCCTACATTGGGTATGTGGGAAATGAACCAGTACTATTGTTCTCTTGTGTCCAGTCATTTCACATGGTATAACCTAACCTGCCAACTTACAGACTGTCTGGCCTATGAAGCAGGTGTGCTCGGGACACTTCCTGCATTTCTCAACTTGTCTCACCTGGGCAGCTAGGCGGGGTTACAAAGGCACATGTAAATGGCAGAAGTACTAGTAAACCCCATGTGAGTAAACAGGTGTACACTATTGTTGTACAGTCACAAGTCAGTAGGTGAAGCATCGTATGGTACATGTAGCTCCGGCCAGAAACTACATGAGCATCCCTCAAGTACAGGAAAATACAAGTAATGATTGTAAGGTAAGCATTTTGCTCTTAGAGTTCAAATAATACCCTTCTAGGAGAAAAAAAACGTGAGGTGCAGCACAAAAAGTAATATTCTTGACCCTTATTTGCCTCTTTGACCAAAAAATGCACATTTGGGATGAAATTTTAGCTCAAATGCAGTGGTGTGTAAAATGAACTTAACTGTGTAATAGACATTCAAGTCATACATGGGCATATATGTTAGCATTGATTTAGTCTCAAGGGGGCCTCCGTGGATCAGTCCGTTTGCCCGCTATCACAGCACAATGACCGGAAGCCTCCCGCCAATGCAGTTGCTGTGAGTGTAACTCCAGCTAATGCTGGCTTCCTCTCTGGCCGTAAGTGGGAAGGTCTGCCAGCAACCTGCGGATGGTCATGGGTTTTTCCTGGGCTCTGCCCAGTTTCCGCCCACCATAATGCTGGCCGCCGTCGTATAAGTGAAATATTCTTGAGTAGGGTGTAAAACACCAATAAATAAATAATTTAGCCTCAAAGCAGGGGTATAGAAAACTCTAACCGCATTAATTATATCTAGCCTTAAAGAAATGGGAGACTGACGGGCTACACAAATGGGTCCAAATGGCAGAGAAACACATCAGATTGTGCTGTGAGGTATTTTTATACTACCTAAGTACTTATTGAGCACACGCGCCTAGTAGTGTGACATAATCCAAGAAAGAAAATGGAGCATAACGCTTTGTACCCCTTTGTGACAGGCAGGAAGGAGTTTTGTGAGTTTCCCGTTGTACTATACCAAATGTACTTAATAACAAATACAGTACCTCTGAAGTTAGTGCCCAAATAAACATCCATAAAAAAGATTTTTAATTCTGCTTGCTCTTATTTAACACAAATATGTATACCGCTCCAAATAATATGTATAAAATTTGACCTTTGCAAGAGCATAGATTAGGTTTCAACACTTACATGACAGACCCCAATATCCTTGGCTTGTCAGCAGCCAAAGGTTTTATTTGATAGGCACCAGCAGCTGGCTGACTGTGGGAGAATGAAGACCTGGATGGTATGGATGACAGCTCCTGGAATTAGTCATTCTCCTTCTTGTACTCTCTCATTATGTTATCAGGATCGTCGTTGAAATAATGCTGTCCCTTTCACTGCTTGTAGGTTTCTTGTGACAATAAGTGATCGCTTATGTTTGTGTGCACTGTCAAGTTGTTCATCAAAGGCCATTTCTACTCCACTGATGTGGAGTACATATCTCTACATGTATGCCACATGTGGGAAAGGCTCTCAGGTATTTGCTTAAGGCCGGGTTTTCCCCTGTGCACTCTGGTGAAGTTTCCTCCACCCACAGGACTTACTACCATCAAATTAGTGAAATTTGTTTTAGTATTGCATTAATCAACAATCAAATATAATTTTTACTGTTCCTCCTTTCTTCTTCAGGACCCTTGGTGACAACAAATTTTATGTCACTAGAATAGTGTGTTTTAGTGTTTGGGAATTATGTTTTGTTCTACTGTCCCTTGGACTACTTTCTCTGCCCTGATTATGGACAGAAAACATCTGGCAGCCAGCTGGTAAAGCTCTATAGCCACTTCCTGTTGCTATGAGTCAGTGTTTTGGGGGCATTTAGGCCTGCCCTTTACGAAGTTGGAAGAGGAGAAATTGTGGGGAAGGGTTTTATTTCCTGATTAAAATCTGTACATCTCGTACACAGAAGTTTGTGTATGGCTGACTGTATATGGGAGTCTTGTGGACGCATTTGCTTTAATCATCACCGTATTATGGATGTGAGACATGTATAGTATAAGTGCAGGTATATTTGATGACATTTCTGATAACATACTAAAATGTATATTTGATGACATTTCTGATAACACACTAAAATGTATATTTGATGACATTTCTGATAACACACTAAAATGTATATTTGATGACATTTCTGATAACACACTAAAATGTATATTTGATAACATTTCTGATAACACTAAAATGTATATTTGGTGACATTTCTGATAACACACTAAAATGTATATTTGATGACATTTCTGATAACACACTAAAATGTATATTTGATGACATTTCTGATAACAGACTAAAATGTATATTTGATAACGTACTACAACATGCACATTTGTTGTGATAATCAAGCTCAGACCCTTGAGTACATCTTAAATTTTGTCTTGCATGCTCACAACAGTGCTCCTATATAACCTAAGCCAAACTGTACACATTCTAACTTGCTTAAAGAGTTGGCCTATTTGTATAATTACATGGCAGAATATGCCAGGTGGCTTTCAGATCTGCTTCCTTGTGTACCTGTATTTTTAGGTGTGGCAGTGTTTTACTGCACATGAATGATCCACACTCAGGTGGTTTAGGAGGGGTTTTACACCCCAGGGTTAGCATATGTACGTGTCTGTGATCCGGAGCTGACAGACTTGCAGTGTACACACATGCATCTGTGGTATTATGCTTCAAGGATTATACTGTGGTTTTACCAGGCTGTGTCATTCACAATGACCTGACTCCCACCCTTAACCCAATCCCCTTAAGTATGTAAGTTTTAAGTGAATGTAGCTATTTATGAATTCACAGGCCTGATCATCTAGCTGACCACTGGTGTGTGAGAATACCACGTGGGTGGGAAGTTGGATTATGGATGACATGCACAGTACATGCTTACAGATATTACATGGAGACTCTGTACATGGGTGTAATAATTACATGTCGATTTTGTCTAGTTCTTGTTAAGATACATGTGTGTCCCTTGACATTTATAGACTTCAAAAAAATCCAATACCTAAATTTTCTGTTTCATGCTTGTTACAAAATTAAATTTAGTGTGAATTCTTAACTAAATATTTACTGCATGCTAAAAATTAGAAAATTGTTCACAATAGGATTGTATTTTGTCTGCTCTATGAGGACACCTATATTATCCATGTTGTGACTGATGTTTGAAGAGGTACATTGTAGAAAATGTAGAATGTGGGTCGGACACACATTGTAACTTTAACTGTACAGTCAGCATACCATCAGACCTGGGGAAGACTTACTGTAACTGATGTGTAATAAAACACAGCCGGTGGTCTGAACATAGTGAAGCTCTGTGCTGACATACTGACCTTATGGCATACTTATGTGTGCATGCACATGTATGTATGTATGTCAGCCCAACAGGTGCATCCTGGTGACCAGCTGTCTTAGAAGGTCACACATGGACAACTGGCCTTCATGCATATGCTCTCTGCTTTAGTGGCATTGCCTTACACTATGCTATATGTATATGTTCAGTGGTGTAGTGCTACACTATGCTGTCTGCTCAGTGGTATAGCCCTACACTGTACTCTGCTCAGTGGCATTGTCTTACACTGTGGCCTTTGTTCAGTGGCATTGTCCTACACTATGCCCTTTGTTCAATGGCAGTGCCCTACACTATGCCCTTTGTTCATAGGCATTGCCCTTCACTATGCCCTTTGTTCATAGGCATTGCCCTTCACTATGCCCTTTGTTCATAGGCATTGCCCTTCACTATGCCCTTTGTTTATTGGCATTGCTCGACACTATGCTCTCTACTCAGTGGCATAGCAATACACTATGCTCTTTGCTCAGTTGCATAGCAATACACTAGGCTCTCTGCTCAGTTGCCATACACTATGCTCTTTGCTCAGCAGCATAGCAATACACTATGCTCTCTGTTCTAGTGGCTATAGTCCTACCTGTACACTATACTCAGTGCAGTGGCGTAGCCCGGGCACTATTCTCTCTGCTCAGTGGCATAGCCCTACACTATGCTGTCTGTTCGATGGCATAGCCCTACATCATGCTCTCTGCTCAGTGGCATAGCAAAACACTGTGCTCTGTGCTCAATGGCATAGGCCTTCACTGTGCTCTCTGCTCAATGGCTTAGTCCTACACTATGCTCTCTCTTCTGTGGCATAGCCCTACAATATGCTCTCTGTTGAGTGGTATAGCCCTACACCATGCTCTCTGTTGAGTGTCACAGCCCATCACTATGTTTGCTGCGCAGTGGCATAGCCCTGCACTATGCTGTCTGCTCAATGGCATAGCCCTTCACTATGCTCTCTGTTTGGTGGCATAGACCTACACTATGCTGTCTGTCAGTGGCTTAGTGCTACACTATGCTCTCTGCTCAGTGGCATAGACCTACACCACACTCTTTTTAAATGGCATAAACCCTAAACTATGCTAAGGTCTTTGGCAGAAATATTAAATATTTATTCATGTATGTAGGCATTATGATTCCCTTCACTACACACATGGTGAAGTGGACGACCCGGCAAGTCCGAAGAGTTTAAGGAAACTAAGGGGTTGGTCTGTCTGCAGGAAAACTTTTCTTTTAAGATCCCTATTGTCATTGCTTTGGGGGGTGTGATGGTTAATATCTACCTGGACATGTCCATTGCCATAACCAATACTGTCATTATCAGAGTTCATGTTGACTATATTTGTTGGAGTTGTCATAGTATTCGACTTTGTGAAGTTTATCAGTGGAAATAGAAATAGCATCTGCTTCATAAATAGTGTTTGATAAATTTTACGTATTTTATTTTTTCAGAGGTCCTAGCAGATCTACAAGAACTCAGGAAAAGAATTACATTGTAAGTACATGAAGATGCTATGGGTTGTATTTTATTATTTTATTTCTGTAAACGACCTAAAATTTCTTTGCAGAAATTGAATATTGAGGTGCAAACTTATGTCATTAAATAGTTTTTCGTTCACTGAAAGATACATTTTTCTAGTAGGATATCATTCTACCTTCCAAATAAACTCTCCAAATCAAACTTTCTAACATCAATAGAGCTCTCAGAATAAGGAAAAATCAACAACTTAGGCATGGACAAAATTCCAGGTTATATAAGGTATTGCATGGAAATGAGCTCTTTTGTATGGTAGTGAACATCAGACAATAAGGAAGTATGGACCTGGTTATGGCCGAGTGCTTCAAATGATACTTGTTGTGTCCCTAGGACACATAAGGCCTGGGCTCAATCCATGCTTCAGCTGCAAATTTCTACATTGACTTGTTCCTATTGCTCATGGGGCTTTAGTGACAGTAAGCAACTGGTGACCCTTCTAGGGCTGTCAGCACAGAGTTAGTTTAGTGACAGTAAGCAACTGGTGACTCTTCTAGGGCTGTCAGCACAGAGTTAGTTTAGTGACAGTAAGCAACTGGTGACCCTTCTAGGGCTGTCAGCACAGAGTTAGTTTAGTGACAGTAAGCAACTGGTGACCCTTCTAGGGCTGTCAGCACAGAGTTAGTTTAGTGACAGTAAGCAACTGGTGACCCTTCTAGGGCTGTCAGCACAGAGTTAGTTTAGTGACAGTAAGCAACTGGTGACCCTTCTAGGGCTGTCAGCACAGAGTTAGTTTAGTGACAGTAAGCAACTGGTGACCCTTCTAGGGCTGTCAGCACAGAGTTAGTTTAGTGACAGTAAGCAACTGGTGACTCTTCTAGGGCTGTCAGCACAGAGTTAGTTGAAGAAGACTTGGTGTGCAAATTTATGCATCACACTTTTTACACAAATTTGACGGAAATTTTAATTTGGTCGTTTATGTTGGGCCTTCTGGTTTCCTCTACATATAAAGTGACTGCAGTCATGTAAGTGAAAAAATCTTGCGGATGGCATTTAAAAGCATACAGTGTAAAAATGCTTACATACAAATTCGAAACCAAATATTTGACATTAGTAGACCATTCTTTGTTCTACAGTTCAGGGTTCAAGCCCTCTGTGTAGCTGTATGTATGTCAGACTTTAGAGAACTGTTCTGTGTTTTCCTTCCTGCAGGCTGATGGAATCTACAGCAATCGAAGATTTACCCATGTGGCTACATCACTGATTGTAAGTTAACAAATATCATTGCTGCTCTAGCAAGTCTCTTGTAACATCAAACCGTGCCAATGAGTACAACTTCTGAATCTGGGTTGGATTGAGTAATGGAAGGGGATTGGATCATGATTGATAGCCTAAGAAGTCTGTCTTTCAGTCCCCAGGAGGGGCCTCTTTGAACGAGTGGTTAGCAAACTAGCGCAGCAAAATGACCCGAGCCTATCACCATTGTGATTGCTTTAAGTTCAAGTCCAACTCTTCCTCTTCAGCCACATGTGGAAAGGTCTGCCAGTGCCTTTCAGGTGGTCATAATTTAGAGTACAGTGTAAAACACCAATCAAATAAATAAATTAATCACTGTGACACCCAGGTTATGGGACAGGGAATATGTAGTTTTCCCCGCTAAAAACAATCACTTGGCATCATCAGTGACAAGCAGTTTTTGATGCTCATGTGGTCGTTAGAGCTATCTAATGCTGGCTCACACCACTTGTCTTCCACCAGTATGCTGTCTGTCTGTTCATGACATGGGAAAATCCGTCAGCACCTTGCCAAAAGCTGGTGGTTTACCTCAAACATGACAGTTTCCTCCATCCATCCACAGAACCTCCATCATCTGAGGGCAGAATTCTTGAATATGACAAGAATATAACACCAATCAATTAAATAAACACATATTTTGATGTAGCAATCTCTCCTTTTTCAGGGATGTACAGTCCAAATACAAGTAAAAAATGGGGACATTTATGATGGGATTTTGATTACGTTTTCACCAGAAGTAAGTATTAATTTCTTCAATGAATGCATGTCTTATTAAAATCTTTTGTCCAGTTCATTGGGATTGACATTTAATACTGACTGTAAATTGGCCTTCACTGGCCAAGCTATCCAGTATTCCTCTTGAGAGGCGAATAAGTTTGACCTGTGAGTCACGAGCTTTTAAGTCCAGCTCTCGCATGTTTCTCTGTACTTTAAATCAGGAGGTTATGCAGATTTTACATGGAGTATTCATCTCTGGCAAAGCATGGCCCGGCTACCTCCATGCATCAACCTATCCTTGTGTGTTACAGAAAGACCAATTAGAATACATGTACATACATGTATGGCCTCATTTTTCTGACAGACTGTATTGGTAGTGCTGAAAGCGAAAAATTACCTTTCTCTCCCAGTTTTTCAGCAAAGTAAAGATATATATACATGTATGTTGTTTATCAGATGGACTAACCATGTGAGGAAAAGAAACTGTTCTTGTTACAAGTGCATATATATCATGTATATTGGCCGAAAGGGGCAGACAAGGTGTCCCAGTACTTAGAAGACTTAGAAATCACATTAGGCGTATATTGCTCAATGTGGATGCATGTACTTTTTTGTGGTATGGCTGTAGTGGTATTGATGGGTCCATCTATGGCAGACCCTGGAAGTATTTTTTATTAGCCCTGCTTTCATTGCAGCGAAACCTACAGATAATGTTAAACATTTCTCAGGCTTGTAAATCTTCAGCCTGACTAGCCATCACAACTTTTTTTGTCAGACTTTAGGAAATCAAAAAGTCATCTACATGTGGTTTTGTGTGAAACCACCAGAAGCTCATGAATGTAGATAGGAACTGAGACATGTACAGGTAATTCTTACAAAACCTGCTTAGAGTTCGGGATAAGTTTTTGTCGTTTGTGATTGTAGCACCTGTAGTAACCCTGTTTGCTTTTCTTATGAATTCATGCTTCTAACAAGACCAAAGAACTTCCCCTTATTTTTGTCACTCTTATCTCTTTCAGATGAATATTGTTTTACAGAAAGCTCACAAAATCCCGGAATTTGGGTCGACGACGATCCCGCCACGTGACTTGCTGCAGGACACGGTGGTGTACAGTCTGAAAGACGTTGTAGCAATCAACGCCATAGATGTTGATCTAGAATATGCAGTTAAAGGTTTGTTCATGTCCCCAAAGAGCCAGATTATATACAGTACTCTTTTCCAGGCCATCCATGTTCATGGCTCAGTCACAGACCATAGAGCAGTGACCTTAAATGTTCACACCTGTCTATGGCTTGTTCAGGTGCAGCCTTAAGTCAGAAGGTTTGTCAGGTACGTCATGTAAGGTGGTGGTTTACTTCAAGCCAGCCCTGTTCTTCCTCTGATACACTATTTGCTGGGTACAGTATTCTTGATTCCTCTATGAAATAACATTTAAATATTTAATGTTCATAAAGAATTTGGTGAAGTAATTGTTGAATGTAATTTTTGCATTGAAAATCCATGCTACCGGACATCACAATTTTAAACTATTGTAATATTGCTAGTGTACAACAAAATTATTATACCTCAGAGGGTAATACTTGGTTTACCTTAGCCAGTGCATGGTCACATGATATTCGGCAAAACATGATGTACAGCGGTCATGAGGCAGTGTACAACGATCACGTGCCAATAGCCAGCGATCTTGTGCATTTATTCTAAAACTTTATCTCCTTTTGTCTGCTCTCTAATGTCCACTTGCTGATTAAGTAAAGTCGAACGATGCCGTTCTCACCCAGCAACGACCTAGAAGTCCAACAATTTAGGGCTTCAGCAGAGCAGGTCATATCTTTTCGTTTTTGTACAACTTTCTTTTGGTGTGATAAACATATAGTGCATGCCGTGGGATTGTCTATGAGAAATTATTAGCTATCCACAGGTGATGAACATAAGATCTCTTTAGCTCAGAATTTTTCATAGGAAATCCCACACCTTACACTAACTGTATAATGTTCATCTACTTGGAGTTGCAAATGTCTTACCGGGGTTTTTGTTTGTTGTTGCCTATTGCAGATAGTTTTACTGATAGTGGTATAAGTAAATATAACGGCCAACTAGGTGAGAAAGAGTTGACGCCATGGGAGAGTGAAGGTGGGGAGGATTTGGTGCTTGAGGGAGACGCTTCAGTGAGTAGAAACATTCCTCCTTGCCCTGAAAAAAACAAAATGCCATTTTGGGATGCAAGTGAACAAGCCGGGATGAGAATAGAGAAATGAGTAATTTTATAATATCTAATCTTTGTCCAAAATGGCCAAAACTAATCAATTTACTAATGTGGGTCATGTAGAAGAAGAAATTTTAACTGATTGTGATGGAAAAGATTCTCTTCCCTCAGGCCAAGGGAATTAGCGCCAGCGTGGCATGATGACCTCTGCCTCTCACCAATGTGGTAGCTGTGAGTTCATCTCCAGCTCATGCTGGCTTCCTCTCGGGTTGTACGTGGTAAAGGCTGTCAGCAACCTGCAGATGGTCATGGGTTTCCCCCGGGCTCTGCCCCGGTTTCCACCCACCATAATGCTGGCCATAGTCGTATAAGTAAAATATTCATGAGTGCAGCGTAAAACACCTATCAGATAGATACATAAATAAATAAATCTCTTCCCTGACTAAAGGTTGTCAAATATTACTTTTCCTGCTGAAACATGTTTTTGTAGAAGGATACCTTCGAAATAAGCCTTAAAACATCGTTATGGCATGCATAGATAGCTACAAATCAGACAGTTCAGTAATTTATTCTTGGTCGAAGTTTCAGGTCGTGTTATCATGTTTGTGTATCATGTAATACTTTGTTTACTTCACAGAACGGCTGGGATCCCAATGAGATGTTTAAGACAAATCGGGAGCAGTTTAATGTTCAGTCCACTTACGATGACGATCTTCCCCAGTATACGTAAGTAAACATGTGTTGTGAAGACTGAACGTGTTTGGAGAGTGAAGAGTGTGTGGTCTTTAATTTAAAAAATAAAGATAGCATGGCTGCAGAACGTTGACATGCAGTTCACCAGTTGCAGTTGATGAAAGGAGTTTTGTGGTTTTGTTAATCATTTGCTGTGTATTTGCAATTTAACCATGTCATCATTTTGGTTCAGCTACCATATTCTTGTGTAATTTTATTTTGTTTGTATCCCATTATTTGTTGTGATAATATTTTTGATGTACTCCACAAATGAGAGCATATTTCTCATAAAAGTGTCGATGGTCCCAAATACCCTCCACCATGTTTTTTTTCTTTTTTTTTTTAAATGTCCTTTTCTTCTTAATGAAAAATCAATATAACTATTGAAAACTATATTTAAAAATTACTTTCATATGAAGTTTACTTCATTGGTATGGTTTGTTTCCTTAACCATATATGGAGGTAAAACACTGCGTGTGATTCTGTTTACTCCCGTGCACAGGACGGTATTGGAAAAGAGCAATTCAAAGGAGTACCGCAGGCGGGAGGAGATAGCCAACAAGTTGGCACAGGAGATTGAGGGCACAGAGGGTTACCGGGCACGACAGGACTTGGAAAACGGGGACGGGGATGAGGAAGACAAGTTTAGCGCGGTAGTGAGGCCCATGGGCAATGGTACTGGCAAGTGAGTATGGTGAAAAACTGCGCATTTAATTTCACACTTTGCTTGGGTACTGATGTGTTGATGCTTGGAGCCTTGGTAAATTTGCCAAGTATGCAGGTTTCAAGACAGAGTGACTTCCCTTCGTTACATGATGTTGTCATGTACAATATGGAATGGTCAGTCTGCCAATTTTAATTTGATGAGATGGATAGACTATAGATAGCTAATTAATAAGGATTAGATTCATCTTCTGAACTATATTCTTGTGTGGATTTGGGTTTCAAGTATTGCAAAAATAATGATATTCTCCAAATACTACTGTCTTGTATGTTAATTAAGTAGCCATTTCATTTAGTGATGAGGCAGCATCATGTTGCTGTGGAACATCACTCTGTTGTCGTAATGTTGTAACTTCAAAAACTATGAAATTGTAGTGCATTTTTGGAAGAGGAAAACTAAAAGACAGACAACAGTGAATCCTTTCACTTGAAAAATGAATCCTTTCACATTAACACAATCAGACCCAGGTGAAGATGCCGTAGTCAGGGAAAGACACATGATATCGAACCAAGGAAAGACAACATAAAGTTCAATGTAGTCCACACTTCAGCTTACAGAAGAGCTTGTAATTAGACCTATAGAGTGGTGTACACAGCTGAACTTAAGAAGGTTTTCGAAATAAAAGTCAGGGTTACACATCGAGACTGACCTTAAAAAATACTGTTCACTTCAAAAAAGAAGGTCCTGCTCCAAAGTGTATGTATCTTAAGTTTCATGGTGCATGTTACAATGAGAATTCAGATCAGTGAAAAATGAATATCAGTTTCTGGAATAGTGTTGAGATGATTATGTGTAGGGTTTAACCATGAGAAGGTTCTCTCATCATCACATCAGGCTTGTAATGTGTGAATGTGCAGAAAGTTTTCAAAAAACAGGTATGATGAAGAGCATGTTTGGGAAGAAAAACAGAAATGGGTTTGTCCACTGCACATGCACTGACAAAATTTCGACTATTGATTTTCATTTTGAGGCATGCTACATTAACTAGGCACGATTATTGAGATGATCATTGTTGTGTTGATTTGTCGAAAGAGGCATTATTACCTTGGTGAATGGTAGACTAGAACTGTGAATATGTACGTAGCTTTATGGATGTCGCTAGAAATGTTATGAGATATATAGGGGTTATGTTTTTTGGTTTGCCTTTTGCTTTTGTGAGACGTACCATAGAAAAAGATTTTTAAGGACACCCGAAAAATGGAAATATTAAGTTAATATTTAGGTCGTGAAAAATTTTTTCTGTGCTAGCATCTCTGCTTGTACTTTTGATCTTTGAAAGAGTTATCTCCCATATCCTAGGGTTGTCTTTGGCATAAATTTCAATGGTATGAAAAATTGTCATGGTATGAAAGCCAATTTGAGACAGAAAAAAACATACTTTAAAGGAAGTCACAGTGGATATGTGCATTGGTGAAATTTCCCATCTATTCATGTACATGTACCTGTGGCTCAAGTGACCAATCAGATGCTGTTTGTAACATTCATTTGTCTGAAGTTGAAAATTTTATGTGTTCCTTGTAGTAAATGGGGTAATCGGAAGCTGCCAACATTTCACATGAAAAATGCGAAAAGGTAACTTTCAGAAAAAAAAATGAAGAGGAACGGAAATTTGTTGAAAAATTTCGTTTTTTGTTATTGCATGATCGTCTGCTTGTGTTGCTTTTTGCATTTTGATTGTTCTTTTATCTTTTGTGAGTTTTATTCTCTGATGATTAACTAATCCTCTCTATCAAGGTTACATAATTAATGTCTACCCATAACAATTGTTTTCTTACCCCAAATCAATTATGCTGTCCTGCATCATTTCAGCATAATAGTTTGCAGATAAAATCTAGGTTTACAGGTGTGCTATGTAATATATGTTTGGTAACCTAAAGTGGGTTTTGCAAATTTAAGGGGAAATTTTATGGTAACCTGTTTTAGGTTTGTGCAAATTGCAATTTTGGACTGAATAATTGTTCTCAAATCTGAATAAAAGAATTAAGTTGATATTTTTTAACTGTATTGGTAGCGTGTAAGTCGGAAAAGCCAAGAAATTCTGTAACAACATTAATCTCGTCACATTATTTCCGTCTCACTGTTAGCAGTTTTGAGTTTTAAACATAAGCTTGTTCAATTTTTCAAACGTATTCAGCTGTTTGCCATAACATTGCATCCCTCAATCACAGGAACTTAACAAGCCATAAGATCGCCAGTGTACCTCAGCTTGCCCTTATACTTCAGTCATGTGTCTGGGTTCACAGGTCACCTGCAGAAAATGATACTGGTCATCCAGTGCTGACTTGTGTCATTGGCTTGTGCAGTAGGGACTGATGAAAGAAAACATACAAACAGTCCATTTGTAGTCCTTTGTTAAGGCTGCCCAACCTCATCTTTGATGAATGCTGTGTTATGGCATGGGCTTGTTTCTAGTGAACCAAATGGTTGGTATTTCTTGTATTTTGCCCTTTGGTCTGACTCTCTCGTGATACCAGAAGAAGGTATCAACGTGCTACTTTGGATAATAGAGTTCAGTCCCAGGTCTGGTCATAATTATCTCAGCTTAGTGGTGACCTAACCTCTGCGGGATGTGATGCAATTAGGTTTCATATCTGCTTTGAGTAGCATGGCATTTAAGTGAGGCAGCATCAGTATAAAGACCAGCTTGCTGAGGTGCAAGTGCCATCTTGAATTCTTTGGTATAATTTTAAAAAGGTAAAAATGTTATGCTCAAATTTTGGAAAAAGCAACCCTTAACCACCCAACTGACCTACTCACCAGCCACCTGCATCTAACCCACGCCAAACTGAATTTTGGAACATTAAAAGGCACATGTAGTATCTGTAATAAAGGGAAGTACATGTATATATATTAGGCAACAATTTTACAGGCAATGGTAAGGCACAGACAACTGCATCAGTATGCTGGTGTTTGTTGGTATGGGCAGGAGATCACTGTGCTGGTTTGTAGTCTAGACACACATTTGCATCTTTATACATGGCAAATTATGATTGCTATAGGAGTTTGGGGATTGAGAAAGCGGGGGAGGGAGGGGTTGCAGTGGTTTAAATGCCATGCAGATTAGTAGGCTAAGTCCACAGCAAATGGCTTAGGCTCTGGGTATTCAGCTAACGTGCTGTGGAATCACTCAGCCAAGCTGTAATCTTATTACTCTGCATACCACTGGTCAGTTACGTATAAACGTGCGGTTTCTTGTCAGCAAACAGCTCAGCCACCTCACGTTTCATGTGGACACACACATGCCCTGTGGAACTCGGCATGGGCAGATTGAAATGGTCTCCTGTCAGATCTCCTTGGAAATGCATGTTATTTTCCATTTTCTTGCTTCCTTTTAAAGCCTTCTCGTTCAGACGATTAATCTAGCTGCAAACTGCATGGTATGAAAACTGTGTAAAAGTTAGTGACACCTCTCAAATTTACTGCAAGCACTCTCAGGTCCTATTAGGACAGTTTAGCCTGGCTGTGAAGGTGATTTATCATTTTGATACAGCTGCATTTCACACGCCTTAATATATGTGCTCGATGTTAAGATAGCTCCTGGACCCATTCGTTTTCAGGTGACATGATTACACAGAATCGCTATATAGAAATGTAGTATGCTGAGAATTGGATGATGAGAGAAGTAATGCATGTAGGCGAGTGGATCCTCTCCATAGCCTCCACGGTTGACCTGGATTGCTGGCAATTTGGTGCTTGACTCTTGAGGGAGGTGGTTCAAATCCCAGAGTGGTCTCAGGCCAGTTTTAGCGAGAACCTGTGCTAGGGTATATCCAGAAAATGTGTTCCCTGGTAATGTAATACTGTTACTTATGGTATTGTTTCAAGGGGGAGTTAGTGACTTGCAGGGACAGCTACAGAAAGAGATGCCAGTCTTACGTGCCAGGAAGTTGGCATTAAGTAAACATGGGTTATATAACTTGCATATTTTTTTTAGTGGGGGAGATGGGGTGGTGTGGAATATTACTTAGGTGGTAAATTATAAAAAGTTTTAACTTGTTTCATCATTGTTGTTAACATGTATCAAATGATTATGAAAATTATCTGTTTGCTGTCTTCTGTATGCATTCTGATACTGATTTCTGGTTTAAGCATGTTCTCACTGTGATATGGCTGAAATATTGCCAAAGTAGCATCAAGCCATAATCATTCATTTGCTCTGTATGCATCCTAAAAGTCTGCATAGACTAATCATTGGTGCTTTCACCATCTTGAGTACATCTCTGAGTATATGAGGACTGATTAGCTTACTGCTTTGTTTCAGATACACCATTCCTCACCGCCGGAACCCCGCACGGCAGGCACCTCACGGGGATGGTCCAGGGCGATCTTCTCCCTCACGGACGTCACAGCCCCCACCCCCACATCATCGCTTAGCGGCTTCCCATCCGCCCCCCGGGATGCCTCACCCACACAACATGCAGTCAGTCCAGCCGACACACCTACAGCCCTCTCCCGCTGGTGCTCCCCAGCCCACACCGCCACCCCAACAGACGTCCCCCAGCCCCGCTCCACACAGCCCCTCCCCCCACAGCCACATCCAGTCACAGGTGCTCACCCCGCCACAGACGCCCCCAGCCAAATCCACAGACACACAGACCACAGGTGAGTGGCACAGGTGTCACAAATTGCCTAGGTTCAGATTATGCCTCTGGTTCAAGTCTAGCTTTTGCCAGCCCTCTGTGGGTCCCTTAGGCTCTGATTAGTTTGATGTACTGGTGTACAAGAGAAATGTTATTTTCAATGTGAGATTAAAGAAATTGATGTGCTTGTTAAAGCAGTGAGATTGATTTCAAAGAGCAGTGGCTCAAGTCAAAGCTTACAAGTGTGATTCATAAAAATGATTCAATTAATTGTGCTACCATGGAACTGGGCAGTATTGTTTTATTGCTTGCTAAATGTTCAAAGAAAAAAATCCAAATGAGACTGTTGTTTTTAAGTTAGAAATAAATTACTGATATTTACTTCCAATTTTTAGGTCAATATTATTTCAACCAGTTCAGGCCAGTGCCTGGATGAGACTGAAAAAAATGTTACTTTATTTAAACTATGATTTTGTTTTGTACACAGACAAAACTGACCAAACCATGGAATCTCCAAAGTTACCTAGTCCAGATGACAGCGTGCCAAACACAGAGACCTCATCAGGCTCCTCATCACAAGTGTCTCCTCCTGGCAACAAATCTGAGCATTCAGGAGGTAATCAATTAATGGACACCTGTTTTCTTGTCTCTTCTCTCAGCAACAAATCCGATTAGACAGGAAGTAGGCAATCACTGGACACATGTCCTCTTGTCTTATCTTCTCCTCACAACAAACCTGAGCATTCAGGAGGTAGGTAATTAGTGGACACCTGTTTTCTTGTCTTGTCCTCCAGCAACAAATCCGATCAGACAGGAAGTATGGAATTACTGGACACTTGTCTTCGTGTCTCTTCTTCGCCTGGCAACAAATCTGATCAGTTAGGAAGTAGGCAATTACTCGACACCTGCTGTCATGTCTTGTTTTCTTCTGGCAACAAATCTTATCAGACAGGAAGTAGGCAATTACTGGACACCTGTCTTCATGTCTTGTCTTCTGCTAGCAACAAATCTGATCATATAACTCATTCTTCAAATTTTGCTCTTTGAAGCTGTAAAACCATGAGATACTAAAACTGTAGACTGATTTCATTAATTTGTTGTTTGAGAAAATACTTTTCTCAGGGATAACTTGATATCAATTAATTTTCACTTCTCAAACGTTTCCTTCTTCTCTTCTTTCAGTTTCAAGAGATGAATTGATGAGAGATGAACAGATACGAGAGCTTAGAGAATTTGGAGCTCAGTTTAAGGTAATGGCACATGTAGAGAGTGGTATACATTTTAGGGTGTCACCACTGATATGTAATTGGGCGTCACAATTGACACTTTATTGGACATTCATATTATAGACCATCGGCATAGGCCATATATAATCTGTCATCAGTATGGGCACTTAGGGCTTCAGCCATTAGCACATAAAACAGGAGAAGATTAAGCATTTAACAATACGTAATAATAGGTGTTAGTTTTGGGGTTTTTGTTTCAGTTATCAGATGGAGAGAGTAAAGCACCCTCAGAAGAGAAAAGCCAATCAGCGGAGAAGGAACGGTTAGAAGGTCAGACCGAGAAGAAGGAGACAGAGCAGGAGA
The DNA here is from genome assembly GCA_016165875.1 of Acanthopleura granulata. Taxonomy (NCBI): domain Eukaryota; kingdom Metazoa; phylum Mollusca; class Polyplacophora; order Chitonida; family Chitonidae; genus Acanthopleura; species Acanthopleura granulata. The sequence continues at coordinate 5,083,979 of JABBOT010000021.1, read as the reverse complement.
GCAAAGATAAATTAGCCGAGTGAGTTGTAGTTGAAGTGAGCAATTGTTGGGTTCAGGGTTACTCACCGTCTGTCTTATAGCAGAATTGAAAACTTCAGAACAGTCATGTTATGATGGCCATGTGACATAGACTGCTTCACTTTGTATCACAGGACATTCATCAGTGGGTGACTTGTGGAGATCCGCTAGATCAGCCAGGGTTTGAAGTCATGAAGTCACGTTTCCTGTGTTGTGTAGTCTTTGTTCCATAAATCTGCTTAAATGTACTTGAGTTGGATGTTAATACACTAGTCAAATAGATAGACTTCAGTGGTTGATGTATGTAATGTAATCAGAGATTGTCAGTTTACCCTTAACTGCTTTGAAACCATTGCAGTGTTCATGATACCACAGTATTTCATCAGTATCCATGAACTGTGGTATCATTTCTTTAATGTTATTTCCTGATTTCTGTTTCAGAACTGTCAAGAAGTCAACTTTAAATCCAAATGCAAAAGAGTTTGTTTTTAACCCCAATGCAAAATCTTTCCAACCCGTAAGTATGTATAGAGGAGAGGTTATACCTTCTGCCATCTCAAGTCTGTACATGCTGTAATGCACAGGGACAATCTCACCATCAAAATGTTGAGTGAATGCAGACCGTGGTGGTCATTGTATTATAACAAGTCTCCAGAGGTCAAAAGGGCGTTCATTATAATCAAAATAAGGAAATATCTCGGGTATAATGAAGACTTTGGTCAAGCGAACACTGATGCTTAGTTGCTTTGTACCCGAAAGAAGGGCAGGTGGTTAAGGTCCTCAGCCTTCAATCACAAGGGTACACGAGGCTTTCATGGCATTAAGTGTCAAAAGGGGCCTTGTTAAGCAATGAAGATTCATGGAAATTGTGAGAGACACTTACCTTTCTTCATGAAGATGCATGTCACATGTGGGACAGGGCTGAATTTCACGAGACTGAAGATAATTTTCTTGAGTGGATTTTTTTTTGCCTATGTTCAGCATGATGTATTTCTTAAAAAAAAAAAAAAAGAGACAAAATGAAGTCAAACGCTGAATAAATTATAGAATTAACTTGGTTGAGCAAAACATTTTTTGCTTAGGCCAGAAAACATAAGAAGTTTCTTGAAACCATGTCCTACTTTCATTTAGGTCTAAAACTGGCCACCATCACGTGAGTGAAAAATTCAGGAGTACAGCAATAAACGTCTTTCATATAGCCTAAATGACCTCAAATTTCATTCGTGACTAAGTTTAAGTTGCACATTTTTCCTTACTGCATACTGTGACGATTTACGACCAAGGACCAACATCTTAATGGTCATGTGACTCACCTACTGGCAGCGAGTTTGATCACAGCAGGCATATGGCAGACAGTTCCGGAAGCCTCCGCCAGTGACCAAGAGCCCTTCAGATGAAAGACACGGCTTGATTAAGCCAACAGAATTCCACACTAGAGACTAATTATAGCTGTATTCTGCATTACTTTTCATAAGTGACATGTAGCCTTTTGAAATATATTCTTGATTACTGTTATATGGTGCGACAACGGAATGGACAGTAAATGAACAACAACGACAACTACCCAGTGGCTCTCTACAAAACCAACAGTTATCCGGAAATGGAACTTTCCAATCAAGTACATTCAATAACAGACATACGTGACTATGTATCTTCAAGCAATCAGCGGTCTTCAGGAAAAACCATGCAGAGCAATCCACAATAAATGTTCTTATAGGTTATTACCGAGGCCAGGGATCGAATACATTGTCTTTTTTTCCTGATCGTAAATCGTGATAGTGCATGGTATTCTGGGAGTTTTATTAAGGTTTGTTTGGAAAGTAAGATGATATCCTACTGTAAAAAATGTAAATTTCAGTACCAAACATAATATTTTGTGATATTCATTTATCTCTTAAAAATTCACATTGTATGGCGAGTTTTTAGGTCATTTACAGTATGTTGTGTTGATAAATTCAGTTCTTTGTGTCGTGTTCATTGATTCATTCCTTTGTGTCTCATTTATTTTCATTCCTGTTTTGTGTTCTGTCCATTGAGTCACATTTTCCGGATTCATGCATATGTGTTGTTTGACTGTTGAATTCCGTGCTAACTGCTAACATTCCTGGTTGTAGAAACACTCCAATGCCAACACCCCAACGCCCCCACGGCCGCAGACCCAAAGCCCAGTAATCCCACAGCAACCCCTGGGACCTGTGCAACTCACCTTTATGCCAGGAGTCATGCAACAGCAAAAGTATACCAAAAGAGGTTAGGAAATCCAGCAACCTAAACCCTGGGCCCAGTTGCTCGAAGCCCTCTCCACATTACGAGCACGTAGCTGCCATGACGACGGAATGCCTACAGTATCGGGTGCCATGGTATTTACGTGCCGTAATGTTAAGATGTCTTCATGCAAGGGGCCCCTAAAGAGGAACTGACAGGCTCTTGGTGGCTGTGTAAGGGTGATGGCTGACAGCAGTAAACCCAGGATCTTAATCCAGACCGTGATTCCACGTTGATTTGGTAGTGGAGTCTGATCTTCCGACTGCTGAATGTCTTTCAGAGGAAACTTTGAGTGTGGTCTCTTTCTGTTTTGACTTTGTAAGACCTCTGCCCGTAATCCATTGGAGTTAATTGTCAATACTCATTGGTTGAGAATTAACGCTGGCCGACTTGATACAAGTGAAATATTCTTGAGTACCATTCTTGAGAGTTAAGATACTGAGTCAGTTTCAGTATCAAAGTATGTCAGAATTGAAATAATATCTTAGTTTGTAACAGAAGTAAAAGTAATGAAATAATAGCTTAAGCTGTTATTAACAGAGGTCAAATTAATAAACATAGACTTGTCTTCTGCGATTGATGGAATAGTTAACTAGTTGTCTGGCATACAGATGTTCTGAATTGACCCCTTGCTTCGTTTCCCCGTGTTCAGCAGTCGTCTCCGTCTCACAGCGGCCCGACTACAACGCTGCGGCCCAAGCTGCAACGGGCCAGCCTCTGCTGGCCCAGACAACCAGCCCGTTCTTCTCGTACCAAATGGTGTCTGTCCAGGGAGGGATGCCTCAGCCAACGCATGTCAATTATTCACAGGTATAACAGCTTTCAGTAGTGCTTTTTGTTCTAGCAAGTTTAGGGTTGGACAAATTTCCATATTTTCTGGGAGAAAGAGATCATGTACTTGGTGAGGTCTGCAGATTACTTTTTGTTGTTCTGTGGGGGAAAAAAGGAAAGACTTTTTCAGCGGTGAAATTTGATTATAATAATTTTGAACACCATTCTCCTAAACTAGTGTGTTTTTGTTGTGTGTCCACAGCTACTGCCAGTTAGCCATGGGACGCGGATGCCCTCCAATCTCTCGGTGATGTCTAACAATCCCCAGGGGCCCCAGGACCACAACCCACCGGCACAGTACCCTGTCTTCAGTATGTATGCTCCACCCAGATATGTCCCAGTGGAAAATCATCTTGTGAACGTTGTTAAATACCTGTATCAAACACATCTGTCCTTCCTTTCCAGTCATACGTGGGAAGACCCGCCAGCCACATGCGGATAGTTGTGGGTTTCTCCTCGGCCCCTGCCCGGTTTCCTCCCACAACATGCTAGCTGCCCTCTTGTAAGCAGGCATGGGCATTTTCAGTTGGCTGATTTCAGACTTTTTGGTTTCAGATTTGAAAGACAAACCTCCATAAAGCTGGCCGCTGTCGCATAAGTGAAATATTCTTGAGTACGGCGTAAAACACCAGTCAAATAAATAAAGCAGATAAACTCTTTGTCAGGTACTGTGTGAACATGGGCATATGCCCCACTCTCACTGCTATTGGGACCATTCTGGCAGTTATTGGTTGATAATACTTGCGTTTGCTTAGTGTACCATTCATTCAAGACTACCCTAAATGAACGAAAATTTTGTCCAGGACTCAGTTGCTCATTTACCTGATTCTGAGAGTTTTGTGAATTGTAGGAATGTTTATTAAGGTTTATGTAGACAGTAGGACAAATATAAAATTTTATGACATTTATTTACCTCAAAGAATGCACTTTTGGGAGGAAATTTTAGTTCCTTTACGGTACTTGTCTTCCACCAGTGTCTATCAGTAACTTGCCAAATGTCATTCATTGGATTACTCTGGACAATCTATTCCCCCACCCAACAAAATGGCCGCTCTAGCATAAGTCATTCATGAGTATGACCTTGAACACTAAGCATGTGATCATCCCGCCCTTGTCTTATTGTTTCCAGTGACGCCACCAGTGCCGGCCCATCTTCCACACCCAGGCCCCCAGCACCCGCCCACACCTGCCCACATCAGCCAGCACCCGGGGGTGGGGCACCACGGCCAGCCTCAGCACCCAGGGGGCGGGCAGATGGCGCCCCAGTCTGGAGGTCACCACCCAGCCCCAAGCCCTGTACAGCACCACGGTGGGCCCGGCTCTCAGCCCACAGGACACCCGCCTAACTCGGGCACCCCTCAGCCACATCTGATCTTCCAGGGTCCCGGGATGGGTCAGCAGAGTCACCCGCCGTTACAGGCCAGCCCCCACAACCCCACGTCCCCAGGGTCAGGCATGCACCACCTGTCCATGACAGCGTACACCCTAAACCACCCACCCCACGGCCACTCCATGCAAGGCGCACCTCCAATGTCTCTGCCACAGGGCCACCCGCCCTCGTCCGGCCCCCACATGATGCACGCCCATTCCCACGGCGGCCCGCCCCAGATGATGATACATCATCAGGGCCATAATCAGATGCAAGGGCCGGGACAAATGCAGCCCAGTCATCAATTCCCAGGGCATCAAGTACCAGGTGAGAGAGAACTGCACACCAAACTTCTCATAGGAGTTCTAAAGGCCATTTTGTTTCAGAGCATTAGTTATTGGTACACCTGACACCGGATTTCTCGAAGAGAAAGGAAATAATTGACTTGTAGCTTTATCACATATAAGAAGGCCAGTTGTTTTTTTTTTTGGTGGGGGGAGGGCATGAATTTATAGATGAGTATTCAAAGGTTATTGGCGTCAAATTTTAGTATTATCATTCTTAATAGGTGTATTTTTGCAGGCCAAGCTTCACATGAAATACAGAAGCTTTGAAGACTTATTCTTTATTTTGAATCATGATTCGTGAGGCGTGCAACAATAGAAATCCATTGTGACATCAAAATGATTCAGGTGTTCCATGTGACTCTTGTCTAGCTATTTCACCTGCTGAATGTGTTCTCTGTTCCAGCTCATGTTGGTAATCCCGGCCCAGGCCCTCATGTGATACAGCAGCCCGGCATGGGAGGTATCCAGGTCTCCCAGTCAGGCAATATGCCCTATATACCTCACCATCAAGGTAAGTGTCCAGTAGATCTCTACTGTATCTGACCACATCGGTGGCCTGGTGGTTAGAGCGTCCGCCTCGGGATCAGGAGATCTGGGATCAGTCCCACGTCGGGTCATACCGAAGACTGTTAACATGGTATTTCTTGGTACCTCGCTTGGCGCTCAGGATTGGTCGGCCAGGTGCCAGTATAATGTGACTGGGTGTCATGCCTGGTGTCTTTGTTGTGATGCCCCAGTGGCGACAGCTTTTTTTTCAATATGAACTTGCCCTGTCACAGAATATATACACTCTAAGAACTCTTTGTCATATAACTGAAAAATTGTCGAGTGTGATGTAAAATTATAAAGCATACATACATACACACACAGTCTAGTCAATGTTAGAAAGACATTATCCAGTTGTGTGGTATGAATTTTGGTGTTGTATTTCTTGATCAGAGAATTTGAATGGTGGCTTCTCCTCGTGTTCAGAAGTGTTGCCGTGTTTTCCAGTTCTGAATTCAGGGACTGGAATGCTCATCCCCCCTCGTGTGTGAAACTGTCCATTTTGCTTTCCAGTGCCAAACCAAGGAATCCCCCAAGTCCAGACCTACCCTCATAACCAGTGACACAGTAGTACACCATTAGGCAATTTAATTGATTCTGTAAGGTAAGTTACTGTTCTGATGGCTATGATTTACAACAAGTCCTCACCAGTTGTTGTAAAGTTGGTGTAAAGTACAGTTCCAGAATATATGTAAGACAATGGCTTTACTACCTTGAAAGGATTTAACTAAATAAATTTCAATTGCTCCACTGCACTAGCACAGAGTAATAAGCCAGGAGCCTCTCACCAATGTGGTTGCTGTAAATTCAGGTGCGTCTTATGCTGGCTTCCTCTCGGGCAGTAGGTGGGAAGGTCTACCATCAGCTTACGGATGGTTGTGAAATATTCTTGAGTACCACGTAAACAGTTCCCCTGTACTGTCAGTTTCTCATAATTGAATTGAAACCGGGTATGTGGCAAGACATTTTTATTTCAAAACTGTTCTGTTATTAGGACATTAACATTTATTTTGAAAACTATGTGTGTGATTAGGTTGATCGTTTCCTTGGGCCATGATTATTATCATTATTTTGTTTTGTTGACAGGTTATGTAAAACATGTACCAGAGGCTCTTTTCACTGGAGTGGAGTGTCATAAGGGGAGAGAACTGGCTTCAACGTACCACATGGTTTTCAGGGATGCTGTGGTACTGAGGTTGTTCACCACTTCTGAGATGGGAGGAGGACAGTAATGCAAGGGAGGTCACTCTGCTAGCAATTCAAAGCAATGTCTCTCCCAGACACTCAGCCAAGCAATCATGTTTTAATGTGTGGAACTTTATCAGTGAAATTGCGAGAATGGACGAAAGTGAGACATACGTGTGTGAGAAGGAATTCAAGGTAAAACGAGTCCTGATTCTGCAGCTGATTTTAACAGAAAACAGTTTCCTGGAGCTACTTCTCAGTTATGCCTTCGCAGTTTAAAGGATCTGTTTTTGAGCCCACTGGTACATGCATGAATTTTTACAGAAGGGCTGTGTGGCAGAGGTGAACAACTTTATCTCCCCTTGGAGAACTCTTCCTGAAAACTATTTAGACTTAATAGGATGAAATTGAAGCAGTGTTAAATAAGATGAACCAAAGGGATAAGCTTCTCTTGGAAATGTCTGGACTGGCTTAATGAATTCCTTGGCCACATGTGTTTCTTAGGGACTACAATTTTTAATATTAAAAAAAGGAAGCATCGTGAAAGGAGTGAAAATCATGATGATATATGAACGACGCTGACTAGCAGATGTGTGTCTGTGCAGAAGGAACTATTCCCTTGCCCAGAGGAGACCGAGAGGAGTTCAAGAACCTTCTGCTTTCTTCGTTTTTTAAACCTGTGAAGTGTGCAGTGAGTGCGCGTCAGGATAAATCTACTACGAGGATGTGTGAATGTGATACGTGAACATGAATAAGGAAGAGAAAATGCCAGCAGTTAAACTATGATGTCAGGACATTTTACAAGAAGCTTCGTTGTCTTGGCTTGAAAGAGCCGAGGTTTGTGAAGTAAACAATAATACAGACTTCTGAAACAAACCCCTAATATATCACAGCACGTCGCCAAGGCGCTCTTAAATACCGGCATTTTCTGTACTTAGGTGCAGAAATGGACTGGACATTTTTTTTTTAATTTGAAACCTTTCTTCTTTTTCATGACAGTGAAGCTTTGAAAACTGGCATCAACAGAACGACAAAATAAGAAAAAGAATCAAAAAAAAAAAAAAATATAAAAAATAAAAAATACAAAAACTTCGATAAACCTCCTTGTTGTTGTTGCCGAGTCATTTCTGTTTTTGCCTTCACATCTCTGAAGGTCATAAGAATTTTGTCTGAAGTGTTTCTTTACAGTATCCACAGGCGTCAGAATAGCTTTTAGCCAGAGTAATCCTGTATTATTATGTAAACCATGCTATTTGAAGTACCAATTCTTATTACCTAAAGTGTATGTGTTGAGGTGTTTGGGTGGAGTGGTATGCGGTGAGGTGCCGTGGGGTGGGAATGGGGGATCGCTGTGGCTGTCAGCAACATGCAGATGGTCGTGGAATTGAACATACCATTACTTTATTTATGTCAGCAAAACAAATGCAATCAAATAAATTAAGAGGAATGTAGAATGAAAAATAATTTTCATCCATAACATAGTATGACAACTAAGTCACTTTAATATTTTTGGGCCTTTAATATGAATTAGAATAGATACACGTGCTTCCGTGTAAAGTTTTGTGAAGTGTTACATTTGGTGGTGAGCATACCTCTGGTAGATGTAGAAATACCTGGCTTAACGTCATTAATATGGTCCATAAATAAACCTAACAACTTTCATTTATTTGATTCTTGCAAGCAAGAGAAAAGAAAAAGTGGTTATTCATCTTGTAGTGAGGATTATCTTTGTGTTGAGAGAAGTTTACCTTAAACATCGCTTAGAACAGTCTAAAATACAGTAACCCTCAAAGTTAATCCGAAGTTTGAGGATTTAACCGAGAAATACGGCGCGGAGTGACAGCTGCATGGGTAGTGAGTTTCCCTCGGGCTCTGCCCAGTTTCCTCCCGCCATTTTACTGACCGTATTTTGTTAATGAAATATTTTGTGTAGTTCGGCATGAAACGGCAATTAATTTAATAAGTAAATAAAGTGAATGATTGCGGGCACTATGGTAGGTAATTCTCCAGTGTATCAGGTAATGTGTCAAAATTTGTATTTCTGGGACGTAGGGCATGATTTGGTTATGAAAGACGTGTTTCTCCCACCCAGTCGTACTCCAGGTATGCGTTCAGTCCTGGACTTGGGCAGGGAGATTTTCTGGGTTGCCGCATATTTAATGTTCCTAGCACCTTGGTGAGAATTAACGATCGACAGCGCTGGTGTGGCTGTTTTCGTGGTGTAATGCTGACTGAAGGTCACTTGTCTTCCGCTACAATATGGCCCTCAAGTCTTAATTTGGATATCAAAATTTAGGCAGTAATTTGTCATAGTTTTCATTACCGCTGTCACTCCAGTTTCCTCCGTCCATTAAACTGAACATCTGTATGGATACTAAGTGAAATATTCCTCAATCAAGTCTCGAACAATATATCTTGTTATTCTGGCCTATTTTTTTTTTTTTTTTTTTTCTATTTTAATTGGGTGTTTGGAATAGACTGCACCTTTCACGTGCCTACATACACACATATACTCGGCCACGTGATCCAGTTGTAACCCTCAAACTGCTGCAAGAGATATTTAAACGATGAAAAAAAAACCAGAAATGATTATAAGGTTTCTGTTGATCATATTTGTCATTTTACAGAAGTAAGTCTATGTTAGGGGTCGATTCCAGATCCTGCCCGTATGGCGGTAGTGTCTGTTGTCGGGGGCATGTACCATGAGTAAGGGCAGTAATCCTCCACGGATTCAGCTCGGTTTCGTTTATGTATGAATGTCAAGGGTACAGTACATGTGAAATATTTTTGGCCAATATCTTAAGTGCTTGACGCCGTCATTTATTATGCAAATTCTATAACCTCTCAGTTACTTTACAACTGAGGTTGTAGTATGGTTCACTGGAACTATAACCCGCCCTCCATCTTGACTGTTTTCACTGTGGCGATTTTGTACACATGCCATTAATGTTCTTCTGTATCAAAAGGGTGTAAAACATGATTGGTTGTGAACCGTGTGACCCTTTCGCCAGTGGAAAACGACAAAATGATTGGAATCCATATGTTTTAATGATAACGCACATGCATTTCTATCATCACTGGTTTTGGTGACAAACAATGGCTTTACGTTTATGGTTCTGGAGTGAGCAGTGGTTGAAATTTCTCAACGAAAACGTCTTTTGGTATCTCGTAAAGCGTTGAACGTCAGTATCGGGTGTATCCGCTCTGTACCTGCGTGACAGCCTGAACCCTTCAGGAGTTTAATGCTCAGTGTATTGAGAGGAAATGACGCAAGTTCTGTACCTTGGGTCTTGATGCTTTTTGTGAATAATAATTAAAATTGCAGAGATACGGTTCTATTCTTATCTGACATGGATAGTAGAACGAACACAACCGATATATCATAATCCTAACAGTGCATACCTTGCTGTGTGCGTTCACGTTTCATAACAGCCACGACTTGCAAATTTTGCACAGATATTGCGAACAACGCAAAGGTCACAGAGGCGGAAAGCAATGTAAGAGACAAAAACTCATTCTTATATAGCCATGTCTATTATTACTTGATGCTCATCTAAAGAATACACAGGATGATTCTGATAGACAAATGAATCCAAGTTTTTCGGGAATTCTGAATTTAAGGACAAGGTCATCATGCAGTGGTAAACACACTCATTGCGTCGGACAGGTCAAAAATTAGGTTGGTCTAATGGGGACAGTGATGTGAAGAGAGATTTTTAAAAACCATCAAATATAACAGACCTGCCTTGTAATTTCACAATTTCAACCCCTGCATAGTTTATTTCTCACACCTTACAACTGGGAGTGTATACTTAGATTGTTATCTCCACACAAGTCACGGTCAATCAATTCTAAAAGCTGAGTTTTCTCCCGGGATATTTGGACGTTCTGTGGGAACAGCATGGCTGATGTCTTCGCACGAGAGATGAACCTTAATCGCATTATAGTCTTGATCAGGATATCTAGGCAGGGCAGCTCCCATGGGACCAGCTCTTCCAGCTCCTGGGAACGGTGCTAGGGCAATTAGGCAACTGTGAACCCAATATATGGGCACAAAATTATACTTCGGCATATTCGTTAGGGTATTTAAACATAACCCCGTTTTTTGTCTAATGCATTGGCCCAGAGAGGCATGTTTGCATACTTACCCTCGCACTCAAGATTGCTTCTGGCCCGGGTTTTGTCAGGTTTATCTGCCAGAGAAAATATTTTTGACTTCTTTAAAGTTGAATCTTTCAAGAGGCTAATAGATATTCATCCATGTAGAACCTCTCCCGCTGCACGGCGCTGTGAGCTGAGGTCGTCTTCTCATTTAACCCGACGGGCTCTGACCGATGTGGCCGTGGGTTCTGATCTAGACTGCACTGGCTCGCTTGTGACTTTGTCATAAGATCTGTGAGGAATTTTACAGAGATACATTTGTGACTCAGAGTGTACTCCGGTTTCCCAACGTTTAAACCAGACCACTGTCCCCACCCCCTCAAAAATCTTGGCGATTTCCCACACCCATAAATCTGACGATTTTCCCCGCCCATAAATCTGACGGTTTCCTTCATCCACAAACGTGATGATTTCCTCCACCCATATCTTAGGAGATCGCCTGGGTGGCCTGGTGGTTACAGCGTCTGCCTCGAGGTCCGCAGATGCGGGATCTATCCCGGGTCGGGTCATACCAAAGACTTAAAGAATGGCACATTGAAAAAAAAAAATCCTTCCCATGTTATGGTAAACTTTAAGGAATATACCCCGACTATTGCACCAGCGGACTATTCCTTATACTTTAAGGAATGTGTACTTTTAAGGAATCTTCTTAACAAAATTTTAGAGGAATTTACACTAAGATGTTAAGGAAAATAAAACTTATGGAATGACCATTTAAGAGAATAAATCCGTAAAGAAACTTAAGAAACAGTACTTCTGCATCATGGAATTTGTTAGGCTTCTTTCAGGTAAGCTATAAACGCTAAATTAGAGCCACCCCCATGTTTTGGATGCTTCCTAAACCTGAAATATGAAAATCCACAACAAATGGTAATAACTTACATCGAAAGCTGATGTTCAAGCTGACATAGTTAAATGCTGTTTAGAAGGGAACTGCAACCTTCTCTTCTTGAACGCCGTTTGTCACAATCTTTTCTGAACGTCATTTCCCATTCTGGGGGATGGGAATGAACCACCTCCTTTTGGACAAGAACTTCACAAGTGAGATTCAGGAAAAATCAACGTGACTTGAAAGGAAAAAAAGAGAAACATGTCAGGAAATTATATCTCAGCCTTGAGTAAGTAAAATATAATCCGCCGGTTAGGTGACTCAACAAAGACATTTTTGTTTATTCACATTGGTGGTATTTATCGCGATTGTATAGAAATCCTATATGTTCCCAAGTTGTAAAAACACATGCAACAGGGAAGAGTTAACATTCAATCCATGTTTTTATTAATTTATACATGTGATCATTTTGAAGACAATGAATTTACAGGAGACATATATGTATAGATGTGAATTGCGGTTGATTTATGTAAACCTCAACATCTATTCAGATACCATAGACTTTCTTTTCTTCACAATTTAGCAGATTAAGTTGAACCAACAGCACTGTTACACATACACAAACCAGCAGCACTGTTACACATACACAAACCAACAGCACTGTTACACATACACAAACGAGTTACAGTAGCATTGTCAATCTGAAGTCTAATGTGGAGTAATCTATCGAAAAAAAGGCTTTGTCTGTTTTCCTTTTGTCCATGTCTCAGTGAAGCATATGGAGGTGGTCACATCCCTGTATTGCTTGTGCATATGCCAATTACAAATATAGCACCATTTATTACCGGAAAAGAAAAAAATATCAGAATAGTGACTCAGATATTGATCAGTGAGTGTAAAGCTCATTCTAAGATCATTTACTTCAACAATGATTATTTTCCCTTTTATTACAGCGATGCATTGTACCGCCCTCAATAAATTACACATCTGAAATTCGGCTAAAAGATTGAAATATATATTTTTCTTTCTTTGCTTCGTGCCACATGTTCAAGAACCTCTGACTTACATGACTTCGGGTAGGTGGGTAGGTGGAGTAAGCTAGAGCATTTGGATGTAACCAGCAGCTTTTGTCAGGTGCTTTTTTTACTACTATTGATTTATGCTATCCTATATAATGCGACATGTATTTTATTGACAGTGATACTCATTGCAGTTGTTTGTCGTTTCTAGAGACATCTGATATGTGTGAATATTTTTGCAAAACACTGACATGAGCTTGATGTAACTTTTGTCATCATTGGCAGTATTGAATAGAATTTTCCTTTCTACTGCAGCCACTAAAGATCAATGTTATAAGTATTTCTAGCTGATAAAAATGCCTCTGAATCAGTACAGAAACTTACCTTCTAAATTATCCCCAGCTCTATTTTGTCCTCAGAATTCACCCTGGATGTAAAGTTCTCTAATTAAGAACACCTTGTTACAGGTGTAATGAAGTAGTCTATTGCTTTCCACCCATCCATTTCAGGGAATTCTACAAATAATAATACGCTTTCATGACAATAACATGACCTATTAATATCTACGTCTATATACAAACTGCAATTTTCTCATGACTAATTAAATTACTAAAAAATTAAATTTAGGAATTTAGTGGTTAGTAAAGCAATATATGAATAGGTTGAATAACATCCATAATTAACAAAGCATGCTTTTTTCATTCCATAATTTTATGCCTTTGACCAAGACATATACAAGTATTTATACTGATTGAAAATAACTTTTGTGTGACACTCAACTCAAGGAAAGTTAAATCAATGTGACTCTAAGAGTGTGAAACGAGTTTGTTATTATTAGCGCACCCAGTGTGAACAGGCCTGCTCTGAATGATGCAGCCTCACAGCTTGTAAGGTAGGCCTTCTCCCAGGGATATGAATGATGTGTGGTTAGTCTCCTGGGATGTTCTTTCTCAATCCCAACTACATGTGACCCTGTGGTTTCTTTCTCTGCTGTGCGTAATGATTTCCGATACCAGCTGTTGTGAAGCACAAATGCAAAAATGAAACACAGATCTACCATAACTTTACATGAGACCACACCCTGACACCTTAGAAGTTTTGTAACTTAGTACATTACACATTTTGCTAAGAAATAAATTACGCACACAAACACAAATATTCAAAAACAAAATAATGACCTTCACAATCAGTGAAACTATGACAGGTTGTACTTATATCATGTGCTAAGCAGCCCAGCAATTTAAGTCCGTGATATATTAAATTGTCGTCTGAAGAACACCTTGATTTAACATGCAACGTTGTCGTATGGACTGTATGGAAATTCAGACAGAAACTCTGTCCATTTACCAACTGTGATTACAAAAACATACCGACACCGTAAACATATCTGTCACATCGACAGTACCCCACACCGTGATTAACTGTAGCTGAAAGGACAAAAAATGGATCAGCCAACATAGGCCATGGCTTTCACTGGGCGAAGATGCGTTTGTTTTCTGTTGTTGTTTTTTTTTCTCCTTTCACAAAAGACTTCCGATGATACAAGTGTAGAGTATCTGTCTCTACACATATCATCTAGCTGAGATAAGTTCTAACAACTATTTTGAAAAAGAGGTTTTCTGCTGTAACAGCGGAGTCTTCGTGACTCCTAGCTGAAGATCAATTAAAAATTATCGCAGAAAACGCTGCCTACGCTGTTTCACCATAATTTATTGATTGCATGAATCATGCAGATAAATAAATGGGGTATTGACATAAATTGGGTATTTCCTCCACCCATAAACCTGATGATTTCTTTCTCCTTTGACCAAGACCTGACGATTTCCTCCTCCCATAAACCCGAGAGTTTCCCCCTCCCCTAAATCCGAGAGTTTCCCCCTCCCATAAACCCAAGAGTTTCCCCCTTAAACCTGACGATTTCCTCCACCCATAAACCTGACAGTTTCCTCCTTTCATAAAACTGATGATTTCTTCCTCCTATAACCTAAACCTGACGATTTCCTCATCCTCTAAACCTAGAAGTTTCCTCCACCCATAAACCTGATGATTTCTTCCACTCATAAACCTGACAGTTTCCTCCTTTCATAAAACTGATGATTTCTTCCTCCTATAACCTAACCCTGACGATTTATTCATCCTCTAAACCTAGAAGTTTCCTCCACCCATAAACCTGATGATTTCCTCCACCCATAAACCTGATGGCCCTCGTGTAAGTGAAGCTGTAGAATGTTAAATTTCACACATATAAATTTAAACAAATAATCACTTTGTTACAGTCCTTGACACATACTTTTAAAGAAGGTAAAGAAGATTTTTCATTTCCTCTTTGCCGAAGATGTTATTATCCGATGCATAGTGAATCATTCATACAAGATTTTGGTGCACACATCTTTCTTTCAGTATATTGGGGAAATTTTTAAGTGTATGATGTTTTGTGAATATATCATTGAAGTATGATAAAGTCTTTAAAGATAAAAATCTTGATATATACTAAATAGGCAGCAAATAGGCCTATTCGCCTTGAAGACATAGCGGGAATTTTTAGGAACGCTTATACCAGTTTTAGCGCTGCCTGTTCTAAAATCAGACGTCCGTTATCTTAGAGACATCATCTTAGTCCTTGACAGGCGCGACAACTTTCTTTAAACAAATTTGGAAGAACAAATTTGGGAAATGTGTTAATTGGTAAATCGAAATCAGTGAGGTCATCTCACATCTTTAGGCGAGAGAAATGTTTTATAAATATGGCCGATGTCTTACATCCAAGTCAGAAAGCAACACTTCGTCATAGCAAGAAAGGTCCCGATTCGAAAATCACAAGTGAGTATATACATGTCTTACTTTTATTTCTAAGTGACTGGAGGAAAACTGACATAATATTTTGCTTTCTGTCAACAACCTGATTTTAAGGTATACTATTCGGCTTCTTAGCGAAAAAGTTCAGGCCAGTAATTCAGAGTCAGGTGATAGACTTAGAAAGGCTACTGTATAAAGTTCAGATTTTTCTTTCACACTGTCATGCATGCATGGGCCATTTATTGCAAAAGACATTCAGTTAAAAACTACAGGCTCAAGCCAACTTGTAATGCAAGACGTCTTGACCACCTTCAACCTTTTGTTTTCACTAAATAGTAACCATGAAGACTTCCACCGTTGTCGTCATCGTCTGTCTGGTTGTCTTGGTAATCGTTTCCACGAAAGCCATGACACTTGACAAGAAAGCAGCCAGTCAGTTTTTGGTCAACGGACACAAGATAGCCAAAAGAGAATCTGAAAGTGAGTACATTGTTCTCGTCTAAAGCAATTGCAACATCTTCTATCTCTTCTGGTATTTGTTTCGTGTGGACTAAAGTTTCAATGAATATACAAGTTTAGGTTACAACTTAATTGGAATACAACGGAACCGTGGTATTCGTGTGTTGTATATGGTGCGCGGAGTGTTTGGTGGGTAGGGGTAAGTAGACCTGGGCAGAAGGTGGAAAGCAGAGGCAAAAATAATTTGCATGAAATGTTAGTGAATGACGAGCCATGCTACATGTCGCGTGATTTCTCTTTGCAGCGGCGACCGAAGCTGCAGAAACGACGGAAGCTACCGAAGCGGCCGAAGCTACCGAGGCGACGGAAACAACCGAGGCTGCGGAGAGTGGCGAGAGACGCCGACGTTAAGAAATGTTGAAATATTTACATTGACCATCCTAAAACATGACATGTTACTGACTGTCTACTTCTATAATGCAGTGTTACCACTTTAAATGTGTTGATTGTTATTGCTGTTTCCTTTGTGTCTATATGCACTGTATGCAAGATGCCTTTCCTGTTGAAATACGTGTACATAATTGCGAAATAAAATGTATGTTTGACCAAATTGTCGGATGAATTTTTAAAATATTTTTATTTCATTAGTATATTGTGGTCTGAATATTCCTCAAGTTTTCGACTTTCATTGTATCTGATGTTAGGTATTTATTGTAATTGCTGCTTTCGTCATCAAAATAAAATAGATAAAGCTTGAAACAATATTATCACAAGTGAGTATATACATGTGGAGTATATTCACTCCCACAGTTACTAGTTTTCGAATGATACAAAATATAAGAGTGGCAAGGGTACAGAAAAGTGTATAGGGTATACAAATTGCAGGAAATTCAGTTTTTATCAATGCATGACTAATCACTTACAACAGTGCATATTTTGAAGTTAAAGGTGTTGTGAGAGTTTCGCTGGTCTGGTGATCTAGAATTCCTGAATTCAGCAAATACATTCCTCTACGTGGGAAGGTCTCCCAGCAACCAGCGGATGGTTGTGGGTTTCCACCGGGCTACGTCCGGTTTCCTCCCACCATAAAGCCGGCCCCCCTTTTATCAGTGATATATTCTTGAGGACGATGTAGAACACCAATGAAACAAATAAATAAATCAAACAAACAAATACCTCATACATCAACAACGAGGTCGTGAGTTCGAATCCAGCTCAGGTGATGTGTAAGCATGTATTTGGCTCACTATGCACCCACCGCGATCCCATGGGCTCCTCCATAATGACTGTCTCAAATGGGATATTACTTCGTGCATGATGAACGAGGTCGCGTGTTCGAATCCCCCTGGAATTGACGGCAGTGTGACTCCATTTGGCTTGTTATGTACATTCCACAGTTCAATGGATTGCTCCCAGACCTGTCATGTTTCCGCCACTAAGCTTTTACCATCACATCAGTGACCAAGGTCTCGTACCCTCTAATGAGGAAAGAAATTCCAGAAAGCGGTATTAAACACGAATCCAATACAAATAATCAATATTCATCCGTGTTGTTTAAGCTTCTCTGGAGCATACACGTTCACAAGTGTTTACCTCTGGTCTCATTTTCGCTGATTGGCCTTTCTTCTGAATCAGCCACATAGTGGTTGAAAGGCGTTCTAGTGGGGAGTAATACAGAGCAAGAAAGCCACTATGTCGGACAACAAAAAAATTGTTTAAAATCTAAAAATATGTATCAAATACTGTAAATCCCATAAAATTCCATGTGATGTTTTGCACCAACTTAAATAGTAGAGCAAAGTGATTAGTTACTGAAAATTCGAAGTGATTTAACCTATGCGGGGCCAGCACCTGTGGGATTTTAACTTTCAGGTCACCGGCGATTGGTCGGCACTCTCGGCCTACATTTGACACAAATACACACGTAAATTGTCTTCAGCTGTGGCAGGTCCACATCGCTATCTTTACTTGTCTTGTCCAGTCCGTGTACACGGCCGGGGGTCTTCCGGCTTTTTGTGTACTACACAAGCGGCTATATAATATTCTCACCTGAGGATTCTCTGACCCGTATATGCTCTCGGGTCACACTGTCCCAGTGTTCCGAAAGCACAGGGAACACTTTCAGTATAAATAGATAACGAAATCACAAGGAAGACTGGCGGTGTAAAGCAATATCAAAAACATTCGGACGATGGTCTGTGTCAACGAACCGTCACTGAGACGGTTCTCATTGTAAAATAAATACGAGAAACAATGCAACGACAGTCACTGGAAGCAAATACAACAAACAGTGGGACGACTGTCAGTTGACAGAAATCCCCAAAACAACATAACATAGCTCTTTTATCTCCTCTAAAAGAAATCTAGCCTAAATGAGGTCAGAAGGAGTAGATTTGAACATATGGTTACTGTTCGCTATATAAATCGTGTATCGAGTGGCCGTCATTTTCCATTTGGGTCCTGTCTTACAGAGTTTCGAGTTCCGAGTATTTCACCTAATAACAGTCTTGATCATTTGACAATCAGATTGTGATTGTGCAAGTTTGACACAAGCTTTGGAATGTTTTCAAATGACATCACATTGGTGATGTGGGCAGAGCGTTAGTATTAGATGTATGCGCCTTTGCAATCCGCCACGTGCATTCTCCCGGCTTTTCTAAGTTTACATGCCACAGGATCTAAACCTGTTTGTCTGTAGGTTTGTAGCCACGTTTCTCAAATGTTTACCATGTAGTAAATGGATATTTATAAAGTTACAAGAAAGTAGTGTGTTTTACCTAGATAGTGGGGTTACTTAATTTAGGATATAATGTGAACCAGATTTTCTTCTGTTCTAAAGTTGGACTTCCGCTGTTCTGGAAATATCGTCTCAGTTGTTATCACACTAAATTTCTGCAAATAAACTTGTAAAAACAATTTTGGAAAACCTATTTATTGGTCGACTGACCTCAGTCAGGTCATGTCACACATTTAGGCGCGAGAAATTTGCATAAATACGGCGGACATTTGTCAGTCAAATGAGAAAGCAACACCTCGTCAGATCAAGAAACCTCACTTCAAGAAAGTTCCCTGCCCGAAAGTCACCAGTGAGTATATTCATCTCTTACTTATATTTCTAAGTGAACGTTTGAAGACTAACATGGTGTTCTGCTTTCTATCAACAATGTTAATGTAACTTCACCTATTGCGTTTGTTAGCCCAAAAGTTCAGTGGAGTAATACTTGCTTGAGAAAAAGGTCCACACAGTTCGCCACCTTCATGCATGAACCATTTTTGTAAGAAACATTCTGTTAAATACAACCAGGCTTGAGCCAGTTTGTAATTTATATCTTAATAACCCTTAAGCCTTTTGTTTTCATTTCAGTAACCATGAAGGCTTCCACCATTGTCCTCATCGCCTGCCTGGTTGCCTTGGTAACCGTATCCACGGAAGCCATGACACTTGACAAGAAAGCAGCCAGTCAGTTTTTGGTCAACGGACACAAGATAGCCAAAAGAGAATCTGAAAGTGAGTACATTGTTCTCGTCTAAAGCAATTGCAACATCTTTTATCTCTTGTAATATTTGCCTTGTGGGGAAAAAAAATGAAAAGAATGAAGGAGGGAGTTTAGGTTACAACTTAGTTGAAATGTAAGGGAACCTTGGTACTTGTGTAAGGAATGTGGTGCGTTGGCGTATTGGATGGGGTGGGGGCGGGTGATATTGGAGGGGGTGGTGGTTTACAAATGGTAGGCCCGAAATGTTAATATATGATGACCCATTCTACATGTCACATGATTTGTGATTGCAGCCACCACCGAGGCTGCAGAAACGACTGAAGCTACCGAAACGACGGAAGCTACCGAGGCGGCGGAAACTGCCGAAGCGGCGGAGAGTGGCGAGAGACGCCGACGTTAAGAAATATTTAAATATCTACCTCGATGGTCTGAAAACATGGCATTTGTTGATTGTAATGTCGTTTAATTTTTCACTTTTTATGAGTGGATTGTTATTATTATTTCCTTTGTTTCTATATGCACTTTGTGCGAGATGACCTTTCTGTTGATTTACTTGTACATAATTACGTCTAATAAAATGTATATTTAAGGAAATTTCTCTTCTGTCGTTTGAATTTATAAAATATTAATATGATATATTTATTTTATTGGGTATACTGTGATACGAATATTTTACTGAGGTGAGGTGGGGGAGGCATAAGAGCTACAAGGCAGCAGTTACAATTCATAGCAGAAATCGCGCCTCATCGGTATGTATGTATGTCTGTATGCTTGGGTTTTACGTCGTGCTCAATTTTTTTTTAATCATATGACGACGACACCTCATCAGGTACGCAAGGATAAGCGGCGGAACTGTGTGGTTTCGTCTGCAGCGCAAACCACGCGTTATCTGTCGACAGACACAAGTGAAAACGAAAACTGTCCATTTTACATTAAGCTTGGAGCCTCAAGTGTTTTCTGACTTTTATTGAAAATATGACTGCATGCTAAATTGAAACTAAATAAAACTTGAAAGTAAAACTGTCGTTATGCATAAGAGATGCATTATGTAGGATAAAATATTATAAATATCATACAACATACACAGTCTATTAAAGTGCTTTAAAGCAACATCAAAAGAGATCCACCCAACCCCTTTGACGAGATTGATATCGCTTAAATACTGACACGGGCACAAATAATCTTTACCGTAAATACCTATCTACTTTCCCCGTCCCTGTTATGGGGAATTTATTGTAATTAGCATCTACACCTTCACAATGGAATGGATAGAACTTGAAAAAAAATATTCCTTTTAATCACTTCAGAAGTGGCTTGTTTTCTAATGTTAGAAAATTTCAGAGCGGCAAGGTTAGAGGAAAGTTTATAAGGTATACAAATTGCAAGAAATTCAGTTTTCTTCACAGCAGGAGTAACCAGTAACAACAGCAGTGTAATTTATATTTACTGGTTGTGTGGTGAATCGCTGGCCTAGTGATCCGTAATTCCTAAATTCGAAGAAATACCTCATATGTCAGCAGCGACGTCGTGTGTTCCAATCCGACATTTGGCTTACCCGGCTTCATTGTATCAATGGCGAATCCACTCCAGTAGAAAATTGAAAAGCCGTCATCGTTATCCAATACCTGCCTGCTCGGGTTGGCAAAGAATTTATGCGCGTAGTAAATTTCAAACTGTCAATCAAAACGAAAGCTTTTAACCACATGGCTGGCACTACAAGCCGACTGAGCTATGTACAAATTCTCCAGCACAGTATAGTACAAAGAACATTGAATTCACAGTACAAAGGCACAGCGGGTAACTAAATGTGGCCCGTTTCGCTTTGGTCTAACCTTTTCGATCACAGCATGACTTGTAGAAGGATCAAGAGTTTTCATACTATTCTTTTTGCAGGATCGAACCGCCAAGAAGTATGTTGACGTCACGTCTTAATATGACAACCGGTCAGCATCTAAATGTTTATGTTGGTTTTAACCCCATCCCGAGAGGTGTGGAAAGTTATCGAATCTGGATCGGTTATTTCTGCCTGCGGGATCAAGGCAGAAAATGTAGCTATAGGCGAAGTGTCTGATTTGATAAAATGAAGATGGGCTCACTATGCACCTACGGCAATCAAATGGTTTCCTTCGTGATCCAGGAAGCGTATAATGACTATCTCAATTCTGATATTACCTGTTGTGTTGAATTCGGTCTTATTCTGTTTGCCACTTCACTTACATTCCGCCATTCAATGGATTCCTAAGACATTTGTCCTGTTTCCACTACAAAAACTTACCGTCGTATGAGTGAACAATTTTGAGTATACTGCCGTCACGTCAGGGAAAAA